>LR738711.1:681164093-681176190 GCA_902687465.1 Secale cereale
CGGCCTGGCGATGCGGGGCGGCTCGCGGGGCGGCTCGCGGGGCCTCGACGAGGGCAGAGGAGGCAGGGGAATGGGAGATCGGGCGCTGGCGAGAGATGGGGACGTAGTGCTCGGGAGGAGAGGCGGGGGAGCAAGAAGGAGAGGAGCGGCGCTGTGAGGGAGATGGAGGAGCGAGGGGATCGGGGTGCGGTCGGCTAGGGTTAGGGAAGCGGTCGGGCCGTGGGGAGGGATTGGCCTTGGGCCAAGGTGGAGAAGGGCCGGCCTACGGCTGGGAAGATTGGGCCGACCTGGGAGCAGGCCAGCTGCGGCTGTCTTCTTCTTCTCTTCTAAAACAGAAAAGAAAAGAAAAAGCAAAGAAGAAAAGGAGAAAAGAGGAAGTAGTTTGGGATAGTGTTTGGGCACAGGGTTAATTTTCCCGGACTCATAAAAATGAGCATGATCCAAGAAAATTATAAGTGGCATGATCAAAAGATATAAATTCAAACCCATTTGAATTTAATTCAAATGGATTGAACTATGACATGGTTTCGGAAGTGTCCAAAAATGATGAGGATTTTGGAGGAACCTCGATAAACGGGAAAAGAAATATAGGGAAAGTTTTAAAGGTGAAACTTGAAGTAGAAAAGGCATGGAGAATATATGCAAGTGTGTTTGGGCTAATTCCAAACAAATGGAATAATTTAATAATAGCTCCATAATATTAGGAGGATATGTTATAAAGAGAAGTCACTCTTCCCTCGATTTAAATAGACCGAAGGTCCACACGATTTATTTAAGTTGAAATGCAAAATTAAAGACATGATGGCATGATGACATGATGCAAAGCAAAATAAATAACGCAAGCACAAATGAAACACACGGAAGAATCCGGAACATCTGGAATCTTCTGGGACGTCGGTCTTCGGGCGTCACAACTCTCCCACACTAACAGAGGATCTCGACCCGAGATCCTAGAGATGGCACCGGATAAAAACGGAAAAGGAAGAGGTAAAACAAAGTTGCTTCTTCGACAAACGAGTGGAACCAGGAACCTTGAGAGGTTGAACAATCTTGAAGGAAAGAATACAATGGAGATGAACGAAGATGAACACACTCCGTTAGAAAAGAGGAACAAGGAACACCACGAGAACCTTGCAGGTTGAAAGACATGAAACAAGAGCTCACGGATGACGAAAGAATTTCCAAACCACTCCGGTTAAAACAAGACGGAGAAGGAATAAGAACGAAATAATTTGGAAAGCAATCCGTCTGAAAATGGAAGGAATTAACAAGAACTTGCCAAGTTGGGATGATACTTGATGAAATCAACAACACATTGCCTCCGAAACAATTGAAAGAATGGCACAAGAGGTAAGAAGGATTTCAGACAGCACTCTAGTTGAAAAGAGAGGCAAAACTTGATAAGATGAGGGAATTTGAATGGAGAATACAATGCTCCGGATAAATAGATAAACAAGGAAAGAACATGATCTCGATAAAAACGAGATAATGGTTTGGAGAGATCATCATCACAATGCCTCCGGAATGAAAGAATATATGCTAGGACGTTTGAAAGAAAAGACCGGAGAAGAAAAAGACAACTTCTCCGACAAATGAATATGAAAAAACATCCTTACGAAGAAGGGTTGAATGGATCTGTTGTAAAAATCAACAACGAAAACGAATAAGCTTGATGTGGGCTTATGGAAAACATCTCAAAATTAAGAGGTGACAACCAGCCACTAAGGAAACATTTGATTGGATTGAGATCAACAAGGAGACGATAAACTTATTTCACCGGAAAGATAAATGAAGAACTTGGGTCATTTATAAGCACCATAATAGCAACAATCCTTAGGGAAAGCTTTTAGGTGAAATACAACCCAAGATTACTCCAACGAATAATTGAAGAGTTGAAAAGATCTCCTGAACACGGAAAAAAATGATGGTTTTAAATATTTCATTCCTGACAACTTGTGAATCATGAAACATGAAGGGAAATTGTGAAAAATGGCATACCACCATCTCAAACAATAAGGTAGAAAGAATTGCACTTGGAAAGCATGATGAAGAATGCTTGAGCTCCAACAAGAATCTTGATGAAGACTTCGAGGATGAATTAAAACATGATGAACCAGCATGAGAACTCCGGTAATGAAAAACATGAGAAGTGAAAGATGAAAAGAATAAGATTCAAGGCCTGCGATGAATTAGATTGATGTTTGAAATGATATAATTGAAATAACTTGAAGCTCCGGAAAACAAGATGAACAACTTAGCACCGAGAATATGATATGATGAACAAGCTCCAGACAAAAGAATTAAATCCCCTTGAAGGAATAAGAATAAGAATTATGTCATGCATCTCCTTCACCAATTTAAATTGATGACAACCAAAGTATTTGGCATACTACTTATTCTCGTTGGAAAGGATTAAGAGAGATCTCGCACAAGCTTGGGTAAATCTTCAACGAACCACCGGAAGGATTGTGAAAAGAACAAATGAATTAATACGAAAACAAGGAAGAGTAAACTTGAATGAACCACCGTAAGAATATGGAGACGAACAAAGAGACATCAATGAAGAATAGTTGAAGGACGAAGTTGAAAACTGAGAACGAAGAAATATTCTGAAATGATGGCCTTCGGAGGATCACAAAGAAAAGAATTCATGAAATGCTCTGGAAGAATAAAAGAGGAAGGTTGACCTGAAGTTGAAAGGAATTTGAAAGCGGTCTTGGAGGAGGCATGTGACTGATGGAATCATTCTTACGTCACACTTTGAAAAGAATTTTAGAATAACTCCGGAAAATTAGAAGAGTCAGGTAAGATCCTGGGAAAAGACCTGTGGGTTAGGGCCCACTAAAGAAATCATGGTTGAAAAGATTGCTTAAGAGATATAGCACCGGTTGAATTAAATGGCTTGAATAAGATGACAATCTCAAAATAGCTTGAATGGATTAAGAATGGAAACACGAATCTTCTGAGGTATCTTCAGCACTCCGGAGAAGAATAGCAAGAGGAGAATGATTAATTGGAGCACCGGAATAAGAAAGCATTGTGAAATGAGGAAAAGGATAAGATCAACACCGAAATCTTGAATTACATCCACCGGCAGAATTTGAGAACAAAAGAATGATGAACTTGGAGTTCTTGAGCAACTTCCTGAGAATCACCGGATAGAACATTGAAGGAAATGAATGAAGAAATATCACATGAATAAAAAGGACACTTCATTTGAGATTTCTGACTCCGAGAAGAAGAAGGGTGGGAGGGCGGGGAAAACAAAGACAACTTGGGAAGAATGAAATAGACAAATCGTCAGATTTCTCAACGGCGTCCGTATGGAGAAGGCACACCGGTTGAGAAAGGATTAACATGAAGATCTCGATGGTCAAGAAGAATTAGCACTCCCACAGAAATATGAGAATACCGATTAGGAAAGGTATGGAATCAACATTTGACATCGAAGCAACTCGAATACCAGAATCAAAACAAAAACAAAGGATAGATATGTTGCAGCATAATCTTCACAATATCATCTGAACAGAGAATTGAACGAATGAATTCCGTAGGTACATCAACTTGTCGAGAAGCCACTTGGGAGAAGAAAAGATAAATAAAAGCAACAAGGAGCAGATAGAACAAATACAAGATAGAAGCTTCGTTCAACATATTCGTGCTGAAAGCTCATGGAACGTGTTACAAAAGGGTTTTGCAATCCCCGGATCAGCATAGCCAAGGACCCTTTAAGATGCAACTCCCGATCGGAACAACGCCCATAAAACCACTTCACTCAATGTAGAACCCCGAACTTCATATCATGCACTCGTTGGAAGAATGCCTACGAGCTACTAGATGAACCCACCTATTAATTTCCGAAAGTTCCTAGTTATGCAATCAGGTGTTGGGGATACAGGGGAAGCACCGCGCACTCAACTCTAATCCTACATCCAGCTGTATCCATCCTTCAACACATAACCAGTTATTTTCGGAAACCGTTTACCTCGGACCTTCGAAACGCATCCACTATACAAGCTATGGCAATACTCCCGAACTACCTCCCCAGTACTGGGTGATGTCGGGGTTATCTTGCCACTAACCGCATAGGAGAGTTTTTTATGTCGGCCGTCTTAAGTATTCTAGAACTGATGCGATATATTTGTGACGACAACACCTCGGAGCTCAACTCCCCGGGACACTGCCACAACCCCTAATGACACGAGGCATCGAGAACAATGTTCTCGTCACAAAGACATCGGAACAATCCAAACAATACTTGCGTGATCCTAAAAAAATTGGTGCATTTTTTTGAGAGTAGAAGAGGCAAGAGTAATCGTCAGGAGTCCTCACCAGAGTGAAAAGAGATGAGGAGCAAAAGAAATCCTACTCTCCGATATATACATAGGACTCAAAACATTTTCAAGTGTGTGCCTAGACTCAACCGTCAACGATTCGATCAATCAGTGGGGGCTTCTAGGTCGGAGAAGGCTCTGATACCAACTTGTAATGCCCAGGATGGGACTATACCTCCTACGTGTCGAGGCACGACTTAAAGGTATAAGCCCATTCTGGAATGATCTCAAGTTTGGTATCTTTGCACGACTCATGTAAAAGAGGGATGAAATTGCAAAAGAGATAGTTGGCTTATACTCGCCACTTCACACAATACATTACATAAGCAGAACATCATTCAAAACATCACAACCCGACTACGGGCGAAGATCCAAAAGAAAGATACCAAAACATAAAGCCTCAGGTCCGAATCGCCCCTAGTAGAAACCACTACTGATCGTCGAAACGCGTCACAAGCTTACGGCCACGCTCTTCGTGGAACTCCCAGAAGTTCTGATCCATCTCCTGCATCATTCTCGGCTGAACCTGCATCTGGTGTTGTAGTATCTGTGAGCCACGAGGACTCAGCAATCCCATAACCATGGGTATCAAGACTAGCAAAGCTTTATGGGTAGGAAGAGGAAAAGTGGTGAGGTTGCAGCAGCGGCTAAGCATAATATGGTGGCTAACTTACGAGTACAAGAGTAAGATGAGCATCTACGCAAACGATCGCAACTAGTAGTGATCGCTAAAGATCCTGAACTACATACGAATCAAACATAACCCCACCGTGTTCTCTTCTCAAAGTGAAAAGAGACAGTCACGGTTACTCACACAGTTGTGTGTTTTACTTCGGATCCTCTGTCAAGTTTTCTACAACCGGACATTAACAAATTCCAATCTGCCACATAACCGCGGGCACGGCTTTCGAAAGATTATAACCCTGCAGGGGTGTCCCAACTTAGCCCATCACAAGCTCTCACGATTAGCTGAAGTGATAAATATAATATCATCACCCCTTATCTTAGGGAAATCCGATCAGGCTCGGCATCCCGGTGCACAAGACATTTCGACAATGGTAAAACAAGTCCAGCAAGACCTCCCAGCGTGCCGACACCCTGATAGTAGCCGCGCGTATCTCGTCTCAGGCCACGTCCGGATGGGACAAGCTACGAGTAAAACCAATCCTCGAGTTTCCCCGTGGTGGCCCCGCAGATTGCCCGTTTGGGACCAACACCATCAGCACTGGCCCCCCTGTTATGTAGAATTAAGAACCCGGGGACATGACCCCCTATGCAATTAATTATTTATTTAAGTTGTTATTATGATCAAATTAAAACCAATGTTGGGCCTTGCTGGAAGAGTTTTATTCAAAGTCGAACTGTCAAGGGGTCCCCATCCACCCATCGTGTAAGGAACGCAAAAATCAAGGAACATAATGCCGGTTTATCGGCGCCTAAGGTGGCATGAGTGGAACAAAACACCGAGCAAAAGGCCAAGCCTTCCACCCATGCCCAGTATATAGGTGTGTTAATAATAACAATAATAGATATTGTGATATTCCAACAACAAGTTCCCTCCTGGAACGATCTTCATCTTCACCTGCAACTAACAACGCTATAAGAGGGGCTGAGCAAGCGGGTAACATAGCCAAACAGTGGTTTTGCTAGGAAGGTTTCAAAAGTTAGAGGTTTCATGGCAACAAGGAGAGGCTGACATAAAAGATGGGTAGCGCGACATGTAACGATAGCATTGAGACAACTAAGCATGGCAATGGTAGTAAAGGTATCCAAGGGTATGATCATCTTGCCTGGGATTCCACAAGGAAGAAGAACGGGTCCAAGAAGAAGACAATCCTCACAACTCCGGAACGGAACCGAAGCTAACGAGAGAAGCATACCGGAATGAAGCAAACAACATAGTAAACACTCAATCATAAGCATGTCATGATGCACAAGCAAGCATGATGCATGTTCGGTTTAATTATGCATGGCATGGAAAAGTGCACAAACAAAACTACAAGTTAAGTGGAGCTCAATATGCAACGAGTTGCATATTGACGAAACACCACATTTTAATTATTTAATTGACTCTCGTTTATTTACAAGACAAGATTAAATATTTTTAACATAGCAAGAGGTGAAGCATAATAAAACTACACTATTTAGTCATTTTAAAAGAGGCCGAAAATAATAACAACAGTTCCGGAAAACCCCATATGCATGTTTAGTAATTTTTAAGCAAACAACAATTCACACATATAATGTTGTTAACATGATGCGGATGACATGATCAAGTTTATGCAATTTTTAGTAAAAGTTAACATGAAGATGATAAGGAGTATTTGTCACCGTGGTGGAAGGAAAGGGTGCCACGGCAACGATCCGAAAATGATGCAACGCAACATCCCGGTTCCGGTAACTCGTTGAGAGACCGGTGCAAAGAAAAGATGGCGTGAGCGAGTCGAACAAGATGAAAAGGTGGGGGTGATCCCGTCACCGGGTTCCCACGGGTCGGCGACGAGGCAACCGAGGAGCATGACAAAAGACGAGACGGGCACGGTGCACACAAGGGTAACATTTCATACAACACATGCATTCCACGGGTCATCGTCTCGGGTTATACCTTCGGAACATTTGTTTCGGGGCGGCTCGAGAGCGTAGAGGAAGAAGTCGTTCTCGCGATTCGTAGTGGAAGTAGGCGTTCACGTTCGGAGAGGTACACGCGGTCTTCGGCGACGGTAGTTGTACACGGTTCGTAGGCGTTCGGGTATCCGTAGATGTACTTGTTTCACCTCCGGGCGTAGTCGTCCTTGGCGTTTCCGAAGGGGTACTTGTGGAATCCGTGTAGTCGAACTTGAAGGTCATCGGCGTCGTGGTACTTGTCGCGTCGTCGTTGACGTAGGGGTACACGGTTCTTCGGCGACGGTCGTCGTACACGCATGTAGACGAACTTGATGGAGAGGAACTTGGCGCATCCATGTACTCGGCATCTTCGTCCACGTTCGTAGATGTACACATTTTCCGTAGAGGTACTTGACGAAAACTGCAACGGTGGAACTTGGTGCTGCTCCTTTTTTTCAGTAGTCGAACTTGGGGGTCTTGGTGTAACCGGCCGTAGATGTACTTGCTGCTCCGTGGACTTGGTCGCCTGCAGCGGGAAGGAGGAGGCGCGGCGCTGCTGTCGTGCGGCTGGCCGTCGCGGACGCCGGATGTGGAGCCATGGCGAGGCGGCAAGCTCGCGGCCAGGAGATCGAGGTTGGGGCCGGGGCGCGTAGGGAGCTGAGGCTGCGGGGCAGGAGACGGAGGGGCGCAGGGTCGCGGCAGGAGCGGCGCAGCTCCTGGCCGGCTTGGCTGGAGGCGAGGCGGGCGACGGGGTGGCGAGGACGTGCGCGTCGGGCTGCGGCCTGGCGATGCGGATCCTGGCCGGCCCGCGGCACCAGGGCGAGGTGACGAGAGGAAGGCGCTCGGGGGGGGGGGCGAGGCGAGCGGCGCTCGGCCTGGAGGAGTGGGGACGAGAGGGAGGAAGAGGCCATGGCGCGAGGCGCTCGGCCTGGCGATGCGGGGCAGCTCGCGGGGCCTCGACGAGGGCAGAGGAGGCAGGGGAATGGGAGATCGGGCGCTGGCGAGAGATGGGGACGTAGTGCTCGGGAGGAGAGGCGGGGGAGCGAGAAGGAGAGGAGCGGCGCTGTGAGGGAGATGGAGGAGCGAGGGGATCGGGGTGCGGTCGGCTAGGGTTAGGGAAGCGCTCGGGCCGTGGGGAGGGATTGGCCTTGGGCCAAGGTGGAGAAGGGCCGGCCTGCGGCTGGGAAGATTGGGCCGACCTGGGAGCAGGCCAGCTGCGGCTGTCTTCTTCTTCTCTTCTAAAATAGAAAAGAAAAGAAAAGGCAAAGAAGAAAAGGAGAAAAGAGGAAGTAGTTTGGGATAGTGTTTGGGCACAGGGTTAATTTCCCCGGACTCATAAAAATGAGCATGATCCAAGAAAATTATAAGTGGCATGATCAAAAGATATAAATTCAAACCCATTTGAATTTAATTCAAATGGATTGAACTATGACATGGTTTCGGAAGTGTCCAAAAATGATGAGGATTTTGGAGGAACCTCGATAAACGGGAAAAGAAATATAGGGAAAGTTTTAAAGGTGAAACTTGAAGTAGAAAAGGCATGGAGAATATATGCAAGTGTGTTTGGGCTAATTCCAAACAAATGGAATAATTTAATAATAGCTCCATAATATTAGGAGGATATGTTATAAAGAGAAGTCACTCTTCCCTCGATTTAAATAGACCGAAGGTCCACACGATTTATTTAAGTTGAAATGCAAAATTAAAGACATGATGGCATGATGACATGATGCAAAGCAAAATAAATAACGCAAGCACAAATGAAACACACGGAAGAACCCGGAACATCTGGAATCTTCTGGGACGTCGGTCTTCGGGCGTCACACTGGAGGCACTTCACAAAAAGAGAAGGCTGCGGGGCCACAACAGCGGTGGTTTCCGGCCCGTGAAACAGAGGAAGTACATAGCAGTGAAAGGGTAAGTGCCTTATCTTTGTGGTTCTTCATGCGCGGCGCTCTTTCCTGATCCTGCCTCTCCTGGGCCCCTCCGGTCGCGGCGACGAAGGCTCCTGAGGTCTGCCGCTCGGGGGCTCCTGACTTGCCGCCGGCTTCGGGCTTCCCGCACCAGGTGCTCGCGCGAGGAGTGGTGGAAGATCGCGAGGCTGGCGTGCCTTCGGGAGGCCAGTGGCCTACCGTATGATTTCTGCCGGGCTGCCTCCGAGGCGTCCAAGGCGCGCCAAGGGCTCCCCCGTTCGTCCTCGCCAGCGGCTGGGCTTCCTTGGCTCCGGGTCCATCTTCGAGTGTTGGAGCCGTATTGTCCGACCCGTCCGCGAGGGCCGACGTGGAGGTTGGAGGAGCGCCATATTCCGGCCCCTCTCGAGGGATGTGCAGGACACCCCGCGCCCCCTCGACAACCCCCTGCGCCGAGGAGGGGTTTGGTCGCGCGCTGGCGTAGCGTTGTTCGTCACAACCTCTTCCAAGAGGCTGTCGGCGCGCTTGGCCGGCTTGGAGAAGAGCTTGCTGATGCCGATGTACGCCTTGAGTCGGAGGGTCTTCGCCTGGCACAGGAGTGGCAGAAGCGAAGGTTGCCATAAGGCTTGGGCGCCAGCAACACGAGCGGGCTGGCGCAAAGGCTGCGGAGTCCCTTGCAGTTTCTCGTGAGCCTTGCGCTCACGCCTCGGAGGAGGCCAGGGCCGCAGACCACCGCTGCAAGGCAGTGGAGTTGCGGGAGAAGGAGCTTCAAGCGTTGAACGCTGCCCTTGAGTAGCGCATTTAGGCATGTCGAGCCGCGCTGGCGACACCACCGAGGGGAGCACCTTCCAATGAGAGGGAGATCCAGGAGTGCGAGGAAGTGCCGTTGCTTGAGAGTTTGGAACACAGCCTGGGGCTGGAGAGGCTGGAGGTGAGGGAGCGCCAAGTTGCTGTAGCTGAGGATGTCGTCGCCGCCCGTGAAACTAGGGTCCAGCAGGAAGTCGATCAGAAGGTGGCGAAGATCCGCGAGGCCCTTGAGGAAGAATATCGTCAGAAGGTGAAGCTTCAGGAAACCAAATTCCAGCAGCAGCAGGATGAAATGGAGGGCGGGACCAACGCCCTCCAAGAACATTTGGCTGACACGTCTAAGCGCGAGATGGCTGTCAGAGAGGCCTTGGCCTCAACCCAGGCCGAATTGTCTTCACTTCAGAGGCAGGTTGCGAATCCTTGGTGGGCCGAACCATGGACGAGGCTAACCGCCGCCGTACGCTGCGGCACGAGCGCTCTTCAATGCTTGACGGCCTCAGAGTCAGGGCCAACCGTGCCCTGGACACAATATGCGAAGAGAGCGTGCCACGACCTCATGAGGACTATGATGTCGGCTATCTTCACTTCTTCACCCAAGTCGTAGCCCGCCTGGAGGACCGGGCCGCAAAAGCTCGCCGGCTTGTCGAAGACAGGAGTCGAAGTCTACTTGGGCGCGCATTCTCGCGCGTCTTCAGCCACCTCATCAGCCTGGACCCTGACTTTGATTTCGATGATGCGATAGCCCCCGTGCACGAGGCTACCACGGGCGTCTTGGCAAAGTGGGTGGACGACCTGATCTCGGAGCCTGCCCTTAATGGAGAGGTGAACGCGCCTGCGACCGGAGAGGGCGATGCGGATGATGATGACGACGCTATCGGCGACGCGCCTCCCTAAACTTCTTTTCCTGTTTTGCCCTGTATGCAGCAAAAATCTCTGGACATTGCCCCGAGGGGGTGTAAGAGCACTTGGGGAGGAGAGTTCCTCCATGATGTATGAAATGAGAGAGTACTTTTTGAGGTAGGCTATGAAAGGTGTCGTCTTGAGCCTACAGGCCCCTGGGTGGAGAAGAGTACCGTAACTTATCTGGGGCGCTGGCGGTCCTTGATGGGTCCTCGCGGCACGAGGGCACTTTTCTCCCGAGATGGCATCCTGAGGTCGACGGAGGTCTGAGGTCCCCGAGAACATCTCGCGAGGTGGGGGAGGCATGAGCACGGTGGCTCCTGGTCAGCCGTTGGGTGCCGCTCCTGGCATTTTGGGCACGCGTAGTGCGCATGGGGTGCCCAGCCCCCGCTCGCGAGGCTCTTGCGGGAGTGGGCAGCAGGCCTGAAACTTGCTTCCAAACAAAACCAAAGGCAAGAAAACATCGCGAATCGAGAAAAAGTCCCTCCTCTTTTAAAAACATGAAACTCCGAGTCTTATTGCAGAAAAGAAGGCAAATTGAGCTACAGCAAGAGGACAAGAAAAACCAACTGCCGCGTTCGGCACCTAGGCTAGTCTTCGTCTTCAAACCAACGCGGAGCTAAGTACTCCCACTAGGCGTGGGCATAGTCATTGGAGGACAGTGGCAACGGCCAGCGCGGAGCATAGTGCTTCCACTTGGACGTGGGGTGAAGCCCTCGTGAAGCGTGAAGGCGGCACTCAGGAGATTCCGGGGCGTGTACATTCATTATTACGTGAGAGTGTCACGAGCGAAGATCTTCATGAAACGTCATTGGCTGCTAGGCAAGTGAGCAGAACTCAATGCTCTTGGTGTATTGAAGTTGCACCCCCTACTTGAGCAGATCGATTAAGTTCTCCGTGGAAGGTTGTAGCTCTGCGCTACATCAGATTCTTTGACCACATACTCCACTTACCGAAGTATAGCTTTAGTTAGATTTCTGGATATTATTGGTGGAAACTGGAAAAGGAGATACATATGTTTTCTGAGGTTTTGTAATCCATTCTTTGACTAACTAAGCTTATGGTGTGAGCTTGAAGATTTGTAATCCATATCTACATATATTTCTCATTCTCATCTGGTATGTTACACTCAACCAGAATTGATCTGTACGCGCTGGATTGAGGATATGCTTGTTAATGTTCAGTATTGTAGTCTAATATGGAGCTTGTCTGTTCCTACCGGAGGCCCCTGCCAGTGTGTGCCAGGGTCTGCTGCTTGGGTCAACCACCCCAAACAAAGGTCTCTCATATAGTCTTCCTCTCTTTATTTCTGACTTGTCTTACTAGGTTCTTGGCTGACTTGTGAATTTTCCTAAGGATTTGTTGTCTACTTCATCCTAAGAGGCTAAAAATATTCAAGTTAACTGGGAACAAGGGAAATATTTGTGGCGGGTGGAGATTATATATGCTTGCAGATTCATTATGGTAGAACCAAATGTGCACTAGAATTGTACTGTATAACCAAGGCAACTGTTATAGCCGTAAACATGTGCTATGAGGGAC
>LR738711.1:681176234-681216007 GCA_902687465.1 Secale cereale
CCCCCCCCCCCCCCCCACCTGATTTGGGCTCTTCATTCCCATTGTCCTGTCAGGTCTATGTTCTTTATCTAGTCTAGTATACTAAAAGCGTGATCAGCGTCGATCCACTCGAATTGTTTTCAGATAAGGGCGATCGGCTTTTGCAAAGCATCTTTCGAAACAGGTGGACCCCTCTTATCTCCTCTACAGGTCTCAGCACAACGCCATTTTTGGACCGGTCTTTCTTTCCTAGATTCCGTATTAGATTAGTTATCGCTGATTTAGTACAACTTTATTGTAAATCAACGACAACTAACATGAAGCGGAGGAAATACAGGCTTACGTTTCTTAGAGCATCTCTAGCAGACCCGCATAAGTGGTCAAACCCGCAAAATAACCATTTTTTATAGTTCCAGTCAAAAAAACGAGACCGAACAGATCCCGCAAGTGGTCAAACCCGCAAAATAACCATTTTTTACAGCTCCAGTCAAAAAAAACGAGCCCGAACAGACCCCGCATAAGTGGTCAAACCCGTAAAATAACCGTTTTTTTGCAGTTCTAGTCGAAAAAATGAGCCCGAACAGACCCCGCAAAAACGTCCGACTCTTAAATTTTTTTAAGGGACCCTGTAAACGCGAACGCGAAACCCTCATATATACAGTTTTGAGGGCAACTTTGCCAGGGCCCTGCATACCGGTCAACGTTGGCGGTTGAGGAATCTTTGCTCCCGCCAACGCCATGAAGCTCGCTCGGCCGCCGCGCCCGTCCGCCTACCGGCCGCCGCGCTCGCCCGCCAGCCGTCCAATAACCGGCCGGCCCTCCGTCCCGGCCACCGCGCTCGCCCCTGGCTCCGCGGCTCTCGAACGGAGCTAGCTAGCTAGCTCAATCCATTCGAACGAAGCTAGCTAGCAGCTCAATCGATTCGAAGAGCTAGCTAGCTAGCTCGATGGCACCGGCCGTCTGATCCGGCCGCCGCTCGCGTCGCCCCGGAAGCCTTGGGCTCCGCGCGCGTCGCGCTCGCCTCTGCTGCCCTGGCATCCGCTCGCGCCGCGCTCGCCTCGCGTTTTCCCTCGTTCGCCTGTCCGTCGGATCGACGCGAGGAAGATGACGACTAAAAAGAGTTAGCTCTGGGTCTGTTCGGTATATTCGGAGAATATTCCTTTTTACGGGTTGATTATACGTGGTCTGAGTCTGTCCTCACCCGCGTCGGCCTGCATATACCCTTTTCTGCGAATTGCAAAAAACTTATGCGGGTCGGGATTTTGCGGGGTCTGCTAGAGATGCTCTTAATAGCCTACTCGTGGGAAAGAAACTATTTTCAATTGGTACTCGATGAATTTCTTTCTATTTTTCAAGGAAAAATTTCTTTCTATCTTAATTAGTGAATGAGACAAATCTTTTGCCTCGGTTTTGAAAATAAAAATGGTACAATTTCATTCATAGGCTCTGTCAGATTCAGGGCCCGCAAAACCCTTCTAGGTTCGAACACTGGGGTGCGTGCGAAGAACTCAGCTCCTCCTATCTGCCTACTCGCCGTCCCACAAACTAGCTTGATGAACAGGAAAGTAAAAGAGACACGAGGCAGTTTATCCTGATTCAGGCCACCTAGCGGCGAGTGTGGTGGATTAGCCTCGAGATGGGTTGAGGATGAACTAGTACATTGGGTGAACAACCTCCGGAGGTGTGTTCTTGCTAGGTGGTGGAGAGGAAGGTTTGAATGATCCGTCCCCTTGCTGGGTGGTGGCTAACCTACTTATATAATGGCCTTGGTCCTCTTCCCCCGAAATGTTGGCGGGAAGAGATCCCACAACGGCTAATTTTGAAGGGAGATAACTAGTACATCTTATCCTGACTAAAGGTGGTCTTCGCCTTCAAAGCCTCTGATCCTAACGCCACGGTGGGCTCGGCGATGATCTCCGTCCTGCCGTCCTGGCAATCTTGGTCTTGTTGCATGGAAAGGAAACCTTTGGCAGATTCCTCGGGACTCTGCGTCTGAGCCTGCTTCCTTAGCACCAAAGAGGAAACTGATGTAGTGCGCCCGCTGGCGCCCGCCTGGCCTTGGTCGTCATGGTTTGCGTCATGCAAACCTCGCGAGGTGGGGGTTGCATTGAGTTCTCCGCTCCTCAGGAGCCAGCCAGACGTGGCTGCCCCTTCCGGAGGTCTTGGCGTCGTTCGCCCCGTGAGGCTTGGCCCCTCGCGAGGGTCTTGAGTGTCGATGTTGAAGATGGGCCGTACCAGGCCTGAAAAGGAGCCACGTTGCGGGCCGCAGGCAGGCAAGTCTGGGTACCCTAGTTCCCAGAACGCCGACAGTAGCCCCCGAGCCCAAGGCGCGCTCGGACTTAGTTTCGAGGCGAAGCCAAAGGGCAAGGGCAAAGCGTCGCGGGCCCTAATCGCCTGCGAACCTGGTCGGCGCGTGGCGCCTGAATTGGACGTGGGCGTCTCCACTTCCCCATGCCGCCCTGGTAACTGCTTGACTTGACGGCCGCCTGTTGTTAACACAACCCTCCCAGACTTGCACGCCGCGCCCAGACTGGTCTATCCCTCCGTCTCGCCATCTTGCGACCTTGCGGCCCTCCACCTTGACTCGGCGCCTCGCCAATTTCCCTTCGCCCCCATGGCCCCCAGGTTGAAGAAGAAGAAGGAGAGAAGCAGCGCTCCTGCTAAATCTCGACCTGACTGGGAGCCTGTGCTTGACCGGTCGTCGGTGATCAACTCGGAGGGGCTGGCCAAGGTCCGGCCGGCCCTTGCCGCCGGCTCCAATGAGTGGAAAGCGACGACGGTCTGGCCCGCTTCTCGGCGCATGGTCGACATGGAGGCCACTGAAATCCCTATCCACCTCCATGTTCTTCTGGCCGGATTGGTTCCTTCTTTCTCCGATTTCTTCAATGACGTACTTACGCATTACCAGATCCAGGCGCCGCATCTGGATCCCGCGTCCATCGTCCTTCTTTCCGCCTTCGCCTTCATGTGTGAGGCCATGGTAGGGGTTGCCCCGTCTGTCGCCTTGTTCCGCCACTTCTTCTCACTCCACCAGATCGAGAACCGACAATGCTCGGGGTGCATGACCTTCCAAGCTGAAGCGGTGACGTCTGGCTCGGGCATCGACTTCGCGCTCCACCGAGATGTGAGGAGGTTCCAGAAGCAATGGCTGTTTGTGCATGCCACCACTCTCAACCTTTTGCTCCTGCTCCCGCGAAGGCCAGCGGAGCCCAGCTCCGACTGATGCCACAAGAAGCTTGTCGACCGGTGGCTCGCTTTTGTTTGGACCAGGTTGGCCAGGTTGAGGAAGGCTGGGGTGACCGCCCCAATGGTGTTGAGGGAGTTCGTCGGGCAGCGCATTGCCCCGCTCCAGCGACACTCTCGCTCTATGTGGACCTTTCTTGGTCCTAAAGATCCGGTAAGGCTCCAGGTGCCTTCGCTCCCCCTCGAGATCCTGTGCGTGGTGCTTGAGCTCCTGACCGGCGACCCGGCACTAGCTAAGCTCCCGAAGAATGGCTGCCTCCTGTACAGCTTCTTGAACAAGGAGAGCTCCGTGAAGCAGATGCCCCTCTTAGATGAATGGGGGTCGCGCCCGGAGGGCCTTGGAGGGCCCCGTGAGAACCTTGTCTTGGTGACTCGAGTACTTGACGATCCCGCGATGCACGCCCCCAATGTGGGTGTAGAAGGGCGGACGCCGCCACACGCTCCTGAAGCGGTTGATGAGGAGAAGGGTTCGCCTGACGTTCCCGAGACGGCCGCTCCTGGGGCCTCCGCGGGCGCTCCCGAGGTTGCCTGCCATGAGCAGGCATGACCTGTAGCTGCTGAGGAGGCCACGCTCGCAAGCCCGACGCACGTTACCGAGGCGACGCCGTGCCCCCGAGATGCTAGGGATCATGCCCCAGTCTTTGGTCTGCTTCGCCAGAACCTGGAGGCACTTCGCAAAAACAGAAGGCTGCGGGGCCACGACAACGGTGGTTTCCGGCCCCTGAAACAGAGGAAGTACATAGCAGTGAAAGAGTAAGTGCCTTTTCTTTGTGGTTCTTCATGTGCGACGCTCTTTCCCGATCATGCCTTTGTAGGGCCCCTCCGGTCGCGGTGATGAAGGCTCCTGAGGTCTGCCGCTCAGGGGCTCCTGACTTGCCGCCGGCTTCGGGCTTCCTGCACTAGGTGCTCGCGAGAGGAGTGGTGGCAGCTCGCGAGGTTGGCATGCCTCTGGGAGGCCAGTGGCCTCCCGTATCCTTGCTTCTGGGCTGCCTCCGAGGCGTCGAAGGCACGCCGAGGGCTTCCCCGTTCGTCCTCGCCAGCGGCTGGGCTTCCTCGGCTCCGGGTCCATCTTCGATTGTTGGGACCGTGTCGTCCGACCCGTCAGCGAGGGCTGACGTGGAGGTTGGAGGAGCGCCAGATTCTGGCCCCTCTCGAGGGACGGGCAGGACACCCCGCGCCCCCTCGGCAGCCCCCTGTGTTGAGGAGGGGTTTGGTCGCGCGCTGGAGCTTGCGCACGGGCGTAGCGCTGTTCGTCACAACCTCTTCCAAGAGGCCGTCGGCGCGCTTGGTGTTGGAAATATGCCCTAGAGGCAAAAATAAAATGGTTATTATTATATTTCCTTGTTCATGATAATTGTCTATTGTTCATGCTATAATTGTATTATCCGGAAATCGTAATACATATGTGAATGCATAGACCACAACATGTCCCTAGTGAGCCTCTAGTTGACTAGCTCGTTGATCAATAGATGGTTACGGTTTCCTGACCATGGACATTGGATGTTGTTCATAACGGGATCACATCATTAGGAGAATGATGTGATGGACAAGACCCAATCCTAAGCCTAGCACAAGATCGTGTAGTTCGTCTGCTAAAGCTTTTCTAATGTCAAGTATCATTTCCTTAGACCATGAGATTGTGCAACTCCCGGATACCGTAGGAGTGCTTTGGGTGTGCCAAACGTCACAACATAACTAGGTGGCTATAAAGGTACACTACGGGTATCCCCGAAAGTATCTGTTGGGTTGGCACAAATCGAGACTGGGATTTGTCACTCCGTGTGACGGAGAGGTATCTCTGGGCCCACTCGATAAGACATCGTCGTAATGAGCTCAATGTGACTAAGGAGTTGGTCACGGGATGATGTGTTACGTAACGAGTAAAGAGACTTGCCGGTAACGAGATTGAACAAGGTATAGGGATACCGACGATCGAATCTCGGGCATGTATCATACCGATAGACAAAGGGATTTGTATACGAGATTGATTGAATACCCGACATCGTGGTTCATCCGATAAGATCATCGTGGAACATGTGGGGGCCAACATGGGTATCCAGATCCCGCTTTTGGTTATTGACCGGAGAGATGTCTCGGTCATGTCTGCATGCCTTCCGAACCCGTAGGGTCTACACACTTAAGGTTCGATGACGCTAGGGTTATAGGGGAAATATGTACGTGGTTACTGAATGTTGTTCGGAGTCCCGGATGAGATCCTGAACGTCATGAGTAGTTCCGGAATGGTCCGAAGGTGAAGATTTAAATATGGGAAGTCCTGTTTCAGTCACCAGAGTGATTTCAGAGTCATCGGTAGTGTACCGGGACCACCGGAAGGTGTCCGGGGGTCCACCGGGTGGGGCCACCTACCCCGGTGGGCCAAGTGGGCTGAGAAAGGGGGGGGCAGCCCCGGGTGGGCTGGTGCGCCCCCCAAGGGCCTAGTGGCGCCTAGGGTTAGAAACCCTAAGCGGTGGGGGATCCCCACCTGCTTGGGGAGCAAGCCCCCCCCCCCACCTGGCCGCCGCCCCACTCTAGATCCCATCTAGAGGGGCCGGGCCCCTCTTCGCTTACCCTATAAATAGTGAGGGGGTGGGAGGGTAGCCGCACCGCATCCCTGGCGCAGCCCTCCCCCTCTCCATCACATCCTCCTCCTTCCAAAGTGCTTGGCGAAGCCCTGCCGGAGAACCGTGCTACTACACCACCACCACGCCGCCATGCTGCTGCTGGAGTCGTCTTCCCCAACCTCTCCCTCTCTCCTTGCTGGATCAAGGCGCGGGAGACGTCACCGGGCTGCACGTGTGTTGAACGCGGAGGCGCCGTTGTTCGGCGCTTTGATCAAAAATCGACCGCGATCTGAATCGCTGCGTGTACGACTCCACCAACCGCGTTCTAGTAATGCTTCCATTTTCGCAATCTTCAAGGGTATGAAAATGCACTCCCCTCTCTCATTGCTAGTCTCTCCATAGATTGATCTTGGTGATGCGTAGATTTTTTTGATTTCTGCAACGGTCCCCAACAGCGGCATCATGAGCTAGGTCTATGCGTAGTTTCTATGCACGAGTAGAACACAAGTTGTTGTGGGCGTCGATTTTGTCAATTTACTTGCCGTTACTAGTCTTATCTTGATTCGGCGGCATCGTGGGATGAAGCATCCCGGACCGACCTTACACGTACGCTTACGTGAGACAGGTTCCACCGAGTGACATGTACTAGTTGCATAAGGTGGCTAGCGGGTGTCTGTCTCTCCCACTTTAGTCGGATCGGATTCGATGAAAAGGGTCCTTATGAAGGGTAAATATTAATTGGCATATCACGTTGTGGTTTTTGCATAGGTAAGAAACGTTCTTGCTAGAAACCTATAGCAGCCACGTAAAAACTTGCAACAACAATTAGAGGACGTCTAACTTGTTCTTGCAGCATGTGCCGTGTGATGTGATATGGCCGAAAGGATGTGATGAATGATATATGTGATGTATGAGATTGATCATGTTGTTGTAATATGAATCACGACTTGCATGTCGATGAGTATGACAACTGGCAGGAGCCATAGGAGTTGTCTTAATTTATTGAATGACATGCGTGTCAATGAAAACGCCATGTAATTACTTTACTTTACTGCTAACCGTTAGCCATAGTAGTAGAAGTAACAGTAGGCGAGACAACTTCATGAAGAAACAATGATGGAGATCATGATGATGGAGATCATGGTGTCATGCCGGTGACGATGATGATCATGGCGCCCCGAAGATGGAGATCAAAAGGATATTGGCCATATCATGTCACTATTTGATTGCATGTGATGTTTATCATGTTTTACATCTTATTTGGTTAGAACAATGGTATCTTAAATAAGATGATCTCTCACTAAAATTTCAAGAATGCGTTCCCCCTAACTGCGCACCGTTGCTAAGGTTCGTTGTTCCGAAGCACCACGTGATGATCGGGTGTGATAGGCTCTAACTTTCGCATACAACGAGTGTAAGCCATATTTACACACGCAATACACTTAGGTAGACTTGACGAGCCTAGCATGTACAGACATGGCCTCGGAACACGGAAGACCGAAAGGTCGAACATGAGTCGTATAGAAGATACGATCAACATGGAGATGTTCGCCGTTGATGACTAGTCCGTATCACATGATGATCGGACACAGCCTAGTAGATTCGGATCATGTATCACTTAGACGACTAGAGGGATGTCTATCTGAGTGGGAGTTCATTAAATAATTTGATCAGATGAACTTAATTATCATGAACATAGTCTAAATATCTTTACAATATGTCTTGTAGATCAAATGGCCAACGCTAATGTTGGCCTCAACTTCAACGCATTCCTAGAGAAAACCAAGCTAAAAGACGATGGTAGCAACTATACGGACTGGGTCCGTAACTTGAGGATCATCCTCATAGCTGCCAAGAAAGCATATGTCCTTGAAGCACCGCTAGGTAATGCACCCATTTTCCCAGCAACTCAAGACGTTATGAACGCCTGGCAGTCACGTAGTGATGATTACTCCCTGGTTTAGTGCGGCATGCTTTACAACTTAGAATCGGGGCTCCAAAAGCGTTTTGAGCAACACGGAGCATATGAGATGTTTCAAGAGCTGAAAATGGGTTTCCAAGCTCATGCCCGGGAGGAGAGATATGATGTCTCTGACAAGTTCTACAGTTATAAGATGGAGGAAAACAGTTATGTCAGCGAGCATATACTCAAAAAAATTGTGTTGCACAACCGCTTGTCTCAGCTGGGAGTTAATCTCCCAGATGACTCGGTCATTGACAGAATCCTCCAGTCGCTCCCACCTAGCTACAAGAGCTTTGTGATGAACTACAATATGCAAGGGATGGAGAAGTCCATTCCCGAGTTGTATTCATTGCTGAAATCAGCCGAGGTGGAGATCAAAAAGGAACATCAACTGTTGATGGTGAATAAGACTACTAAGTTCAAGAAAGGCAAGGGTAAAAAGAACTTCAAGAAGGACGACAAGGGAGTTGCCGCGCCCGGTAAGCCAGTTGCCGGGAAGAAGACAAAGAATGGACCGAAGCTTGAGACTGAGTGTTTTTATTGCAAGGGAACGGGTCATTGGAAGCCGAATTGCCCCAAGTACTTAGCGGATAAGAAGGCTGACAACGTCAAAGGTATATGTGCTATACATGTTATTGATGTGTACCTTACCAGTGCTCGTAGTAGCTCCTGGGTATTTGATACCGGTGTAGTTGCTCACATTTGTAACTCTAAGCAGGAGCTGCGGAATAAGCGGAGACTGGCGAAGGACGAGGTGATGATGCACGTCGGGAATGGTTCCAAGGTTGATGTGATCGCCGTCGGCACGCTACCTCTACATCTACCTTCGGGATTAGTTTTAAACCTCAATAATTGTTATTTAGTACCAGTTTTGACCATGAACATTGTATCTGGATCTCGTTTAATGCGAGATGGCTACTCATTTAAATCTGAGAATAATGGTTGTTCTATATATATGAGAGATATGTTTTATGGTCATGCCCCGTTGGTCAATGGTTTATTTTTGTTGAATCTCGAATGTGATGTTACACATATTCATAGTGTGAATACCAAAAGATGTAAGATTGATACTGATAATGCCACATACTTGTGGCACTGCTGCCTTGGTCATATTGGTGTCAAACGCATAAAGAAACTCCATGCAGATGGACTTTTGGAGTCTCTTGTGAAGGAAATATGCCCTAGAGGCAATAATAAAGTTATTATTTATTTCCTTATATCATGATAAATGTTTATTATTCATGCTAGAGTTGTATTAACCGGAAAGTTAGTACATGTGTGAATACATAGACAAAACAGAGTGTCCCTAGTATGCCTTTACTAGACTAGCTCATTGATCAAAGGTGGTTATGTTTCCTAGCCATGGACATGAGTTGTCATTTGATCAATGGGATCACATCATTAGGAGAATGATGTGATGGATAAGACCCATCCGTTATCTTAGCAACTTGATCGTTTAGTTTATTGCTATTGCTTTCTTCATGGCTTATACATGTTCCTGTGACTATGAGATTATGCAACTCCCGAATACCGGAGGAACACCTTGTGTGCTATCAAACGTCACAACGTAACTGGGTGATTATAAAGATGCTCTACAGGTGTGTCCGAAAGTATTCGTGGTCTTGGCATAGATCAAGAATAGGATTTGTCACTCAGAGTGTCGGAGAGGTATCTCTCGGCCCTCTCGGTAATACACATCATAATAAGCCTTTCAAGCAAATGACTAATAGTTAGTCATGGAATGATGTATTACGGAACGAGTAAAGAGACTTGCCAGTAACGAGATTGAACTAGGTATTGAGATACCGACGGTCGAATCTCGGGCAAGTAACATACCGATGACAAAGGGAACAACGTATGTTGTTATGCGGTTTGACCGATAAAGATCTTCGTAGAATATGTAGGAGCCAATATGAGCATCCAGGTTCCGCTATTGGTTATTGACCAGAGATGAGTCTCGGTCATGTGTACATAGTTCTCGAACCCGTAGGGTCCGCACGCTTAACATTCGATGACGATCGGTATTATGAGTTTATGAGTTTTGATGTACCAAAGGTAGTTTGGAGTCCCGGATGAGATTACGGACATGACGAGGAGTCTCGGAATGTCCGAGACATAAAGATTAATATATTGGATGACTATATTCGGACACCGTAAGTATTCCGGGTGTTATCGGATAAAACCGGAGTGCTGGAGGGGGTTACCGGAACCCCCCGAGGGAGTATGGGCCATAGTGGGCCTTGAGGGAATAGAGAGAGGCAGCCCATAGGGCTGGCCGCACTCTCCCCCTAGGAATCCTAGTTGGACTAGGAAAGGAGGGGAGGCGCCCCTCTTCTTCCTTCTCCTCTCCTCCTGCCTTTCCTACTCCCAGTAGGAATAGGAAGGGGGATTTCTATTCCTACTAGGAGTAGGAATCCTACTCCTGGTGCGCCATACTTGGCCAGCCGCATCTCCCCCCTTGCTCCTTTATATACGGGGGCAGGGGGCACCTAAGGACACACAAGAAACATTGTTCTAGCCGTGTGCGGTGCCCCCTCCACAGAAACACACCTCGGTCATACCGTTGCAGTGCTTAGGCGAAGGCCTACGCCGGTAGCTTCATCATCTCCATCACCACGCCGTCGTGCTGACGAAACTCTCCCGTGAAGCTCAACTGGATCAAGAGTTCGTGGGACGTCATCAAGCTGAACGTGTGCTGAACGCGGAGGTGTCGTACGTTCGGTGCTTGATCGGTTGAATCGCGAAGACGTTCGATTACATCAACCGCGTCACTAGACGCTTCCGCTTTCGGTCTACGAGGGTACGTATACACACTCTCCCCTCTCGTTGCTTTGCATCTAGTAGATAGATCTTGCGTGATCATATGAAAGTTTTGAAATACTACGTTCCCCTACAGTGGCATCATGGGCCAGGTCTATGCGTAGATGATATGCATGAGTAGAACACAATGAGTTGTGGGCGATAATAGTCATACTGCTTACCAGCATGTCATACTTTGATTCGGCGGTATTGTGAGATGAAGCAGCCCGGACCGACATTACGCGTACGCTTACACGAGACTTGTTTCACCGTTATGAGCACTTGTTTCTTAAAGGTGACCAGCGGCTGTCTGTCTCTCTCACTTTAGTTTAATCAAGTGTGGCTACACCCGGTCCTTGTGAAGGTTAAAACAACACATACTTGAGGAAAAATCTTTGTGGTTTTTGTATGCGTAGGTAAGAACGGTTCTTGCTAAGCCCGTAGCAGCCATGTAAAACTTGCAACAACAAAGTAGAGGATGTCTAACTTGTTTTTGCAGGGCATGTTGTGATGTGATATGGTCAAGACGTGATGAGTTATACATTATTGTATGAGATGATCATGTTTTGTAAAGTTATCGGCAACTGGCAGGAGCCATATGGTTGTCGCTTTATTGTATGAAATACAATCGCCATGTAATTGCTTTACATTATCACTAAGCGGTAGCGATAGTCGTGGAAGCAATAGTTGGTGAGACGACAACGATACTACGATGGAGATCAAGGTGTCGCGCCGGTGATGATGGTGATCATGACGGTGCCTTGGAGATGGATATCAAAAGCACAAGATGATGATGCCATATCATGTCACATATATTTTGATTGCATGTGATGTTTATCTTATTATGCTTCTTATTTTGCTTAGTACGGCGGTAGCATTATAAGATGATCCCTTACAAAATTTCAAGGTACAAGTGTTCTCCCTTAGTATGCACCGTTGCGAAAGTTCGTCGTGCCGAGACACCATGTGATGATCGGGTGTGACAAGCTCTATGTTCAAATACAACGGGTGTAAGACAGTTTTGCACATGCAGAATACTCAGGTTAAACTTGACGAGCCTAGCATGTACAGACATGGCCTCGGAACACTGGAGACCGAAAGGTCAAGCGTGAATCATATAGTAGATATGATCAACATAAGATATTCACCATTGAAAACTACTCCATCTCACGTGATGATCGGACATGGTTTAGTTGATTTGGATCACGTGATTATTTAGATGACTAGACGGATGCCTATCTAAGTGGGAGTTCTTTAGTAATATGATTAATTGAATTTTAATTTATCATGAACTTAGTCCTGATAGTATTTGCAGATTATGTTGTAGATCAATAGCTTTTGTTATAGCTCCCTTATGTTTTTGATATGTTCCTAGAGAAAACTAAGTTGAAAGATGTTAGTAGCAATGATGCGGACTAGGTCCGTGATCTGAGGATTATCCTCATTGCTGCACAGAAGTATTATGTCCTTGATGCACCGCTAGTTGACAAACCTATTGCAGGAGCAGATGCAGACGTTATGAACGTTTGACAAGCTCGGTATGATGACTACTTGATAGTTTAGTGCACCATTCTTTACGGCTTATAACCGGGAGTTCAAAAATGTTTTGAACGCCATGGAGCATATGAGATATTCCAAGAGTTGAAATTAGTATTTCATACTCATGCCCGTGTAGAGAGGTATAAGACATCTGACAGTACTTTGCCTACAAGATGGAGGAGAATAGCTCAACCAGTGAGCATGTGCTCAGATTATCTGGGTACTACAATTGCTTGAATCAAGTGTGAGTTAATCTTCTAGATAAGATAGTAATTGACAAAGTTCTCTAGTCACTATCACCAAGTTAGTAGAACTTCGTGATGAACTATAATATGCAAGGGATGACGAAATTAATTCCCGAGCTCTTCGCGATGCTGAAATCGGCGAAGGTAGAAATCAAGAAAGAGCATCAAGTGTTGATGGTTAACAAGACCACTTGTTTCAAGTAAAGGGCAGAGGGATAGAAAGGGAACTTCAAGAATAATGACAAGCAAGTTGTCACTCCCGTAAAGAATCCCAAAGCTAAACTCAAGCCTGAAACTACCCTAGATACTTGGCGGATAAGAAGGATGGCAAAGTGAACAAAGGTATATTTGATATACAGATTATTGATGTGTACTTTACTAGTGTTCATAGCAACCCCTGGGTATTTGATACCAGTCCAGTTGCTAAAATTAGTAACTCGAAACAAGAGTTGCAGAATGAACAGAGACTAGTTAAAGGTGAAGTGACGATGTGTGTTGGAAGTGGTTCCAAGATTGATATGATCATCATCGCACACTCCCTATACTTCCGGGATTAGTGTAGAACCTAAATAAATGTTATTTGGCATTTGCGTTAAGCATGAATATGATTTGATCATGTTTGTTGCAATACGGTTATTCATTTAAAGTCATAGAATAATTGTTATTCTGTTTACATGAATAAAGCCTTCGATGGTCATACACCCAATGAAAATAGTTTGTTGGATCTCGATCGTAGTGATACACATATTCATAATATTGAAGCCAAAAGATGCAAGGTTAATATATATAGTGCAACTTATTTGTGGCACTGCCGTTTAGGTCATATTGGTGTAAAGCGCATGAAGAAACTCCATGGTGATGGGCTTTTGGAATCACTTGATTATGAATCACTTGGTGCTTGCGAACCATGCCTCATGGGCAAGATGACTAAAACTCCGTTCTCAGGAACAATGGAGCGAGCAAAATATTTGTTGGAAATCATACATACTGATGTATGTGGACCAATGAGTGTTGAGGCTCGCGGCAGGTATCGTTATTTTCTGACCTTGACTGATGATTTGAGCAGATATGGATATATCTACTTAATGAAACACAAGTCTGAAACATTTGAAAAGTTCAAAGAATTTCAGAGTGAAGTAGAGAAACATCATAACAAGAAAATAAAGTTTCTACGATCTGATCGTGGAGGTGAATATTTGAGCTACGAGTTTGGTCTTCATTTGAAACAATGTGGAATAGTTTCACAACTCACGCCAGCTGGAACACAACAGCGTAATGGTGTGTCCGAACGTCGTAACCGTACTTTATTAGATATGGCGCGATCTATGATGTCTCTTACCGATTTACCACTATCGTTTTGGGGTTATGCTTTAGAGACAGCTGCATTCACGTAAAATAGGGCACCATCTAAATCCGTTGAGACGACGCCTTATGAACTGTGGTTTGGCAAGAAACCAAAGTTGTCGTTTCTTAAAGTTTGGGGCTGCGATGCTTATGTGAAAAAGCTTCAGCCTGGTAAGCTCGAACCCAAATCGGAGAAATGTGTCTTCATAGGATACCCAAATGAGACTATTGGGTACACCTTCTATCACAGATTCGAAGGCAAGATATTCATTGCTAAGAATGGATCCTTTCTAGAGAAGGAGTTTCTCTCGAAAGAAGTGAGTGGGAGGAAAGTAGAACTTGATGAGGTAATTGTACCATCTCCCGAATTGGAAAGTAGTACATCACAGAAACTAGTTCTAGTGATTCCTACACCAATTAGTGAGGAAGCTAATGATGATGATCATGAAACTTCGGATCAAGTTACTGCTGAACTTCGTAGATCAGCCAGAGTACGTTCCGCGCCAGAGTTGTATGGCAACCCGGTTCTGGAAGTCATGTTACTAGACCATGATGAACCTACGAACTACGAGGAAGCGATTATGAGCCCAGATTCTGCAAAATGGCTTGAGGCTATGAAATCTGAGATAGGATCCATGTATGAGAACAAAGTGTGGACTTTGGTTGACTTGCCCGATGATCGGCAAGCCATCGAAAATAAATGGATCTTCAAGAGGAAGACCGACGCTCACGGTAATGTTACTGTTTACAAAGCTTGACTTTTTGCGAAAGGTTTTCGACAAGTTCAAGGAGTTGACTATGATGAGACTTTCTCACCCGTAGTGATGCTTAAGTCTGTCCGAATCATGTTAGCAATTGCCGCATTTTATGATTATGAAATCTGGCAAATGGATGTCAAAACTGCATTCCTGAATGGATATCTCAAAGAGGAGTTGTATATGATGCAACCAGAAGGTTTTGTCGATCCTAAAGGTGCTAACAAAGTGTGCAAGCTCCAGCGATCCATCTATGGACTGGTGCAAGCATCTCGGAGTTGGAATATACGCTTTGATGAGGTGATCAAAGCATATGGTTTTATACAGACTTTTGGAGATACCTGTATTTACAAGAAAGTGAGTGGGAGATCTGTAGCATTTCTGATATTATATGTAGATGACATATTGTTGACTGGAAATGATACAAAATTTCTGGATGACATAAAAGGATACTTGAATAAGAATTTTTCAATGAAAAACCTCGGTGAAGCTGCTTACATATTGAGCATCAAAGATCTATAGAGGCAGATCAAGACGCTTGATAAGTTTTTTCAATGAGTACATACCTTGACAAGTTTTTTGAAGTAGTTCAAAATGGAACAGTCAAAGAAAGAGTTCTTGCCTGTGTTGCAAGGTGTGAAGTCGAGTAAGACTCAACGCCCGACCACTGCAAAAGATAGAGAGAGAATGAAAGTCATTCCCTATACCTCAGCCATAGGTTCTATAAAGTATGCCATGCTGTATACCAGACCTATTGCCTGTCCTGCACTAAGTTTGGGAAGGGAGTACAATTTTGATCTAGGAGTAGATCACTAGACAGTGGTCAAAATTATCCTTAGAGGATTAAGGAAATATTTATCGGTTATGGCGGTGATAAAGAGTTTGTCGTAAAGAGTTACGTCGATGCAAGCTTTGACACCGATCTAGATGACTTTGAGTCTCGATCTGGATACATATTGAAAGTGTGAGCATTTAGCTAAAGTAGCTCCGTGTAGAGCATTGTAGACATAGAAATTTGCAAAATACATATAGATCTGAATGTGGCAGACCCATTGACTAAACCTCTCTCACAAGCAAAACATGATCACACCTTAGTACTCTTTAGGTGTTAATCACATGGTGATGTGAACTAGATTATTGACTCTAGTAAACCTTTTGGGTATTGGTCACATGAGGATGTGAACTATTAGTGTTAAAACACATGGTGATGTGAACTAGATTATTGACTCTAGTGCAAGTGAGAGACTGAAGGAAATATGCCCTAAAGGCAATAATAAAGTTATTATTTATTTCCTTATATCATGATAAATGTTTATTATTCATGCTAGAATTGTATTAACTGGAAACTTAGTACATGTGTGAATACATAGACAAAATAGAGTGTCCCTAGTATGCCTCTACTAGACTAGCTCATTGATCAAAGATGGTTACGTTTCCTAGCCATAGACATGAGTTGTCATTTGATCAACGGGATCACATCATGAGGAGAATGATGTGATGGACAAGACCCATCCGTTAGCTTAGCAACTTGATCGTTTAGTTTATTACTATTGCTTTCTTCATGTCTTATACATGTTCCTATGACTATGAGATTATGCAACTCCCGAATACCGGAGGAACACCTTGTGTGCTATCAAACGTCACAACGTAACTGGGTGATTATAAAGATGCTCTACAGGTGTCTCCGAAAGTATTCGTGGTGTTGGCATAGATCAAGAATAGGATTTGTCACTCCGAGTGTCGGAGAGGTATCTCTGGGCCCTCTCGGTAATACACATCATAATAAGCTTTGCAAGCAAATGACTAATGAGTTAGTCATGAAATGATGTATTACGGAACGAGTAAAGAGACTTGCCGGTAACTAGATTGAACTAGGTATTGAGATACCGACGATCGAATCTCGGGCAAGTAACATACCGATGACAAAGCGAACAACGTATGTTGTTATGCGGTTTGACCGATAAAGATCTTCGTAGAATATGTAGGAGCCAATATGAGCATCCAGGTTCCGCTATTGGTTATTGACTGAAGATGAGTCTCGGTCATGTCTACATAGTTCTCGAACCCGTAGGGTCCGCACGCTTAACGTGCGATGACGATCGGTATTATGAGTTTATGAGTTTTGATGTACCGAAGGTAGTTTGGAGTCCCGGATGAGATCACAGACATGACGAGGAGTCTCGGAATGTCCGAGACATAAGGATTAATGTATTGACGACTATATTCGGATACCGGAAGTGTTCCGGGTGTTATCGGATAAAACCGGAGTGCGGGAGGGGGTTACCAGAACCCCCCGAGGGAGTATGGGCCATAGTGGGCCTTGAGGGAATAGAGAGAGGCAGCCCATAGGGCTGGTCGTGCCCTCCCCCTAGGAATCCTAGTTAGACTAGGAAAGGGGGGGAGGCGCCCCTCTTCTTCCTTCTCCTCTCCTCCTTCCTTTCCTACTCCTAGTAGGAATAGGAAGGGGGATTCCTATTCCTACTAGGAGTAGGAATCATACACCTGGCGCGCCATACTTGGCCAGCCGCACCTCCCCCTTGCTCCTTTATATACGAGGTAGGGTAAGGACACACAAGAAACATTGTTCTAGCCGTGTACGGTGCCCACCTCCACAGAAACACACCTCGGTCATACCGTTGCAGTGCTTAGGCGAAGGCCTACGCCGGTAGCTTCATCATCTCCATCACCACGTCGTCGTGCTGACGAAACTCTCCCCTGAATCTCAACTAGATCAAGAGCTCATGGGACGTCATCAAGCTGAACGTGTGCTGAACGCGGAGGTGCCGTACGTTCGGTGCTTGATCGGTTGAATCGCGAAGACGTTCGCCTACATCAACCTCGTCACTAGACGCTTCCGCTTTCGGTCTACGAGGGTACGTAGACACACTCTCCCCTCTCGTTGCTATGCATCTAGTAGGTAGATCTTGCGTGATTGTAGGAAAATTTTGAAATACTACGTTCCCCTACATCTTGATTATGAATCATTTGACACGTGTGAACCATGCCTTATGGGCAAGATGACCAAGACTCCGTTCTCCGGAACAACGGAGCGAGTAACCAACTTGTTGGAAATCATACACACTGATGTGTGCGTGATGACCCACAAGTGTAGAGGATCTATCGTAGTCCTTTTGATAAGTAAGAGTGTCGAACCCAACGAGGAGCAGAAGGAAATGATAGGCAGTTTTTAGTAAGGTATTTTCTGAAAGCACTGAAATTATCGGTAACAGATAGTTTTGTGATAAGGTAATTGGTAGCAAGTGACAAATAGTAAAAGTAAATAAGGTGCAGCAAGATGGCCCAATCCTTTTTGCAGCAAAGGATAAGCCTGGACAAACTCTTATATGAAGGAAAACGCTCCCGAGGACACATGGGAATTATCGTCAAGCTAGTTTTCATCACGTTCATATGATTCACATTCGTTACTGGGTGGACCGGTGCTTGGGTGCTGCCCTTACTTGGAAAAGCATCCCACTTATGATTAACCTCTATTGCAAGCATCCACAACTACAAAAGAAGTATTAAGGTAAACCTAACCATAGCATGAAACAAGTGGATCCAAATCATCCCCTTACGAAGCAATGCATAAACTAGGGTTTAAGCTTCTGTCACTCTAGTAACCCATCATCTACATATTACTTCCCAATGCCTTCCTCTAGGCCCAAACAATGGTGAAGTTTCATGTACTCGACATTCACATGACACCACTAGAGGAGAGACAACATACATCTCATCAAAATATCGAACGAATACCAAATTCACATGACTACTTATAGCAAGACTTCTCCCATGTCCTCAGGAACAAAAGTAACTAGTCACAAGACATAGTATTGTTCATGATCAGAGGGGTACTAATATTCATAATGGATCTAAAGATATGATCTTCCACCAAATAAACCAACTAGCATCAACTACAAGGAGTAATCAACACTACTAGCAACCTACAGGTACCAATATGAGGTTTTGGTACAAAGATTGGATACAAGAGATGAACTAGGGTTTGAGAGGAGATGGTCCTGGTGAAGATGTTGATGAAGATAACCCTCCCCAAGATGGGAGAGTTGTTGGTGATGACGTCGCTGGCGATTTCCCCCTCCCGGAGGGAAGTATCCCCGACAGAACAGCTCCGCCGGAGCCCTAGATTGGTTCCGCCTCGAGACAATGGCGTAGGGACCCAAAAACCTCCTTATGATTTTTCCAGGTCAAAATACCTCATATAGGAGAAGATGGGCATCGGGGGGTCACCGGCTGGCCCACGAGGCAGGGGGCGCGCCCAGGAGGGTGGGCGCGCCCCCCACCCTCGTGGAAAGGTGGTGGCCCCCTGGAAAATATCTTTCGCCAGATATTTTTTATATTTTCTGAAACGATGTTTCGTGGAGTTTCAGAGCTTTTTGAGTTGTGCAGAATAGGTCTCCAATGTTTGCTCCTTTTCCAGCCCAGAATTCCAATTGCCGGCATTCTCCTTCTTCATGTAAACCTTGTAAAATAAGAGAGAAAAGGCATAAGTATTGTGGCATAACGTGTAATAACAGCCCATAGTGCAATAAATATCAACATAAAAGCATGATGCAAAATGGATGTATCAACTCCCCCAAGCTTAGACCTCGCTTGTTCTCAAGCGAAAGCCGATATCGAAAAATATGTCCACATGTTTAGAGATAGAGGTGTCGATAAAAATAAAATACGGACATGAGGGCATCATCATCATTCTTCTCAGCATCACGATAAAATTGTCATATGATTCTTATGCTAAAGTAACAATTCATTCACAATGTCAAGTATGACTCAGAAACTTCATTGAAAGCCAACAAACTATGATCTCGGTCATTGAAGCAATTGCAATTTATCGTGACATCGAAAAAGTCAATATAAGAGCTTTTCAGCAAGCCCACATACTCAGCTATCATATAGTCTTTCACAATTGCTTACACTCACGCAATACTTATGGGTGTGGAGTTCTAATCAGACACAGAGAAAGATAGGGGCTTATGGTATTGCCTCCCAACCTTTTACCTCAAGGGTAATGTCAACAGTAATAGATTATGATAACTTACATCCAAGTGGGTATATATGTCAGGATCTTTCCAACACAATGTGCTTGCCAAAGGATAAAATGTAAAAAGGAAAGGTGATTTTCACCTTGACTCTTATAATACAAGTATAATAGATAGGCCCTTCGCAGAGGGAAGCAGAGGTTGTCATGTGCTTTTATGGTTGGATGCCCAAAGTCTTAGCGCAAAAGAATGTCACTTTATATTGCCACTTGTGATAAGGACCTTTGTTATGCAGTCCATCGCTTTTATTACTTCCATATCACAAGATCGTATAAAGCTTATTTCCTCCACACTAATAAAGCATGCATATTTTAGAGAGTTTGCAACCATGACAACTTACTTGAAGGATCTTACTCAATCCACAGGTAGGTATGGTGGACTCTCATGGCAAAACTGGGTTTAAGGATGTATGGAAGCACAAGTAGTATCTCTACTTGGTGCAAGGAGTTTTGGCTATCATGAGGGGGGAAGGCAAGCTCAACATGTTGAATGATCCATGAAAATATACTTTATTTCGAATATAATAAAATATAACCCATTATGTTATCTTCCTTGTCCAATATCAACTCTTTAGCAAGTCATATTTTAATGAGTGCTCACAATAATAAAAGATGTCCAAGATAGTATATTTGTATGTGAAACCTCTCTTTCTTTATTACTTCCTATTAATTGCAACAATGACCGAAACTATGTTTGTCAACTCTCAACAACTTTTATTCATCATAATCTTTATATGTGAAGTCATTACTTCCCATAAGATCAATATGATCTCTTTGATACTTTTTATATTTTCTTTTATTCTCTCATGATCATAGTGAGATAATCAAGCCCTTGACTCAAAACTAATCTTTATTATATATAACTCACGGTCTCGATTACAAAGATAAAGATCATAAAGCAAAAGCTCACAACTAGATCATGCTAACTTTATTCTACTAGATGAAGATGTTACCAAAAGGATCGAACTAAGAAAAACGGTAAAGATAGGAGTGTGATGGTGATACGATACCGGGGCACCTCCCCCAAGCTTGGCAGTTGCCAAGGGGAGTGCCCATACCCATATGATCATGTCTCCTTCTTCGAAGTTGGTGATGATGGAGTTGAAAGCTGTGATGCCGGATCATCATACATCGAGCGTAGGAGATCCTCCAACTTGCGGATAATACCTTTGAGTGCGGCGATATGCTCCTTCAGCAAAATATTTTCACTTGTGAGATACTTGTTTTGTATCTGAGCTAACTCAATCATCTTGAAAGCTTCAATCTCAGTTGAAATAAAAAGGTTTGGAAGGGGTTGAAGGATGTATTCTTCTCCTATTGCCAGAGCCTGATCTTCCACAGCCTTCTTGATCCTATTATCTTTGTTGATCTCCTCGGGTCCTTCCCTCTTCAGCTCTGTCTCCATTAGCCAAGCATCGTTGCCCTCATTGTTGGAGGAGGAGGACGACATGATGCCTGGCCTTGTCAACCCTAGCAGAAAATAGCTTGAAACAAGAACAGAGGATTTTTGCGTGATACTGTGGTCAAAACCTTCGGGAGAATATATAATGAATTTTTACCGACCAAAAGGAGTAACATGCAAGAAATCGGAGTCCGGGAGGCACACGAGGTGCCCACGAGGCAGGGGGCGCGCCCAGGGGAAGGGGCGCACCCTCCACCCTCGTGGACGCCTCGTGTCCTGTCCGGACTGCCTCTCATTTTTCTATTTTTCTAAATATTCCAAAACGGTGAAAAAATTCCATTAGAACTGTTTCGGAGTCGGTTTACTTACCGTACCACATACCTCTTCCTTTTCGGGGTCTAAATCGTTCTGGAAAGTGTCCCTTATGTATTCCTCCGGGGTTATGGTTTCAATAACATTGGTTTCAACATTTATAGGGTTATCTGATATATAATGTTTGATTCTTTGACCGTTCACCACCTTCGGATTCGTGCCTTCGAAGTTGTTGATTTTTATGGCACCCGAACGATAGATCTCCTCGATAATGTAAGGACCTTCCCATTCAGAGAGAAGTTTTCCTGCAAAAAATCTTAAACGAGAGTTGTATAGCAAGACATAATCACCTACGTTAAACTCACGCTTTTGTATCCTTTTTCATGCCATCTTTTAACCTTTTCTTTAAACAGCTTGGCATTCTCATAAGCTTGGGTTCTCCATTCATCAAGAGAGCTAATGTCAAATAACCTCTTCTCACCGGCAAGTTTGAAATCATAATTGAGCTCTTTAATAGCCCAATATGCATTATGTTCTAGCTCAAGAGGTAAGTGACATGCTTTTCCATAAACCATCTTATATGGAGACATACCCATGGGATTTTTGTATGCAGTTCTATAGGCCCATAATGCATCATCAAGTTTCTTGGACCAATTCTTTCTAGACCTATTAACTGTCTTTTGCACAATTAATTTCAGCTCTCTGTTACTTAATTCTACTTGACCACTAGACTGTGGGTGATAAGGGGATGCTATTCTATGGTTAACATCATACATAGCAAGCATTTTACGGAAAGCACCATGAATAAAGTGTGAACCACCATCAGTCATTAAGTATCTAGGGACTCCAAACCTCAGAAAAATGACTTCTTTAAGCATCTTAATAGAGTTGTTGTGATCAGCACTACTAGTTGGAATAGCTTCTACCCACTTAGTAACGTAATCAACAACAACTAAAATATGTGTATACCCATTAGAGGAAGGAAACGGTCCCATACAATCAAAGCCCCAGACATCAAATGGTTCAATAACAACTGAATAATTCATAGGCATTTCTTGACGTCTATCATTATTACCAATTCTTTGACATTCATCACAAGATAAGACAAACTTACGAGCATCCTTGAAGAGAATAGGCCAATAAAAACTAGATTGCAATACCTTATGTGCAGTTCTATCTCCAGCAAGGTGTCCTCCATAAGCTTCGGAGTGGCACTTGCGTAGGATCTGTTCCTGTTCATGCTCAGGTACACAAGGTCTAATAAGACCATCTACTCCTTTATACAGGTGTGGCTCATCCCAGAAGTAATGTCTCAAATCATAGAAGATTTTTTTCTTTTGCTGGTATGTGAAACTAGGTGGTATAAACTTAGCAACAATGTAATTAGCATAATCAGCATACCATGGAGCAGTACAAGAAGTATTTATGACAGCTAATTGTTCATCAGGAAAGCTATCATCAATAGGTTGTGGGTTATCAAGAATATTCTCTAGCCTAGACAAGTTGTCTGCAACGGGGTTCTCAACTCCCTTTCTATTAATAATATGCAAATCAAATTCTTGCAGCAAGAGAACCCATCTAATAAGTCTAGGTTTAGCATCTTTCTTTTCCATAAGGTATTTGATAGCAGCATGATCAGTGTGAATAGTTACTTTAGAATCAACAATATAAGGTCTAAACTTATCACATGCTAATACAACTGCTAAAAACTCCTTCTTAGTTGTAGCATAATTTCTTTGGGCATTGTCTAGAGTTTTACTAGCATATTGGATAACATTCAATTTCTTATCAATTCTTTGTCCTAGAATAGCACCTACATCATAATCACTACCATCACACATAATCTCAAGGGTAAATTCCAGTCAGGAGGCTGGACAATAGGTGCAGAGATCAATGCTTTCTTAAGTATTTCAAATGCTTCTACACAATCATCATTAAAGGCAAAAGGAACATCTTTTTGTAAGAGATTAGTCAGAGGCTTGGAGATTTTGGAGAAGTCCTTAATGAACCTCCTGTAAAACCCGGCATGACCAAGGAAACTTCATATACCTTTGATGTCCTTGGGACACGACATCTTTTCAATAGCATCAACCTTAGCCTTGTCAACTTCAATACCTCTTGCAGAAATTTTATGTCCCAAGACAATGTATTCATTAACCATAAAGTGGCACTTCTCCCAATTTAAGACAAGATTAGTGTCTTCACATCTCTGCAAAACTCGATCAAGGTTGCTCAAGCAATCATCAAAAGAAGTTCCGTAAACGGAAAAATCATCCATGAAAACCTCAACAATCTTTTTTCACAAAAATCAGAGAATATAGCCATCATGCATCTTTAAAAGGTAGCAGGTGCATTACATAAACCAAAAGGCATACGTCTATAAGCAATGGTACCAAAAGTACAAGTAAAAGTAGTCTTTTCTTGATCCCCTTTTGACACAGGTATTTGAGAGAAATCAGAATAACCATCTAGAAAGAAAAAATGAGTATGTTTGGATAACCTTTCTAGCATTTGATCAATAAAAGGCAAAGGGTAATGATCTTTCTTAGTGGCTTTATTTAATTAGCGGAAATCAATTACCATCCTATAACCTGTAACAATTCTTTGCGGGATCAATTCATCTTTATCATTAGGAACAACAGTCATACCTCCCTTCTTAGGGACACAATGGACAGGACTTACCCACTGGCTATCAGCAATTGGATAGATAATACCTGCTCTAGAAGCTTTAGTATTTCCTTCCTTACCACTTCTTTCATCTTAGGATTTAACCATCGTTGATGATCAATAACTAGTTTAGCGTCCTCTTCCAACTTTATCTTGTCTTGGCATCAAGTGGGACTAATGCCCTTAAGATCATCCAGAGTATATCCAATAATAGCACGGTGCCCAGAGTTTTCAATAATTTTTCTTCTTCCTGCTCTAAAAGGTTAGCACTGATAATAACATGATATATCTTCTTTTCATCGAGATAAACATACTTAAGATTATCAGGTAATGGTTTAAGTTCAAACACAGGATCACCGTTGGGTGGAGGAGGGTCCCCTAGGATTTCAACAGGCAAGTTGTTTTTCAATATGGGTCCCTACTTAAAGAATATTTCATCTATTTCCCTTCTCTCATTCATATACATATCATTTTCGTAATCTAGCAGATATTGTTCTAAAGGATCGTTAGGAGGCACAACAATAGAAGCAAGACCAACAATTTCATCCTTATTAGGTAATTCTTTATCATGGGGTTGTCTACGAAATTTAGCAAAGTTAAAATCATGAGACATATCCCTAAACCAACGGCAACAATATATTTTACGCAGTCTATCTTAGCATTAACAGTATTCAAGAAGGGTCTGCCAAATATAATGGGATAAAAATCATCTTGTGGGGAACTAAGAATAAGAAAATCAGCAGGGTATTTAACCTTCCCACACAAGACTTCAACATCTCTAACAATCCCAACTGGTGAAATAGTGTCTCTATTGGCAAGCTTAATAGTGACATCAATACCTTCTAACTCAGCAGATGCAATATCATGCATAATTTCTTTATATAAAGAAATAGGTATTATACTTGCACTAGCACCTACATCACATAAACTATGATAGCAATGATCTTCTATTTTAACAGAAATAATAGGCAAGCCTACAACAGGTCTATGTTTATTCCTAGTATCGGGTTTGGCTATTCTAGCAGCTTCCTCTTGGAGGTAAATGACATGTCCATCTAAATTTTCAACCAAGATATCTTTAACCATAGCAACACTAGGTTCAACTTTAATTTGCTCAGAGGGTGCAGGTGTTCTAGTATTAGTCTTACGAACCACAGTTGAAGCTTTAGCATGATCCTTTATTCTAACAGGGAAAGGTGGTTTCTCAATATAAGCAGTAGGAATAATAGGATCAACATTATAAGTGATAGTATTTTTCTTCAACTTTAAAAGGTTCAACTACTTTTACTTCAATGGGAGGATGGTATTTAAACCACTTCTCCTTAGGGAGATCAACATGAGTAGCAAATGATTCACAGAAAGAAGCTACTATCTCAGAGTCAAGTCCATATTTAGTGGTAAATTCATGGAAAACATCGGTATCCATAAAGGCTTTAACACAATCAAACTTAGGGGTCATACTTGACTCCTTACCTTCGTCGAGATCCCAATCTTCAGAGTTGCGTTTAATTCTTTCCAATAAATCCCTTTTGAATTCAATAGTCTTCATCATAAAAGAATCAGTACAAGAATTATCGAGCATAGAGCTCATGATTGGGGCATGAATATAACATAGACTTAAGCCTCCCAAGCTTGAGCGATGCTTTCTCCTTTGCGAGGCCAAAAATTATATATATAATTACGATCACGATGAACCTGATGCATAGGGTAAAACTTCGGATGAAATTCCAACTTCAGTCGATTATAGTTCCATGATCCAATATCATCGCATAGCCTAAACCATGTCAATGCATCTCCCTTCGAAGATAAAGGGAAGACCTTCTTCTTGATAACATCCTCGGGCATACCTGCAAGCTTAAATAATCCACAAACTTCATCCACATAGATTAGGTGCAAATCGGGATGTAGTGTTCCATCTCCTGTAAAGGGATTATCTAGCAGTTTCTCTGTCATACCCGAAGGAATTTCAAAGCAAACATTTTCAGTAGGTTCAGTAGGTTGAGGAGCAACTCTTTGCTCTTCTGGTCGGGGTGAAGATACCCCGAACAAGCACCTCAAAGGATTATGAGCCATAGTAATAAGTAACAGTAAATTTCAGCACACTATATAAATTTTTCCTTACCAAATTCCACTTACCAAAGGCGCTTCACTCCCCGGCAATGGCGCCAGAAAAGAGTCTTGATGACCCACAAGTATAGCGGATATATCATAGTCCTTTCGATAAGTAAGAGTGTCGAACCCAACGAGGAGCGGAAGGAAATGATAGACAATTTTCAGTAAGGTATTTTCTGCAAGCACTGAAATTATCGGCAACCGATAGTTTTGTGATAAGGTAATTGGTAGTAAGTGACAAATAGTAAAAGTAAATAAGGTGCAACAAGATGGCCCAATCCTTTTTGTAGCAAATGACAAGCCTGGACAAACTCTTGTATGAAGGAAAACGCTCCCGAGGACACATGGGAATTATCGTCAAGCTATTTTTCATCACGTTCATATGATTCGCGTTCGTTACTTTGATAATTTGGTATGTGGGTGGACCGGTGCTTGGGTACTTCCCTTACTTGGACAAGCATCCCACTTATGATTAACCTCTATTGCAAGCATCCGCAACTACAAAAGAAGTATTAAGGTAAACCTAACCATAGCATGAAACAAGTGGATCCAAATCAGCCCCTTACGAAGTAACACATAAACTAGAGTTTAAGCTTCTGTCACTCTAGCAACCCATCATCTACTTATTACTTCCCAATACCTTCCTCTAGGCCCAAAAAATGGTGAAGTGTCATGTAGTCGACGTTCACATGACACCACTAGAGGAGAGACAACATACATCTCATCAAAGTATCGAACGAATACCAAATTCACATGACTACTTATAGCAAGACTTCTCCCATGTCCTCAGGAACAAAAGTAACTACTCACAAGACATAATATTGTTCATGATCAGAGGGGTATTAATATGCATAATGGATCTGAACATATGATCTTCCACCAAATAAACAAACTTGCATCAACTACAAGGAGTAATCAACACTACTAGCAACCTACAGGTACCAATCTGAGGTTTTGGTATAAAGATTGGATACAAGAGATGAACTAGGGTTTGAGAGGAGATGGTGCTAGTGAAGATGTTGATGAAGATAACCCTACCCAAGATGGGAGAGTTGTTGGTGATGACGGCGGTGACCATTTCCCCCTCCCGGAGGGAAGTATCCCCGGTAGAACAGCTCCGCCGGAGCCCTAGATTGGTTCCGCCTCGAGACGGCGGCGTATGGTCCCGAAAACCTCCTTATAATTTTTCCAGGTCAAAACACCTCATATAGGAGAAGATGGGCATCGGGGGGTCACCGGCTGGCCCATGAGGCAGGGGGCGCGCCCAGGGGGGTGGGCGTGCCCCCCACCCTCGTTGACAGGTGGTGGCCCCCCTGGCAGATCTCTTTCGCCAGATATTTTTATATTTTTTGAAATGATGTTTCGTGGAGTTTCGGAGCTTTTTGAGTTGTGCAGAATAGGTCTCCAATGTTTGCTCCTTTTCCAGCCCGGAATTCCAGCTGCCAGCATTCTCCCTCTTCATGTAAACCTTGTAAAATAAGAGAGAAAAGGCATAAGTATTGTGACATAATGTGTAATAACGGCCCATAGTGCAATAAATATCAACATAAAAGCATGATGCAAAATGGACGTATCAGTGCGGTCCAATGAGCGTTGAGGCTCACGGTGGCTATCGTTATGTTGTCACCCTCACTGATGACTTAAGTAGATATGGGTATGTCTACCAAATGAAACACAAATATGAGACCTTTGAAAAGTTCGAGGAATTTCAGAATGAGGTAGAGAATCAACGTGACAGGAAAATAAAGTTCTTACGATCAGATCGTGGAGGAGAATATTTGAGTCACGAATTTGGTACGCACCTAAGGAAATGTGGAATCGTTTCACAACCAACGCCGCCTGGAACACCTCAGCGTAATGGTGTGTCCGAACATCGTAATCGTACTCTGTTGGACATGGTGCGATCTATGATGTCTCTTACTGATTTACCGCTATCATTTTGGGGTTATGCTTTAGAGACTGCCGCATTCACTTTAAATAGGGCACCGTCTAAATCCGTTGAGACGATACCGTATGAATTATTGTTTGGGAAGAAACCTGTCAGGCCCAAGATGCGATTCTATCCCGATCACGTGACACACTCGTGATTGGGGCACAACCGCATTTCGGGCACTGAGCAAGATGGATATCATTACATCGCACCATTACATAAATACCTGGGGATACGACAATTCATACAAGTCACATGAATACATCAACATCAATACAAGGCATCCGACTACGGATGCAAACATGAAAAGCACAACGACATCCATGTGCTATCCCAGGCTGCCGACCATGAACCTAGCCCAAGACTGATGAAGAAGAAGAAGAAAGAACTCCAACAAAAGGGTAACATCGCTCTCACGTCAAGTCATCGGAAACCTGCACCTGCAACTGTTGTTGTAGTAACTGTGAGCCATGAGGACTCAGCAATCCCATAACCATGGGTATCAAGACTAGCAAAGCTTAATGTGTAGGAAGAGGTTAAGTGGTGAGGTTGCAGCAGCGACTAAGCAATATATGGTGGCTAACTTACGAGTACAATAATAAGATGAGCATCTACGCAAACGGTCGCAAACTAGTAATGATCGCTAAAGATCCTAAACTACCTACGAGTCAAACATAACCCCACCGTGTTCACTTCTCAAAGTGAAAAGAGACGGTCATGGTTACTCACGTGGTTCGTGTATTTTAATTCGGATCCCCTGTCAAGTTTTCTACAACCGGACATTAACAAATTCCAATCCGCCACATAACCGCGGGCACGGCTTTCCAAAGATCATAACCCTGCAGGGGTGTCCCAACTTAGCCCATCACAAGCTCTCACGATCAGCAGAGATAATAATAATATTACCACTTATCTTAGGGACAACCCGATCAGACTCAGAATCCCGGTGCCCAAGACATTTCTACAATGGTAAAACAAGTCCAGCAAGACCTCCCGGCGTGCCGACACCCTGATAGTAGCCGCGCGTATCTCGTCTCAGGTCACAACCGGATGGGAAAGCCTACGGGACCAGATACCTTGAGTTTCCTCGTGGCGGCCCCGCAATCTGCCCATTTGGGACCAACACCATCAGCACTGGCCCCCCTATATGTAGAAGAATCCTCGGGTAGCGCTAACTCCCTATGCAATTAATTAATTAATTAAGTTTTTATTATGTTGCAAATTAATACCAATGTTGGGCCTTGCTGGAGGAGTTTTATTCAAAGACGAACTATCAAGGGGTCCCCATATACCCAACCGCGCTAGGAACGCAAAATCAAGGAACATAACGCCGGTTTATCGGCTCCTAAGGTGGCATGAGTGGAACAAAACACTGAGCAAAAGGCCAAGCCTTCCACCCATTGCCAAGTATATAGGTGTGTTAATATATATAAGATATATTGTGATATTCCAACAACAAGTTCCAACATGGAACAATCTTCATCTTCACCTGCAACTAGCAACGCTATAAGAGGGGCTGAGCAAGAGGGTAACATAGCCAAACAATGGTTTGCTGGGAAGGTGTCAAAGGATAGAGGTTTCATGGCAACAAGGAGAGGCTGACAAATAGATAGGTAGCGCGACATATAACGATAGTATCGAGACAACTAGCATGGCAATGATAGTAAAGGTATCCAAGGGATGTTCATCTTGCCTAAGATCCCGCAAGGAAAAAGAACGAGTCCACGAAGAAGATGAAGAAGAAGCCACAAAGACGAAACAAGTGTAGTCGAACGAATCCTCACGATGGCAACGGAATACGAACTAGCGAGAAGAAGCACACAACATGGTAAACACACCACTCAAGAACATGACAAGATGCTCAACCAAGTATGATGCAAGACAATTCTATATGATGCAATACATGGCAAGGGATGATGCATACAAGGACAACACAAATCAACAAGTTTAAATGAGGCCGGAATCAACATAGAACGATTCCGGTAAGTCCTCATATGCACGTTTCGAAATGGGTCCAGATCTGAACATACATTAACTTAAAGTTGTTAAACAGCAGGTTAACATGCACCATGATGATCTACTCGAAATTCTAGTCAAGTTACATGTAAAGTTTATTTAATTTAGAGCTACGGCCTAGAAGATATGAGCAAAACAAGTCAAGCATGTCAAATATGCAAGATGCATCCAAACAACAAGCAAACACACTCCAAACATGTAAACAACATGATATTATGCTTCTACATGCAAAAACACACAAGTTTCATATAGGACACGCTCAAAACGGAGCAACGGTTCATCACATACACACGAAACAAGATATAACAACAAGTTGTCCAAAAACAGCAACATAGCAACTTTGGAGCAATGTATATTAATGCAACAGCACCCAAACATGATAACAAAAGGCATGGATGTGATATATACATGATACTTAACAAGCATGAACTCAGAGCACACCCAAAAACTTGCTGGAACACAATTAAACTAGCATGGCAAGATTCAAGAAGTTTACTGATTTCTTAGACTTAGTGAAAAAAATAGAGCATGGCAGAAACAACGACAAGTAGGCATGTTTGCAAGCTTGTGCAACTCAACTCAGAGCATAAAATGGCATAAGAAGATAACAAATAGTAAGGAGGCATGTTTATGAAGCTACTCACAGCAAGAACATGGTCATAGGATGCATAGATCACTAGAAATTGACATGGCAAAACTGAACTTGATGATAACAGGCTGACAAAAACATTTTATAGCAACTTGAGAGCAAGAAATAAATAAGCTACAACAGGGCATATATGCAAACAAGGGCATGGATGGATAGAGCATAACATGGACAACAAGACATGATCATTGGGCATACCAAAACATGCAAGGATCTGAGTGGGGCATCAAGCAAACATGGCATCAGGTTTAACAGTTTCAGACTTAGCAGTTTTTAACAAGTCTCAGAAAACAACAACAGCGAGTAGGTCACTTTGCAAGCTTGTTGCAAACACCACAAGGCATATCATGAAAAGTGGATTGCACCACAGCAAAGATGGCATGATTGTGCTTCTAAAATATATTGACATGTGGCACTAAAGAGAAACACACCAATAGCTATCAACAAGACAAATCAGCACCTCATAACAAGTTTCAGCACTTATCAGCCACATGCACTTTTGCAACAGAGATAAACATGGTAATATGACACCTAACATGAATGCTACATCAACCATCATGTAGAGCACTTCATAATGAACATTTTGACATATCATACACTCCATTTGGACCAACATGCACAAAGTTATCACATCACAAACATGCTATCATAACAACAGTTTTAAACATATAGCACTCTTGCAACGATGATTAGGGCATCAAGATGAACTCAAACAAGCATGCCACATTACAACAATATGAAGATCATATCACAACGAACATTTTGACATATCATATGCTCAAATCGGACCATCACACAAAAAGATATCACCATGCAAACATGCACACTTATTTACAACATGCCAGGGACTTAGTGGAAAACAACCTTAGAAGGGGTGGACATGTCCGTGTCCCGGCGGACACGTCCGGCGTCTGGGCCCACGTGGCAGTGGCACACGGGCGAGGAGGAGGTCGGACATGTCCACGCCTGACTGGACATGTCCGGCCGGCGACTTGGCTGCGGCGAGCTCACGGCGGCGCGGGGCGGGGGAACGGCCGGATCCCGTCGGGGACGGGCGGATCCGAGCGCGGGGGAGGTCCTCCGGCCGGATCCCGCCGGATCTGGCGTGGGACGGCGACGAATAACTGGTTGACACCTGGCGCATCGGTCTCGGGGTGTCACAAAACCTAAGTTGTAGTTTCTAAAAGTTTGGGGATGCGATGCTTATGTCAAAAACCTTCAACCTGAAAAGCTCGAACCCAACGTGTCAGGGATATGGTTAGTAGGTATAAACCGGATATGGTAAACCGGCTTAGTTATATTGTACTTGGTTTTACTATTTTAGTAGAGACTACGACCCATGAGATTTCAAGGCCCATGTATAGAAATACGGTTTATAAACTGCCAAGAGATGTAACTTGAGAGATAGGAAAGAAAAGGCAGAGACCGAGGCGGACACGATTATGAATCGGCCTCGGGACTCTGTAAACCGGACCAGGCGTCACCTCTATATAAAGGGACGACCCGGCGACGGTTCAAGGCAAGCAACAATCAATCCGTCGAGACGCAGGCAAAGCGAATCCGCTCCCTGTAAACCGACGCCCAAGCAATACCAAACCAACTAGACGTAGGCTTTTACCTTCTCGAAGGGGCCGAACTAGTATAAATCCTTTGTGTCCTTTGTGTGCCATGAATCCTTTCAAGCTAACCCGTGCGATGGTTCCATCATCAAGTCCGCCAAACCGGACATCTGCCGTGTTAATTCCACGACAGTTGGCGCCCACCTTGGGGCCTGCGCACGATGGTTTCGAGTTCTTGAAAGGCGGCTTCGAAGGGTTAAAGGGTTACGCAGTCGGCCGGATGACCAAGAGTCGTCGTGGCCGGATCTACATCGACGACGCGGGTTGGGGACCGGAGGCCGATTCGGTCGAATACGGGTACCGGGTCCCCTTCGGCGGCATCCAAGTCTTCATCGGCAAAATTGGAGAACCGGGACCTGAGCCGGACACCTTCCCCAACATCGTCGAGCCGGCTCAGCGTGCGAGATCGGCCCGGATTCAGCCGGCCATGAAGCATGTGTTCGTTGGAGCAGTTCACGGAGGCCGAGCCGAGGACGGATCGGAATCTGATGGTGCAACAGTCGTCTACTCAGATGACGAATCTTCATCCGGGGAAACTGAATCTCTGTATCAGTTGCGGGACGGCCGGTCTGAGGGCGAGTCCGATGGAAACAGTATTCCGGACCCCTTTGACCCGCCAAACCGGGTGGCGGTCTTCATGGCCGGTTCACAACCCCCGGTGAACGGAACGACAGCAGAAGCCGGTGCAGGGGGAAGCGGTTCAAATCCCTCCCTTACGGAAGTTCTATCCACCTTGATCGAGGAGTTTGCGGTTAAAGCGGTGGAGGTCGTAGCTCCAGCAGACAAGGCGCAACATGATGCAGCGCTTCTTCAGTTGAAAGCCCGGATCGATCAGTTAAAGGAGGATTTAAAAGCGGAAGGAGAGATGTTAGCCATAAGACAAGCAGAGTTGGATGATCAAGCCTTTCATTTAAGGATGGAGCAGGCTTCTGTGGAAGGAGTAAGGGGGCGAAAGTACCGGTCCCGCATACCGCCGGGTTACGAATCCGCGAATTTGTTCAGGACTCCTGGGGCTGGGACCAGTAATAATCCGGCCTTAAACCGGAGGACACCCCCGGCTCGGGATGAGCCGGATCAACAGCCCGCCGCAGAGCAGGAGCGTCGGATTACAACGGCACCTTATGTTCCTATCCCCCCGGGTCACTATTCAAACCCTTTGGATAACATAGCTGCAGCGGCAGCACGGTTAGCCGCTTTACCTGCGGAGGAAACGTCCCCGGTAGCGATAGAGGCGCGCAGGGTTCAGAAGCTACTCAATACTGCATTAATACAGCAGCAAGCGTACTCTCATAGCAGGGAGAGGTTACATTCAACGCCACGTCCCAACCGGAGTTATTCTAGACATTGGGAGGAGCCGGAGGTATCTAGCAGTGAGCGTAGGAGACATCAGCACAGGCAGCATAATCCGGCAAGGGCGGAGATGCCAGCCCCAGACCTAAACCGGCCTAGATCAGAGGCCCGAGAGGAAATTCGTCAGTCGACGCCGATTCACACAGCCACCACAGGGACAGGAGCTACAGCGAGCGGTTTTGGGATACAATGTCTTGTCCCCGCCCTACGGAGTGTTAAGTTGCCCAAGGATTTCAAAGGACCTCGCAAGGTACCTAACTATACAGCCGATTTACCACCCGAAGCTTGGGTGGAAAGTTATGAGATGGCCATGGAGATGCTGGATGTGGATGAATCGGCTTGTGCCAAATATTTCACTATGATGCTTGAGGGCACGGCCCGGACCTGGCTAAAGGCATTACCCCCGAATTCTATCGGGTCATGGGGGGAGCTGCGCAGTCAGTTCATCAAAAACTTCAAAGATACATGCAAGCAACCGATGTCGGTGATAGACTTAGCAGCCTGTGTGCAAGGGGAGCAGGAGTCTACAGCAGCTTGGGTACGTAGAGTGGCGGAGATATTACACTCTTCGAATGGTATCAATCCTAGTACGGCAATAGTAACGTTGGAAAACAATTGCCGGTTTGAGTCTTTAAAGTTAAAGCTCGGACGGCTTAAACGGGACTGCAATGACATGGGGACTTTAATGAGTGCCCTGGTGAAATACGGAGACTCAGATAATACCAAGTATCCGGAGGCAGAAGGAGAGAAAACGGGGAAGGCCAGTAAGTCTGGTAAACCGGCGCCGGTTAATCCGGTTACTTCAAGCTTTTTGGGCAAGCGGAAGGCAGAAAATAGTTCCGATTTTGTTGCTAATACGCAGGCACAAGGCGGTATTCAGGTGAATCCGCAGGGTTCCACTCTCCAAACCGGCGGAGGAAACCCGGGTTGGGAGAAGGATTTGGATCAACCCTGTATAAAGCATAGCGGAAGAGGGAGGATTGCAAGGCACTCTATAAGAGAATGCCTGTCCTTTATGAAAGCAGGGAACGGCCGTTTTAATCCTCCTAACCGGCCCCCGAATGGCGGTTCAGGGCCCGGGTTTTATGGTCCGGGTTATCAAGGAAACAACTCCGGATCAGGATATAGGAGCAACGGCGGTTATCAAGGGAACAACGGCGGTTATCAATCCCGGCCAGGCGGCCAAAGTAGTCAAGGGAACTACAATGGTCAGGGAAATCAATCACATCATCAAGGTGGTTACAATGGTCAGGGAAACCAATCACATCATCAAGGTGGTTACAATGGTCAGGGCAATCAATCGCATCATCAAGGTGGTTACAATAATCAGAATAATCAGCAACAGGGCCAAGGGAGTTACAGTAACCAAGGAAACCAACAGCAACAGCGCCCGCAGCAGCAGCAGCAATCCGGATACCAGAGTAATCCGAAGGAGTTGAGCAGCGGTCAATATCATGTTTTCACCACAAGCTTATGTAAGAGAGACCAGAAGGTTTTAAAGCGGGCTGTTAATGCAGTAGAACCGGCGACGCCACAGTTTCTGCGATGGTCAGAGCAGCCCATTGTATGGAGCAGAGAGGACCACCCGTTACGGGTAGATAATCCGGGACATTTAGCCTTGGTGGTAGCACCTCAGGTGGGAGGATACAAATTTACTAAAGTTCTCATGGACGGAGGTAGCAGTATCAATATATTGTATTATGAGACCTTTCGCCGCATGGGTCTGACAGATAAAAAGTTAAGGACATCAAACACAGTGTTTCATGGGGTGGTCCCAGGTAAGTCAGCTTATCCAGTTGGTAAGATTGACTTAGAAGTTACCTTTGGGGATGAGCATGATTCCAGATCGGAGATAATCACCTTTGAAGTTGTCAAAATTAAAAGTCTGTATCATGCTTTGTTTGGGAGGACGGTTTATGCTAAATTCATGGCTAGGCCATGTTATGTTTATCTGCAGCTTAAGATGCCGGGTCATAAAGGCACGATTACGGTGCATGGCAGTCGTAAGATAGCAGTGGAATGTGAGGAAGGTGATGCAGCTTATGCAGAAGCGGTATGTGCCACGGAAGAGTTAAAATTTTATAAGGATAATGTTGATCCGGCAGATATGACTCCGCTGAAGAAGCCAACTACCGAGCATGATCCGGCTTTGAAGTTCAAATCAGCGGAAGAGACTAAGCAGGTTGATTTTGTGCCTGGAGATTCGTCTAAGCAATTCACCATCAGTGCTAACCTGGATCCTAAATAGGAAAGCGCGCTCATCGAGTTCATCCGTGAGAACCGGGATATCTTTGCATGGAAACCTTCTGACATGCCAGGTATACCGAGGGAACTCGCTGAGCACAAGTTAAATATTGATCCGAAATTTAAACCGGTAAAACAGTATCTGCGCCGCTTTAATGAAGAGAGGCGCAAGGCTATAGGAGAGGAAGTGGCCAGACTTTTGGCGGCAGGGTTCATAGTGGAAGTTTTTTATCCGGAATGGTTGGCTAATCCGGTATTGGTTCTAAAGAAGAATGGGAAGTGGAGGATGTGTGTGGACTACACAGACCTCAATAAAGCTTGCCCGACTGATCCGTTTGCTCTGCCTCGCATTGATCAGATTATTGATGCCACAGCAGGGTGTGAGCGGCTGAGTTTTCTGGATGCGTATTCAGGATATCACCAGATCAAGATGGCAGTTGAAGATCAAGAGAAGACAGCTTTCATAACTCCTTTTGGTGCTTTTTGCTATGTATCTATGCCCTTTGGGCTCAAGTGTGCACAGGCAACTTATCAGCGTTGCGTTCAGAATTGTTTGAAGGGGCAGATAGGAAGGAACGTACATGCTTATGTGGATGACATCGTGGTTAAATCAAAGGAGGAAAGAACAATGATAGAAGACCTCAGAGAAACCTTTGATAATCTTCGGGCTTACAGGATGATGCTTAATCCGGAGAAATGTGCCTTTGGTGTCCCGGCTGGTAAGCTTTTGGGATTCCTGGTCTCGAACAGGGGAATAGAAGCCAACCCGGAGAAGATCAAGGCCATCACATCTTTGACAAAACCGGCTTGCATTAATGATGTTCAGCGCATAGCTGGCCGGATCACGGCGCTGAGCCGGTTTATCAGTCGCTTAGGAGAAAAGGCGATCCCGCTTTATCAAATGTTGAAGAAAACGGACCGGTTCATTTGGAGTGATGAGGCGAATACAGCGTTTGAGAATCTGAAACAACAACTAGCGAAACCGCCGGTTTTAGCTGCTCCTATCGATAAAGAGCCTTTGCTGTTATATGTTGCTGCAAACACACGGGCAGTCAGCGTTGCGATTGTGGTTGAGCGCAAGGAAGCAGGGAAGGAACATCCGGTTCAGCGCCCGGTTTACTATGTAAGTGAAGTACTCATCGAGTCTAAACAAAGATACCCTCATTGGCAGAAATTGGTATATGGGGTGTTCATGGCAAACCGGAAACTGAAGCATTATTTCCAAGGGCATCCAATAACTGTGGTTAGTTCAGCTCCGTTGGGAGACATAATCCAGAATAGAGAAGCTACAGGCAGAATAGCCAAGTGGGCCATTGAGCTCAGTCCGCATGAGTTGAAGTATGTACCACGTACTGCTATAAAATCTCAGGCATTGGTCGACTTCATCAATGACTGGACGGAATTACAGACTCCTGAGGAGAAGCCGGATCTTACTTATTGGACGATTCACTTTGACGGTTCAAAGCAGTTGGAAGGCTCGGGAGCTGGAGTTGTTTTAACTTCCCCCAGAGGTGATAAATTTTGTTATGTACTCCAGTTATTATTTCCTTGTACTAATAATGCAGCGGAATATGAGGCGCTGCTTCATGGTTTGCGATTGGCAAAAGAGATGAATTTGAGCCGGGTTAAGTGCCTGGGCGATTCAGACCTAGTGGCACAGCAAGTTTCGGGCAAGTGGGATTCAAGGGATCCCCTCATGGCGGCTTATCGACGAGAGGTTGAAGCGGTCGCAGGACATTTCAAAGGATATCAGGTGGAGCATATAGACCGGCGGAAGAACGAAGCAGCCGACGCTTTAAGCCGGCTAGGGTCGCAACGTAAACCGGTACCACCAAACACCTTTTTGGATGAATTGCACAATCCTTCGGTTCAAGTACCTTCAGAGAACGACCTAGCTGTTCCGGACCCAGAGGCCCAGTTGGTTGCAGCGACCCATGTTATTCCGGATTGGACGTTACCCTATTTGGCATATTTAAACCGAGGAGAGTTACCAGAGGACGAAGATGAAGCACGGCAGATAATCCGGCGTTCCAAATCTATGACAATTGCCAACGGGGAGCTGCACCATCGTAGCACTTCTGGAGTATTTCAACGATGTGTTTCAGCTGAGGAAGGTTGTGAGATTCTAAGGAAGATTCATGAAGGGGATTGTGGTCATCATGCCGGATCAAAATCTTTAGTGGCTAAAGCTTTCCGACATGGCTTTTATTGGTTAACCGCACATGCAGATGCGGCAGACCTGGTCCGCAAGTGTGACGCTTGTCAGAAGTTCTCAAGACGTGCACTTGTTCCGGCACAGGAACTCCGGATGATACCAATAACTTGGCCTTTTGCAACTTGGGGGCTTGACATGGTTGGTCCTTTCAAGAGATCCCAAGATCAGAAAACTCATCTACTAGTAGCAGTAGACAAGTTTACGAAGTGGATTGAAGCGGAGCCTATAAACAAGTGTGATGCGGCAACAGCAGTTAAGTTCATCAAAAAAGTAATATTCCGGTTTGGTTTTCCACACAGCATCATCACAGATAATGGCACCAACTTATCTCAGGGTGAGATGGAAGAATTCTGTCAACGAGAGCATATTCGTTTGGACGTGTCTTCTGTGGCTCACCCCCAATCCAATGGTCAGGCAGAAAGGGCAAATCAGGAGATTTTGCGAGGAATCAAACCCCGGCTTATGACACCTTTGCAGAGAACCCCAGGGTGTTGGGTTGAAGAATTACCGTCTGTCCTTTGGAGCATTAACACTACACCCAACCGGTCTACAGGTTATACACCTTTTTTCATGGTTTACGGCGCAGAAGCAGTTCTTCCAAGTGACATACGCCATGATTCACCGAGGGTAGCGGCCTATGTAGAAGCCATTAATGAGGAGTCAAGACAAGACGGTTTGGATCGGTTGGATGAAGAGCGTGATATAGCTGCAGCACGGTCGGTGATTTATCAGCAAGATCTGCGTAGATATCACAGCCGCCGGATTAGAACCAGGACATTCCAGGAGGGTGACTTAGTACTTCGGCTTATCCAAGATCAAACAGATATGCACAAGCTATCCCCGCCATGGGAAGGGCCCTTTGTGGTCAGCAAAAATTTACACAACGGGTCATATTATTTGGTGGACATTCGAGAACACAAGGATTCACGGACATCAGAAGAGGAGACGAAAAGGCCGTGGAACATTGCTCATCTACGGCCATACTACACTTGAGCCATGGGCTCCAATGTATCCTATGTATATATTATGAATAATGAATAAACCGGCACCCTCGGTAAACCGGGGGCTCAGCCTTTTTTCCATATATATAAATTTTGCGGCAAATAATCATATCAGTTTGTTATCAAGGATCAAATTACAATGTTGGCTGGTGTTAGAAACTAATCTTTGCAGGGTATGTGAAGGAGCGGTAGAACTCTCGGGAACAAGAGATTATATCCGGTTCAAGAAAAGAAAAACCCCATAAAAAGAAAAAACCTGCAGAGTCAGGACGAACGTCAGAGGCCCCTGGGGACAGTCCGGTTTGCCCACGTCCCCATGATTGGCTATGTTATGATTCTTTGGGCTCCCTGAACAGTCGATACGCTCATGTTCAGGGATGACCCGGCCCCTTGGGACAGTCCGGTTTGCCCACGTCCCATTGATTGGCTATGTTGTGATTCTTTGGGCTCCCTGAACAGTCGATACGCTCACGTTCAGGGATGACCCGGCCCCTTGGGACAGTCCGGTTTGCCCACGTCCCATTGATTGGCTATGTTATGATTCTTTGGGCTCCCTGAACAGTCGATACGCTCATGTTCAGGGATGACCCGGCCCCTTGGGACAGTCCGGTTTGCCCACGTCCCATTGATTGGCTATGTTGTGATTCTTTGGGCTCCCTGAACAGTCGATACGCTCACGTTCAGGGATGACCCGGCCCCTGGGGACAGTCCGGTTTGCCCACGTCCCCATGATTGGCTATGTTACGATTATCGGCCCCTTGAACAGTTGATACGCTCA
>LR738711.1:681216098-681311630 GCA_902687465.1 Secale cereale
CCCACGTCCCAATGATTGTCTATGTTTACAGTGTTATCGGCCCTCTGAACAGTTGATACGCTCACGTTCAGTGATTGGCTAGGCCCCTTGGGACAGTCCGGTTTGCCCACGTCCCAATGATTGGCTCGGTTTTTATTTGCGGTTCTATCGGCCCTCTGAACAGTCGATACGCTCACGTTCAGTGATTGGCTAGGCTCCTTGGGACAGTAGGTTTGCCCACGTCCCATTGATTGGCCGAACCTTGTTTTGAGCCTGGCAGCTCTTTGAAAAAGCCTCGAGTACATGGTTTGATTTACAAGAATTGTGTGTTGTTTGATGTTTTTTGTGTTCCATAAACCTTTTAAACCGAGTGGAACAGCTCCAGAAGTAGACCACCTATCTATAATGTTATAAGTCTGGGTCATGAACATCAGCGAAAAGTAAACCGGTGTTCATCATAACCCGTATCGACTTCATGATGAGCCGACAGGTTGGCAGTACATGATCAGGTACAAGTTACAAATTTCTGAACCAAGATGAAAAAGATTTATCGACAAGATGAACCGAAGAGTTTCAAGGGTTTATTAGAATTGATGAAGACCGATTAAGGTGATTTTAACATCCTGACCGGTTTAAGGTATATTGGCTACATACGTCTCAGGTATCACAGTTATTTTTTAAAGATATGCTTATCAGATGTATCAAGAGAACAAGTTAATCCGTCCAGTGGTAAGCCACTAGGACATGTTTTTTGATATTTTTATGAACAGAACAAGGCATCCGCATCAATCAACAAGTCAACGAACGAATTCTTCATGAAGACCAAATGTCGGATCACAGCGCATTAAGTTTCAGCTAAACCTATTACAAGGCATAAAAAGCCGAATAGTCGGAAGCACTGTTTGACGGAATAACAATCATGATTACAACAATAGCATTCAAGATTGAGCTTCTCCTTGCTGAGATGGTTGGCCACCGTCTTGCTCCGGAACGTCTTCATCCTCGTGAAGCGGTGGGAAATCCGGTGCACGCCAATCAATCTTTGCCAAGGCACGGAAATATACTTCATCGTTGATAAGCTCAGCAGGATCAATATCAGGAGCAAAGGTGTGAGGACGAACCGGCGGGATTAAGTTTACAATATCGTAAACCGGTCGATCCACCCGCTCGTTCTGCAGGTTATATGATGGATGATATCGAGACAAGTCAGATTCCACCGCAATCTTGCTAGCGAGGGGACGCATTTCCTTTGTCAGAGCATAAAGATCCTTTTCATTAAACGTTGAACCGTCCTCCTTGGTATCAGGAAATCCGGTTAACACTTCTTCCGGATCAATGTCCGGGACCCAAGCTTTAGCCCTGGTAAGGGCCAAAAGAGCACCTCCTCGAGCAGCCGATTTCTTAACCTCTTCAAGACGAGCCGGCAGAATGGACAAGCTATTCAAAGTATCTTTGATAGTTGAAGGAGCCGGCTTACCGAAGGAAGTGGCACTGATAATCCTTTGCGTTCCAGAGTACAACTGCTCGACCAAGGTATAGCAGGCCTTGAGTTTCTTCCGTAAGTCATCCCCAAGATGGGAGACACGGCGTCCTACATACAAACAATGAAAGTTAAACCGGTGCAAGTCACGGGTTACAAAGATAGAGACAGGAGTTCAGATTATGCATACCAAAAATAGCAGAAGTCATCAAGTCAATTTGTCGCTTTAACCCGGTTAGTTCTTCAGTAACCGGGTTAAGTGCTCCTTCGGCATCCTGAACACGTTTCTCAAGATCTTTTTTCTGGACTTCAAAAGTAGTCCGCTCCTCGTCAAAGAACCTCTTCAAGTCTTCAGCAGTCTTTAAACTCACTTGGAGTTCTTTCTTAGCCTTTGAAGCGGCTGACTCAGTCTCTGTAAGCCGGCTTCGAAGTTCACTGATTTCCAGAGCATTCCGGTTCAGCTCAGCCTGTAGACAAAAGATCAAAAGCAATATTAGAAATTACAAGTCTCAAGCACACAACCAAGTTGTATACTTGACACTTGGGGGCTAATGGCAGTTGAAGTAATACAGCAAAGACAATTTGAAAGTACAAGTCTCAAGCACACAACCAAGTTGTATACTTGACACTTGGGGGCTAATGGCAGTTGAAGCAATGCATCAGAGACAATTTTAAACTTACAAGTATCAACTACATACCCAAGTTATCTACTTGATACTTGGGGGCTAATGTATGGATCAGTAGTTCAAAACTACAAAGTTCCGGATTACCTTCAATAAAGCAGATAAACCGGAACTTGGGGGCTGCTATGAGATAAAGATGCGTCAAAAAAGCAAAGTCAGAAGAGGAAAACTTACTTCATATTTTTCTCTCATCAGGTTTACTAGGCTGGCTTCATAATCCCGGCTGCTGTGGAGCCGGTTCAAATATCCGGAATAGATATCTTGAGCACTCATACTCGAAAGACTGGATATATCAGTACTCCATTTCCCCTTTTCCTGAGTTATCTTTTCCGCTTTAGCTGTATGTTTTGCTAAAACGGTGGGTTCAGCTGGCGCAACATAAGCAGTACCAGTAACCACAACATCAGGGGAAGTGGGTGCATTGGGAGGAGTAACTTCAACTTGAGCCAGATCAGGAGACGCCGGGTTAACTTGAGGAGAATTAACCCGGGCCGGACTTGGTGGGTCTTGGACATTTTCAGCGGCAGAAGTTTCAAGAGCAGGTTCTTCAACCGGAGCGGCAGGAGTACCTTCAGGAGGAACGGTTGTAGACGGATCAATCACCGGTTCATCAGCAGAAGGATCAGCAACAGGCTTATTCGCCTTGGCCCTTTTGCTAGGTTTCGGTTTGCTGGAAAAACAAGCAAAATAAGTTAGCATTATAAAGGAAAGAGGTGTCATAAACCGGAAGGGGTGAAGAGAATTACCCCGGGACGGTCTTCAAAGGAGGAAGCTGTGTAGCGGTCGATTCGCCGGAAGAAGACAGCGGAGTTTCCTGATAGTCAGGATCAGACGGTTTAAGTGGTTTTCGGATAAGTCCGGCCTTGGGTTGAAGAAGGGTCGGAGAGAGTATCACCTCAGCACGGCGCTTTCGAACCGGAGTTAATGAGATTCCAGAGGACTCCACCGCCAAGCCACTATGGCGAGTGGTCCGGCGAAAGGCTTCGTGCTGTTGCTTCTTCAAAGTAAAATTAGGATCCAACTTAGCATAAGGGTGAGAAAATTGATATTTTCTGACAGTCCGACGGCTTTTTTGAGGAGGAGGTTCTGAATCAGAAGAAATAAAGGTTACCTCAATCTCAGCCGGGTTATCACCTTCAAGCGGTTCCTGTGAAAAGGTATCATTAGATATGAGTACAAATACATGAAAACGAAACTTAAACCGGAGTAAGGCATACCTCGGAGTCCGGATCATCATCCTCAGAAGGAGAACCGGCATCAACGGCTGCTTTCCTTTTCTTGTTTGCAGGGGTTTTCCGGCGAGCCTGCTTTACAGTTTTTTCCTGAGGTTTTCTCCTCCAGAAGGGGTCATCAGCCTAAATGAAAAAAGCAAAGGCAAGTGAAAGACGGTTCAAAGAGGACGGTTTCTAAAGTACAAGTTAAAGACAAACTTACTTCAGGCAGCTTATTCTTCTTAAAGTACGGGGCCAAGCCAACTTTAGAGCAATCTGTTAAGGCAGGATTGACAATCTTCTTGGCTGACTCCACTACCTCCGCTTCAGAAAGCTTATCCTTAGTAAACCTCTGAGGATCATCCGGTTTACCAGAATATTTGCACATCAGCTTAGGGCGCCGGCTTAAGGGAAGGATGCTCCAGGATAGCCAGCAGCGAAGGAAGTCAGTGCCAATCAGACCATTTGCCATAAAGGCTCTCAGCTTGGAGAGCTGTGGTGAAAACCGGGTCCGTTCAGCAGCACTTAGCCGTTGTGGCAAGGGGTGATTCGCCGGAATACGAGTTTCGCGATAACCCGGCAAAGGATTTTCACCTTCAGGAGAGGTGTCTACACAATAAAACCAGGACTTGTTCCAGTCCTTAGGGTGAGTATGTAAGGAGGCGTGAGGAAAAACTGCATCCCTCCTTTTCTGAATGCTAATCCCACCAAGCTCTTGATGAGGCCCACTGGTGAACTCAGTACGCCGGTTTGCATGAAAGAAATCCCGGAATAAATCAACTGAAGGCTCTTCTTGCAGATACACTTCAGAAAATACTTGGAAATCACAAATGTTGGAAACAGAGTTTGGTCCGATGTCCTGCGGATGCAGCTGGAAGGTGGCAAGAACATCCCGGAAAAATCTTGAACCGGGGGGAGAGAAGCCTCTGGAGATATGGTCCAGAAATACGATGACTTCCCCGGATCTAGGAGTAGGAGGGCACTCATTACCCGGAGCACGCCATTTTAGCTCAGCCTGAGGGCCTAAGGTGCCGATGCTCGACAGCTTGACTAAATCTTCCTCAGTCACGACAGAACGGACCCAATCGCACAAAACATACTGCTTAGCCATTTGAACAAAGTGCTGAAGAAGAGAAAGTACAGAGACGGATTATGAACGTATAATGATCCGGGATCTATTCATGTTATACAATGGTTGAAACGGAGAGTTAGCTGGCAAGGTTAAACCGGCAATCATGAAACAAGTTATATCATTTCCGGTTTAAATGGCAGTTGAAGAGGAACAGTTTAAATCGTTGCATCAGTTTATATCATTTCCGGTTTATGGCATGACAATTTAAACCGGAACATACTTAGCGAATCTACCGAGGAGAAAAACAGGTTTATAAATAACTGCTAAGGGGGAAAGATCTGAGTATGCTGAGGAAAAGAAACTAATCTACAGCGGAGTAATAATTGCTGAGGGAGAAAGCTACGCAGACTTCATACCAAAAGGACGAATTTACATGTCAGACAGGTGCAATAAAGATTCGACGCATCTACAGCGGAGTAAAAATGGAAGAAGATCGAAAAATAAGACTACTACGAGTCACAGGTTCAAAGAATGAACAATACGAAGCTTGCTGAGAGCTCTAATGGTGGAACGGATAAATCTACAGCATTATGACGGTAAGATCTAATCTAATACTAAGCGGAAGATCTACTGTCTAGGGCCTAAAGATCACAAGACTTCTATGAGAAACGTATCTATGAAGAAGACGAAGCTTCATTGGAAGCCCTAATGGCGGAAGAACAAGGCGAAGCAATGGCAGACGCAGATCAGCAGCAAGGAGGATAAACGTACCAGGGATAGCGAGAATCGGCGGCGGAGATAATCTGGTCAAGGCTCAGGTTGATGCAGCGGCCGGTCGAGGACTGGAGATCCGGCGGTCGTCGGCGGCGGTTTGAGCTCGGGCAGCAATGGAGGAGGAAGACGCAGGAAGAGGATGAAGGGAGAAGAAGATAATGAATGGAGCGTGGCAGTATTTATAGCCAGAGGTTAGATCTGAAACGACAGGAGCGAGAATCGAGGAGACAGAAATCGGATAAAGATCCCGTGATGCCTCGATCTTCGGGATAACCCTTAAAATACGCTACAGTACAGCTCACAGCGTTAAATGCGGAGATGATGTCATTGTCAGACTTTAATGATTTCGGAGGATGACGTCAGAGCCGGTTTACAAAAAGATAAAGACAGAAGAGAATTATATGAGACGACGGAGACTGATATGAACAAGTTCAAATCATTCTGGGGCCTAATGTCAGGGATATGGTTAGTAGGTATAAACCGGATATGGTAAACCGGCTTAGTTATATTGTACTTGGTTTTACTATTTTAGTAGAGACTACGGCCCATGAGATTTCAAGGCCCATGTATAGAAATACGGTTTATAAACTGCCAAGAGATGTAACTTGAGAGATAGGAAAGAAAAGGCAGAGACCGAGGCGGACACGATTATGAGCCGGCCTCGGGACTCTGTAAACCGGACCAGGCGTCACCTCTATATAAAGGGACGACCCGGCGACGGTTCAAGGCAAGCAACAATCAATCCGTCGAGACGCAGGCAAAGCGAATCCGCTCCCTGTAAACCGACGCCCAAGCAATACCAAACCAACTAGACGTAGGCTTTTACCTTCTCGAAGGGGCCGAACTAGTATAAATCCTTTGTGTCCTTTGTGTGCCATGAATCCTTTCAAGCTAACCCGTGCGATGGTTCCATCATCAAGTCCGCCAAACCGGACATCTGCCGTGTTAATTCCACGACACAAAGCGAAAAAATGCATCTTCATAGGGTACCATAAGGAAACTATTGGGTATACCTTCTACCTCAGATCCGAAGGCAAGGTCTTTGTTGCCAAGAATGGATCCTTTCTGGAGAAAGAGTTTCGCTCGAAAGAAGTAAGTGGGATGAAAGTAGAACTTGATGAGGTGATTGTAACCCCTATTGAACCGAAAAGTAGCGCAACACAGGAAGATGTTTCTGTGATGCCTGCACCGACTAGAGAGGAAGTTAATGATAATGATCATGAAACTTAGGATCAAGTTACTACTGAACTTCGTAGGTCCACGAGGACACGTTCCGCACCAGAGTGGTACGGCAACCCTGTCCTGGAAATCATGTTGTTAGACAACGGTGAACCTTCGAACTATGAAGAAGCGATGGCGGGCCCGGATTCCAACAAATGGCTTGAAGCCATGAAATCTAAGATAGGATCCATGTATGATAACAAAGTATGGACTTTGGTGGACTTGCCCGATGATCGGCAAACCATAAAGAATAAGTGGATCTTTAAGAAGAAGACTGACACGGATGGAAATGTGACCATCTATAAGGCTCGGCTTGTCGCTAAGGGTTATCAACAAGTTAAAGGAATTGACTACGATGAGACTTTCTCTCCCGTAGCGATGCTGAAGTTCGTCCAAATCATGTTAGCAATTGCCACATTCTATTATTATGAGATCTGGCAAATGGACGTCAAAACGGCATTCCTCAACGGTGTCCTTAGGGAAGAATTGTCGATCCTAAGAATGCTAACAAGGTATGCAAGCTCCATCACTCCATTTATGGGCTGGTGCAAGCATCTTGGAGTTGGAACATTCATTTTGATGAAGTGATCAAAGCGTTTGGGTTCACACAGACTTATGGAGAAGCCTGTATTTACAAGAAAGTGAGTGGGGGCTCTGTAGCATTTCTCATATTGTATGTGGATGACATATTGTTGATGGGAAATGATATAGAACTTCTGGAAAGCATAAAGGCCTACTTGAATAAGTGTTTTTCAATGAAGGACCTTGGAGAAGCTTCTTACGTATTAGGCATCAAGATCTATAGAGATAGATCGAGACGCCTCATTGGTCTTTCACAAAGCACATACCTTGACAACATATTGAAGAAGTTCAATATGGATCAGTCCAAGAAAGGGTTCTTGCCTGTATTGCAAGGTGTGGGATTGAGCACAGCTCAATGCCCGACTTCGGCGGAAGGTAGAGAAAAGATGAGTGTCATCCCCTATGCCTCAGCCATAGGTTCTATTATGTATGCCATGCTGTGTACCAGACCTGATGTGAACCTTGCCATAAGTTTGGTGGGGAGGTACCAAAGTGATCCCGGAATGGAATACTAGACAACGGTCAAGAACATCCTGAAGTACCTGAAAAGGACTAAGGATATGTTTCTCGTTTATGGAGGTGATGAAGAGCTCGTCGTAAAGGGTTATGTCAATGCTAGCTTCAACATAGATCCGGATGACTCCAAGTCACAAACCAAATACGTGTATATTTTGAATGGTGGGGCAGTCAGCTGGTGCAGTTGCAAGCGAAGCGTCGTGGCGGCATCTACATGTGAAGCAGAGTACATAGCTGCTTCCAAAGTAGCACATGAAGGAGTCTGGATGAAGGAGTTCATCACCGACCTAGGAGTTATTCCAAGCGCGTCGGGCCCGATGACTCTCTTCTGTGACAACACTGGAGCTATTGCCATTGCCAAGGAGCCCAGGTTTCACAAGAAGACCAAGCACATCAAGCGTCGTCTCAACTCCATTCGTAGTTACATTGAAGATGGATACATAGATATTTGTAAAGTACATACAGATCTGAATGTCGCAGATCTGTTGACTAAACCTCTTCCACGAGCAAAACATGATCAACACCGGAACTCTATGGGTGTTTGTCGGATTACAGGCTCCACAAACCCAAGAAGTTCGAACACAGGGGCATGAACGAAGATCTCTCCCACTCATGTCTACCTAGCGTCTCGCCCTAGCCTAGTGAAAGGATTCACGCAAACAACAAGTGGTGCACGCAAGAGTTTACCTAGGTTCGGGCCACCTTGTGGTATAAAACCCTACTTCCTCCTTTGGTTGATTGACCTCAGGAGGGCTAGAATATGAACTAGTACAGTGATTCCTGAGCTCAGGAGGTGAGCTCAGGAGGGTCACTGTCAGGACCCCAATCCTAAGTCACACAGGTCTAGCCTGTAACACATCATATCACTTTGCGGCGTCACGCATGGTATCCCCACGGGTGCCACCTTACCTGGCCCGGGACCGTTTGCGCATTTTGGCACACGTATATGATAGTGTTGCTAGCATCCATATGACAGAGAACCCGGGCCGACATGACTACTTATAAACCAAAAGTGGCACTAAATTACAGAGACAGGCATACATGACCCAGCAACGAACGTGTCGGTCATCAACGTATGAACCCAAGTCGTAGCAAGCTACAAGGACTTAAAGGAACAACGCGTGACATTTCCCCTAAGGGACAGACACAGGAACGAAGAAGGACACATGCCGGCCAGCCTAAGTGTTCCGGAGCAGTAGCGAGCTACCAAGGCTCGGTGGAAGCACTAGGAGACATTTCCCTGTAAGATAGGCTACCAAAGGTAAACACCTAGGTGTCGGATCCCACACATAGCAATACATATTACACGTAAGCATAACATGCAAGTATGTGCTGTACAACATGGCATCACAACATAACTCAACAACTCATATAGATAAGGCCCAGAAGAGCCATCATAGCATTTATTACAAACAGAGGTCACATGACCCAACATACAGAGCATACAGGCAACGGAAGCATAACATGTCTGAGTACAGACAACTACAAATGAAAAAGGCTGAGAAGCCTGACTATCTACAAGACCCTCCCAGGGTACAAGATCGTAGCTAAGGTAACAAGCTAAACGTCGAAGTCCACGCGGAACCACTAGCGAGACTGAGGTCTCTCTGCAAAACATAAATTAAGCAAACGTGAGTACAAAGGTACTCAGCAAGACTTACATCACAACTAGCTACATATGCATTAGTATCAACAAGGGGTGGTGGAGTTTGACTGCAGCAAGCCAGCTTTGACTCGGTGGCTATCCTAAACTACGACTGCAAGCAACTCTTTTGAGGTCGCGCACACGAGTCCACATGTTCACCATTCAATACACCACTATGGATCCGCTCCCGTCTCCCTACGAGAAGGCCATCCATAGCACTCACGCTTATCTTGCGTGTTTTAGAGTATCCACTTTCACTTGTCTATGAACTGTAGAGGTAACCCAGAAGTCCATTTCCGCGAACACGGCTATTCGAATAGATTATATATATAACCCTGCAGGGGTGTACTTATTCACACACGCTCTCACCACTTACCGCCGTTTACACGACATGTACTCGGCAACCTTCAAGCGGAGGCCCAGCGAGGGTGTCGGCCACGACCTGACTAACCACACAAGTCTCTCGTCCAGGTTTATCGCCTATTTGGGTTCCATCCGTGGGGAGATCCGGCCGGGATGTCGCTCACGGCCCCAAACGATGTGTACAGGGTTCCCGCATCACCAAACGGGCAATCGGTACACCGTGCCACGTACCTGCCGCGTCACAGCCCACCCCGAGGGTCAGCGCTGCGCACGACCTCCAGTAAACTACAAACACCAGAAACTATTTGCAACTCCTGGACAGAGATCATGTTGATTAATAAGTCGAGAGGGTCCATTGGTTTCGGGCCCAATGCATGGTAGTAACTGGTCATGGATCAACCAACACAGAACTCGGTTCCTGAGGACGGCTGCAATGAGACAACCCACCATGTACTCCTACATGGCCTCTCATCGCTACCTTTACCAAATCGTGTTCACACACTTAGCTCACACACATTAGGACATGTTCATCACCATTCCAATTCATCCCCGATGAATCAGACCTGACATAACTCTAAGCAATAGCAGGCATAACCAGAAAGCATGAATGAGTAGGCACAACATGGCTCAAACAACTCCTGCTCATACTAGTGGGTTTCAACTATTTACTGTGGCAATGACAGGTCATGCAATGGAAAGGGGTTCAACTACCGCAGCAGGTAACAGTTGAAGCGTTGTTGTCCTAATGCAGTAAAAGAGAGCAAGAGCGAGAGAGTGGGATTGTATCGGAATGTTCAATGGGATTTTGCTTGCCTGGCACTTCTGAAGATAACATTGGGTCTTCATCGGTGTCATCGATCACATCGTCGGAACACGTCTACTGAGAGGGGACAAACACCGGCAACAGAGAAAGAAACACAATCAATGCAATGCGACAATATGATGCATGATCATGACATGGCAATATGCTGTTGATTGAGCTAATGCAACTAGCAACACAATTAAATGAAGTTGGTTTGAACCCAAGATTCAAATTCAAACTCCATATGTGATTATTTAAATGCCATTTAATTGATTTGACCTGATCAGCAGGTTTAACTTGTTCAAACATGCATGAAAATGCCATAAACAGATTCCTTGAATTTTTCTGATCATTTTTCATATATAAATTATTTTCATCTGAGCTACGGTTGATTTTATATGATTTTTACAAGTTTTGGCTATTTTCTGAAATAAATAAATCATTTATGATTTATTTAAAATTCCAGAAAATAGATACTGCGTCAGCATTGTGTAAGCATGATGTCAGTAGGGTCAAAGGGCTGCCCTGGTCAAACCTGACCAGTGGGGCCCACTGGTCAGTGACCCACTAACTAACAGGGTTAGTTAGTTTTTAAACTAACACTAACTAAACTGTTGGTGGGGCCTGGGCCCACATGTCAGTCTACAGGGCCTAATTAAGTTTAGTTTTAAACTAAACTAATCTAACAGGGGTTGGCCCCACGTGTCAGTGACTCATAGAGCTAAGCATGGAGGTTAGGACTTAATTAAACCTAAACTAAAACTAAACAACGGCCGGCCCCACATGTCATGGACACAGGGGGGGGGGTCCAGCCGGAGTCAAACGTGGTCAAAACCACCGGCGGCTCGACGCCGGCGAGGCCAAACGTGGCGGCGGTGCTCGGAAATCGCCCTCCGGCGACCATTTGGACGGCGGCTTGGTGCTACGCGTAGCTGGGGAGCTCGCGCATCCATTTATGCCATCGGGAGGAGCTGGGTGGCCGGAGCTCGTCGGAAACGAGCTCGCGGCGGCGCCGGAGTTCGGGCTCCGTCGGGTTAGGCGCCGCGGGGCACGGGGAGATGAGCTGATGGGTGCGGCATGCTCCTGGTGGTGCGCTGAGCTTGCTCGTGGCCTCGAAGAAGCGTGGCAGCAGCTCTGGCCACGGCGGCGCCATGGACGGCGGCGGCGAGCTCACGGCCGTGGTTGGGATCGGGGCTAGCGAGTGCAACGAGAGAGGGAGAAGTAGGGGTTGGACGCGGGAGCTCACAGCGATGCCGAAGAGGGGGTCATCGCCCGGGGAGGTCCTGGTGGTGCCGAATCGACGGCGAGGCTGTCGATGGCCGAAGGTTGAGGACGAACGCGGTGACGGCGATGCAGAGCCTCCCGGCGTCCCGTAGTTTGGTGGAGAGGACCAGGAGGACGCGGCGGAGCTCTCGGGCATGGCGCTGCAGCGAGGGGGCGATGGTGGCCGCGGTGGTGACGAGCGGCGGCGACGGCTCCGTTCGGTCGCCGCGTGCGAGAGGGACAGAGGAGGGAGGAGAGAGCAGCGAGTGAGGGGAGAGGTCGAGGTGGCTCTGGGGCATCTCTGGGCATCGCTAGAGGGGCCGGGGAGAGGCAGACAGGCAGGAAGGAGGTGGTGGCGCGGCTGCGGTATGCCGGGCACGCAGCTGCTTCGGGGCGAGGGGGGAGAAGACGACAGAGGGGGAGGTGTGGTGGTGGGTTGGGCCAGAGAGCTGGGCCGGCTGCAGGTAAGGCCAGGTTAGTCTCTGTCTTGCTCTTTCGTTAAATTGTTTCTGTTTTCTATTTTTGTTATTTTGTTTTGATTTAGTTTATAGCCCAAATCATTTTAATAACTCCTGAAAATAATTGTGGGCATTAAAAGAATTATTACAGAGGCCCTCAACTATTTTCAGAATTGTTGGAGCATTTAAAGATATTAAAAATATTTAAATGCCCCAATTTAAATACAATATGGGTTATTCAAAAATCCAGAATGGTCCTAGAAATAGGTGCAACATTTTTGGCAGAGGTTTTAATCAATCCAAAATTGATGAACTTTTCCAAGGGGCATTTTGGGTTTATTGAAAAAGATTTTAATTTTACCCTAGTTAAATTCATTTAGTGCTAGGGTTTGAGCATCCCCATTTCAGGTTTCCTTTGAAAATAAACATGATGCAACAGACAGGTGCTATCCTAATGCAAGGTGAAGCTGGGGATGTGACAACTCACCCCCACTAAACAAGAATCTCGTCCCGAGATTCAAGCGTATGGTAAGAAATTAGAGGGGACACTAACTAACACAATCTTCATGATCCAAGTGCCCTTCATATGAATGTTGATTGCTAGCATCATGTTGATCCCGGCATCCTTGCTTTCGAGAGCTTTGTCCAAACGGTGACGATGATAGAAACTCTAAAAAATTGATCTTCTGAAAGATCGAGCAACTCAAGATCAACTCATGGAGTGAGACGTTGAGACATCTCTTGAGCTGAGACACGGGACACACATCCAAAGGGACGGAGTGAAACAAACGATGAAGATTCACTTGACGGCAATAATTCCACACCTAGGGTGATGGTAACGATACCACAAGACGGGGCACCTTTAGAGAAGGTGACTCGTAGAATTATTCCCTTAAGTGGCAAAAAGAATTACTTTTGATATAGAGATCATTGAAATCCTCTATACCAGCCTAGGGCAAATCACAATCGATCATTTGACGGAGTCCGAAAGAATGACATTCTCGGCCAGAATGGATGATGTGGACTACCTTGTTAAAGACAACACAAGGGATGATTTTGGTTATCATCGGAAATGGATGGGACCCATGGCAAGTCCATTGCTGAAGATAATCCTGAACAGCAGTGATTGAGAACGGTAACCCATGGAGAATTGGCACATTGGTGGTGCAAGCTGGAAACAAAATGCAAATGCTGGGAATGATTCTGGTAACTGGGAAGAATCCCAACAGTAGAGAGTAAATCTACTCTTGAGGGGTTATAGCATAACCAAGAGCACTGGGAGCAATCCCGGTTAGTGTCAAGGATAACACCTAGTGCTTGTGCGTGCTCTCAAGAACTTGAGTATTCCCATATTCATCAAGGTTTTACCAATATCCGTGTCAAGGATCCTGGCAACATCACATACTACCATGATGAATAATGATGGATGATGCAGATGCAAAGGAAGATAACACCTTCTCGGATTTCACCTTGGCGAGGCCAAGGGGACGAAATCTGGATGATCAACCGAGAGACATTTAGCACTCCGCTTCTAATGTTCTCCTTGATGTGTTAGCGTAAACCATTCATAGATATGTTTGGTATCTTGAACATCAAGTAAAGGTCGGACTTCGGAAGCACAAGAATCCATAAGGAACAACTAGGGAGTAAATCCTACGAAATCCTTATGGGGAGGTGGCCAACTTCTTCAATCAAGATTCTACAACAATAGGTCTTCCGGCTGGGTGTGTTGGCCACGACATCCACTTTACCGGTTATCGAGAGACCAATATTATAGTTCTTGGGAAAGGCTCCAACCATCATATCTGCCTGAGATTCAGTTCTGGTTGGTGTCAGGATATTCCAGACTCATCGAGTCTAGGAAAAATGAATGTTTGCAACAAAAATTGACGAGACGGCGTTGCGAGATTCTTGGGGAGTGAACTATGATAGCAAGCTCCAAAACATGAGCTAGTTCTGCTACAAACCTGTGAACACGTTGTCCAAGACAAGCATGACCACATAGCAGTCTTATGATAAAACACTACCGAGTTCTGGTTGGGAACCATCGTCTAGGATATCGAAGTCCTTACATAAGTCATATGATTAGCTCTTATGATGGAACTTTTCTCCTTGAACAAATCAATCAGTGGCTTGGTGTGCTAGGGATACATATAGAGTGAAGGTTGCAAATCTCCAAACCACAGAATACTTCGCACGTATGCATGACTGACTTGGGATGATTCCACAGGAAGCAAAATAAACTTTCTCAAACTCACGGTGGCAACTTACATCAATTACACATGAATTAGGGAAAGTCTCTTCTCTCATCCAAACATATACCTCGCGAACGGAACACGAAGGTCATGCTTGAAAAGTTCCCAATACTAACTTAAATGTTCAGCATGAATCGTGGTCAAGATAAACGATGTTGGGGCGCCCCACCTGGTGGGCTAGTGCGCCCCCCAAGGGCCCAGGGGCGCCTAGGGTTAGAAACCCTAGGGGGTTGGGGCGCCCCACCTGCTTGGGGGGCAAGTCCCCCCACCTGGCTGCCGCCCCCTCTAGATCCCATCTAGAGGGCCAGGCCTCCTCTCCCCTTCCCCTATAAATAGTGAGGGGGCGGGTGGGCAATCGCACCGCATCCCTGGCGCAACCCTCACCCTCTCCATCACCTCCTCCTCCTTCCGCAATGCTTAGCGGAGCCCTGCCAGAGAACCGCGCTATTCCACCACCACCACGCCATCGTGCTGCTGCTGGAGTTGTCTTCCCCAACCTCTCCCTCTCTCCTTGCTGGATCAAGGCGTGGGAGACGTCACCGGGCTGCACATGTGTTGAACGCGGAGGCGCCGTTGTTCGTCGCTTTGATCGGAATCAACCGCTATCTGAATCGCTGCATGTACGACTCCACCAACCGCGTTCTAGTAACGCCTCCGTTTTCACGATCTTCAAGGGTATGAAGATGCATTCCCCTCTCTCGTTGCTAGTCTCTCCATAGATTGATCTTGGGGATGCGTAGAATTTTTTTGATTTCTGCAACAATCCCCAACACTTGGCCAGCTTGGGGAACAGCTTACTGATGTCGATGTACGCCTTGAGTAGGAGGGTCTTCGCCTGGCGCAGGAGTGGCACAAGCTGAAGGTTGACATAAGGCTTGGGCGCCAGCAACATGAGCGGGCTGGCACAGAGGCTGCGGAGTCCCTTGCAGTTTGTCGCGAGGCTTGCGCTCGCGCCCTGGAGGAGGCCAGGGCTGCGGATCACCGCTGCAAGGCAGCGGAGGAGCGGGAGAAGGAGCTTCAGGCATTGAACATTGCCCTTGAGCAGCGCGTTCAAGCATGTCGAGCCGCGCTAGCGACACCATCGAGGGGAGCACCTTCCAATGAGATGGAGATCCAGGAGCACGAGGAAGCGCCGCTGCTTGAGACATTGGAACACAGCCTGGGGATGGAGAGGCTGGAGGTTAGGGAGCGTCAAGTTGCTGCAGCTGAGGATGCCGCCACCGCTCGCGAATCTAGGGTCCAGCAGGAAGTCGATCAGAAGGTGGCGAAGATCCGCGAGGCCCTTGAGGAAGAATATCGTCAGAAGGTGAAGCATTAGGAGACCAAATTCCAGTAGAAGCAGGTTGAAATGGAGGGCAGGACCAACGCCCTCAAGGAACATTTGGCTGCCACGTCTAAGCGTGAGATGGCTACCACAGAGGCCTTGGCCTCAACCTAGGTTGAATTGTCCTCAGTTCCGAGGCAGGTTGCGGATGCCGAGTCCTTGGTGGGCCGAACCATGGATGAGGCTAGCCGCCACCGTATGCTGCGGCACGAGCGCTCTTCAATGCTTGACGGCTGAAGAGTCAGGGCCAACCTGGCCCTGGACACAATCTACGAAGAAAGCGTGCCACGACCTCATGAGGACGATGATGCCGGCTATCTTCACTTCTTCACCCAAGTCGTGGCCCGCTTGGAGGATCGGGCCGCAAAAGCTCACCGGCTTATCAAAGACAGGAGTTGAAGTCTGCTTGGGCGCGGATTCTCGCGCTTCTTCAGCCACCTCGTCAGCCTGGACCCTGACTTTGAGTCCGATGTTGCGATAGCCCCCGTGCCGAGGGCTATCGCGGGCGTCTTGGCAAAGTGGGTGTAAGACCACGTGGACGACCTGATCTCGGAGCTTTCCCTTGATGGAGAGGTGAATGCGCCTGCGACCGGAGAGGGCAGTGCGGATGATGATGACGATGACGATGCTATCAGTGGTGCGCCTCCCTAAACTTATTTTTCTATTTTGCCCTATATGCAGCAAAAATCTCCGAACATTGCCTCGAGGGGGTGTAAGAGCACTTGGGGAGGAGAGTTCCTCCATGATGTATGAAATGAGAGAGTACTTTTTGAGGTAGGCTATGAAAGGTGTTGTCTTGAGCCTACATGCCCCTGGGTGGAGAAGAGTATCGTAACTTATCTGGGGCGCTGACGGTCCTTGATGGGTCCTCGCAGCGTGAGAGAACTTTTCTCTCGAGATGGCATCCTGAGGTTGACGGAGGTCTGAGGTCCCCGAGAACATCTCGCGACACGGGGGAGGTGTGAGCACGGTGGCTCCTGGTCAGCTGTTGGGTGCCGCTCAGTGAATTTTGGGCACGCGTAGTGCGCATGGGGCGCCCAGCCCCGCTCACGAGGCGCTTGCGGGAGTGGGCAGCAGGCCTAAACCTTGCTTCCAAACCAAACCAAAGGCAAGAAAACATCGCGAATCGAGAAAAAGTCCCTCCTCTTTTAAAAAACGAAACTCTGAGTCTTATTCCAGAAAAAGAAGGCAAATTGAGCTACAGCAAGAGGGCAAGAAAAACCAACAGCCGCGTTCGGCACCTAGGCTAGTCTTCGTCTTCACACCAGCGCGGAGCTAAGTGCTTCCACTGGGCGTGGGCATAGTCATTGGGTGACAGTGGTGACGGCCAGCGCGGAGCATGGTGCTTCCACTTGGACGTGGGGTGGAGCCCCCGTGAGGCCCGAGGGCGGCACTCAGGAGATTCCGGGGCGTGTACAACCCCACTCATTATTACATGAGAGTGTTACGAGAGGATATCTTCACGAAACATCATTGGCGCCTGGACAGGGCCCCGCCCCGCGCCTCCCCCGACCACAGTTGGGGCGTCCGGAAACCAGGACGAGACCAAGGGGAAAGGGGGACGCTAGCGGTGCCGTGGCGACCGCGGGCCCTCTACCAGGGAAAAGGGCTCGCCAGCGCCTACCCCGGCAGGGGCCTGCCTCCGAGGGGCGTGCGCCGCCATCATGGCAGCGCCACACCCCGTGCTACGTGGGGGAGGGCTTGGCGCCTGACCTTCCCCACGCAACCCCCATTGCATTGTCCCTTCTTGCAATAGGGTCGCCGTCCTGAGATCCGTGGCAGCCGCCATCGCTTGGTTCACCTATGACCCGTGGTTAGCCCAATCATTCCCTTGAGATATCGACTGTACCATGTGGCTATCATTGATGAAGGCATTGATGAAGCCCCAGGGAGCCTTGCGGAGGGCTTCTGGCTCGCTTGGCCCCACCGTCCATGCTGGCTTGAGGGATCCTTGGCGAATACGACGGGTCTATCGTCGGTAGCGTGGCGGCGTCACTTGCTCTTGTCCTTGTGCCATTGGCTGGCCACCCGACATCACTGTCCGGTCAACGTGGCGTTCGGTCAAGGTGACCTCACGGCATCAGCCCATCACGGCCTCGTGAGGCGTGGCTTGAGCCTGCCATGTCCGCGAGCATCGCACCTCTTGCTTGGCGAATGGTGCTGCGGCTCGGGTTGGTGCCACGAGGGTCTCGGGGCTCCTCGAGAGGAGCTGGGTGGTGGCTAACCTACTTATATAGTGGCCTTGGTCCTCTTCCCCCGAAATTTTGGCAGGAAGGCATCCCACAAAGGCCAATTTTGAAGGAAGACAACTAGTACATCTTATCCTGACGCCACGATGGGCTCGGCGATGACCTTTGTCCTGCCATCCTGGCGATCTTGGTCTCGTTGCATGGAAATGGAAACCTTTGGCAAATTCCTCGGGACTCTGCGTCTGAGCCTTCTTCCTTAGCACCAAAGAGGAAACTAATGTACTGCTGTAGGATCAAAAGTATGTCTAGATGGGGGGTGATTAGACTACTTGACTAAATAAAAATCTAGCATTTTCCCAATTTTAATTCTTGGCAGATTTTAGCAACTTAGCACAAGTCAAGCAGTCAATCTACACATGCAATTCTAAGAGTATAGCAGCGGAATGTAAAACAATTGCATATGAAGGTAAAGGGACGAGTTTGGAGGGAGCAAACACAAGTGTAGACACGGATGTTTTTGTCATGGTTCCGATAGGTGGTGCTATCGTACATACACGTTGATGGAGACTTCAACCCACAAAGGGTAACGGCTACACGAGTCCACAGAGGGCTCCACCCACGAAGGGTCCACGAAGAAGCAACCTTGTCTATCCCACCATGGCCATCGCCCACGAAGGACATGCCTCACTAGGGTAGATCTTCACGAAGTAGGCAATCTCCATGCCCGTACAAACTCCTTGGTTCAGCTCCACAATCTTGTCAGAGGCTCCCAAGTGACACCTAACCAATCTAGGAGACACCACTCTCCAAAAGGTAATAGACGGTGTGTTGATGATGAACTCCTTGCTCAAATGCTTCAAATGGTAGTCTCCCCAACACTCAAACAACTCCTCACAGATTTGGACATGGTGGAAGAATGATTTGAGTGGAAAGCAACTTTGGAAGGCTAGAGAACAAGATTCATATGGTAGGAATGGAATATCTTGATCTCAACACTTGAGTAGGTGGTTCTCTCTCAGAACATGTATGTTGGAAGTGTAGGTATGTTCTGATGGCTCTCTCCATGAATGAAGAGTAGGTGGAGGGGTATATATAGCCTCCACACAAAATCTAACCCTTACGCACAATTTACTAAACTCGGTGGGACCGATTCAGAGAACTCAGTAAGACCGATTTAGTTCATAATGTGACCATTAGGTATTTCGGTGGGACCGATATGATCAACTCGGTGGGACCGATTTCATTAGGGTTAGGGCATAACGTAATCTCGGTGAGACCGATTACACAAACTCAGTAGGACCGATTTTGGCAATAAGCACACCAGAGAGTTGGTCAGGCAAACTCGGTGGGACCGATTCGCTCGTTTCGATGGGACCGAAACGTTATGAAGGGGAAACAGAGAGTTTGCATTGCGAACTCGACGGGACCGATCGCTCATCTCAGTGAGACCGTAATGTTACGAAGGGAAACAGAGAGTTTGCAATCCCATCTCAGTGAGACCGAGGTCCCTTTCGGTGAGACCGAAATGATTAGGGTTTAGTGGCAGTGGCTATGTCAAATGAACTCGGTGGCGCCGGATAGAACTTTTCGGTAGGGCCGAGTTTGACTTTTGGTTTGGGACATATGTGGATGTGAGAAAGTGGTTGATGGTTTTTGGAGTATATCACTAAGCATTTTGAGCAAGAAACCCATTAAGCAACACCTCATTCCCTTTTAATAGTATTGGCTTTCCTATGGACTCAATGTGATCTTGGATCACTAAAATGGAAAATGTAGAGTCTTGAGCTTGAGCCAAATGTGTCCTTAGCATTTTGAGGGGTCCACATTCCTAATCCATGCCATGCCAATCATTGAACTTCCCTGAAATATTTATCTTGAAATAGCATTAGTTCAATGAGCTATATGTTGTTAGGAATTACCAAACCCACCTAGGGATAGTTGCATTTTCAATCTCCCCCTTTTTGGTAATTGATGACAACATATAGATCAAAGCTTCGACAAATGATAATAATATTTAAATACATCGTCGCTTTGAGAAGTATGTCATAAACAAGAGCTCCCCCTAAATTTGTGCATTATTTAAAGTTTGGGTTTGAATGCAAATGCCAATCGATTAGGATCATGAGTTACTCTTTCATGTCACATCATCTTGGTGGAGCGCTCAAAATGATATGAACTGAAAACATGCACTCATCACCAAGCAAAGTGAATGATCATATAAGGATATAGAAGATAGTATCATCCAAGCAAGCATTAAGGTAGCATATGATCAAACACATGATCAAACAAGTATCTCACACACGGACATAGAGTATCAAGCAAACACACAAATGAAGTTCAACCAAAAGCAAGAGAGACAAAGAGGCAAAACACACTCTCTCGAAGCCTATGATCTATACATATTTCTCCCCCTTTGGCAACAAGTTACCAAAAAGTTTGAAAATGCATAGTGCTATGCGTCTCTCAGGCTCGATCTTCGGGAGGTGGTGTAGAGAGAACTCCAAGGACGAAGGCTTCAGATGACGTAGTTGGAGCTGGTGGAGTGGCTGCTGGAGGTGGCACTGAAGCTGTGGCTGCTGGTACTGATGTAGTAGCTCTCGTATCAGGTACTGGCACTGCAGTAGATCTCTGACCTCAAGGCACTCACTGAAATGCATCTGTGGTAGCCTGCCCTCTCCTCTCTTGTGCTTCCTCCTGGAGTTGCTCAACTGCAGACTGGATCTCTGTCACTTTCAGATCAATACCATAGAATTTTGTTTCAATGATCCTCTGCAAGCTCTCCTAATTCCGAGTCAGGGTGGCCAAGCCCTTCTCAATATCCATAGTTGCTTGAATCAGATATGCCATTTGGTCTTGTTTGGACTTGAGGGACATTTGAGATGCTTCTGCATCACTTGGCATCTTGGCAGGTTTCTCAGCTCTGGCTTTCTCTCTCTTCTCATGTGCTTGCACTAAAGATGGCTCATTCTCATCCATGACAACATTGTTGTCCTCAAAGTCTGGATATAGGGGCAGATGTTTCTTGTCCAACAAGTATATGCCTGTGCCCATCTGGGAGTTGATGGGCTCCTGAATGTGTGGATCATACCCACATGATCTCTTCTGATCTGCAGCAGTCCTCTTAATTGTTTCAACAATCACATTCATGACTTCGAACTTTTGAGGGACATCAAATATATGCATCAATTTGATTGAATGTCCTCTTATCATCTTGTGATCTCCTGACTTGGGCAACAATGTATGCCTCAAGATAGTGTTGATAGTAGGTAGACCAGACAATAAGAAATGCACAGATCCAACTGGTGTGTTTCCAATGCATCATCAAGGAGATCCTTGTACATATTTGCCATAGAGTTGTGGTCTTGCTTCTTCTTGGCATACACATCCAAATCATCTTCATGCTCTTCAGGGGCTTTGATCAGCTTGGCCCACTCATCAACAGTTGACTGGTACCTGGTACCTTCAGACATCCATACAATTCTACCATCAGGATAAAAGTTTGTTGTGGAGTAGAATTGCATGATGAGTTCATCATTCCATTTGGTCAACTCTTGACCCACAAACTTGTCAACACCACAAGCCTTGAAGCTTTCAATCACATTTGGAAAGTGATCCTCATTGTCCTTGATATAGTCCCAATCAACCCATCTCATATCACACACTATGGGCTTCTTGTCAAGCAGAACTGTCTCATAGAAGTCTTGCTGTTCTTTGGTATGGAATCTGTAGTCCACATCAGTCCTTCTCCTCACAGCATATGGGTCACTTTGCATCTTTTGAGACCTGCATCCTTCCTCAGCTTCATATCCTCAGCAACAATATGAGTATTGTCAAGATCAGGGATCTTGGGCTTCAACTTTTTGAGCACTTGGACCTCAGCATCTTCATCAACTTCAGGAACTGGGGCCTTGTTCTTCTCTGAAGCTGGAATGTTTCTTGTGCTCCTCTTGGGTGCAGACTTGGTGGCTTGAGCAGCTTTGGGAGCAGTCTTAGGCCTTGAAGGAGCAGCCCCAGACTTGATAGCATCCCCCATGATCTTCTGAGCTTTAGGTGCTGGTACATCAACCTCTTCTTCTTCTACTTCAGCTCTTCATCATCCCTCACGGATGGCTTGGCAATCACTCTGGCTGTTGTCTTTCTAACTCTCTTCTTTGTACCTGCTAGCTCATCATCTCTAGATTCAAGTGTGAACACCATAGTCTCCTGAGTAGATGATCTGGCCTTTGACATAGGAACCCTCTTGGAAGGTGCCTTCTTTTTCAGACCTAGCTTTGTTGCAGCAGCTGTGCCATACTCCTTCTTGAGCACCTTCTTCTTTGAGGTGGCCTCATTAGCAACAAAATCCTCATCATCACTGTCAGAGGCTTTCTTCTTCCTGGTCTTGGTAGCTGCCTTGGGCAAGTTGCTAGGTGTGCTCCTGCAACCCTCATCAGAGCTGCTAGAGGGACTAGTGCCCTCACTCAAGTTGATTTGCTCCTGAGACAAATTCTGGCAATCACTCTGGTCAGACATCTTGGCACTGCAAACTGAAAACTGACCATGTGAATAGATGTAGATGAGGTAGAGTGGATGAGCATCACAAAGTGCAGAATTTTTGCAAAATAGATTACTTAAAAACTTAGTTTTAGTTCTCTACAGAAAGCATTTCAGAGCTACCGATTTGTTAAACTCGGTGATACCGAAGCAATTCTGGAGCCTGAACTAGTGAACTCGGTCAGACCGAGTCACAGTTCGGTGGCACCGATATTGCTAGGGTTTCACAGAGAGTTGAACTCGGTCACACCGATTTGCAATTTTTGGTCAGACCGAAAATCACTTGTGCAATGGCCTAAGCCAAATCGATGAGACCGATTTCTACAACTCGGTCGGTCCGAGATGAGTTTGGCGAAGACCTAACCCTAAAATTTTCAAATCAAAACTACTTTCTACGGAGTTTCTGCTGGATAGGATGATTTCAATCGTGGCAAGAATCATGGCAAAGCAATGTGCTAAGAATCAGAGTTAAAGAATAGCACAAAGGTCAAGTTCATACCCTAACTCGGCAGTGAACTTGCTACGGCGGCAGAGATTGCTGTTGACGGCGATGGAGACCAGCGGCGGGAGGTCACTGGCGACGAGGAGATGATCCGTAGACCCGAGTGGGCAGAGCAGGTCACGCGCGTGCGAAGAGTTTCGAAAAGTTTTCCAAAATTCAACCCGTCGGTGTGACCGAGTGGAACAACTCGGTGGCACCGAGATGCAAAACTGCTAGTAGTTACTGCAACTCGGTGTGACCGAAAAGTTCAAATCGGTTGCACAGAGATTGAAAACCTAGATCAACTTAGTGAACTCGATGTGACCGAAGTGGATGACTCAGTCATACCGAAATGCACAAAGAGGTTTTGGAAGTTTAAGTCTATGACGACTCGGGGACTCCGAGTGCTCCTCACACAGAGTGGTTCGAATCTGACTTGATCAAACTTTGTGGTGTAGCATGAATAGAGTTTGAGATGAGAAAAGCATAGATATCTAGAGGGTGTTCTTAGGCATTCTTGTCCATCCCTTTAGCAAAATAAAAAGAGCCAAACAATCAAAGCAACAAATGGATCTCCTCGAATGAGAAAAATATGCAGTCAACATGCTCACACAATAAGATAGCAAATGAAACATGTGGCAAAGCATGCACAACCATTCTAGCATCTATCAAGCAATTGGTGATGAGTAGGTCGTCTATATATGAGTATATTGACTTAGGAGTCAAATGAGAACATTTGATCATAGGTCATACTCAGCGTTTAAGCACAAGTGGGGTTACCACTTTTACATAAAGCATTGTTGTGTTCACATCATTAGAGTTGCTTTAGCTCAATTGATTAGAGTAAAGCTCCCCCTAGATGTGACATCCCCCCTGAGAGGGATGAACTAACCTCGGGTTTTGTCGACGATGACTTCATGTAGGTGTTGAAGATGTAGATGCTCAATGTTGATGTAGATAATTTGGAGCAATCCATTGGAGTGAGTTGCACTTTCAATACCTTGTCCCTTATCTTACCAATAAGAGGGTTTGTGACTCCTTGAACTAGTGCAAGATATGGAAGTTGTTTGCACTCGTCCTCTCCAAAATGATATGAGTGAAGTATATATGTTGGCGGAGTCACCCTCAAGAACTCTCTAGTTCTTCTTCTTTGGAATACACACCATCTTGATGGGAATCCTTGGAGTTGTAGTCGTACTTGATGAAGTAGAACTTGAAGTAGTCTTGGGAACCCACTTGACCAAGGCCTTAGGAGCTTCTTCAAATGCATCAATCTCTTCTTGAAGCTTGCCCTTGCCCTTTAGCTTGTGGTCTTGTGGTGGAAGATCATCTTGTGCTTGTGTCCCTTGAAAAGAAGTAGGATCATACTTCTCTTGTTGAGGAACAAACTTCGTCTTGGGGTATTAATCTTCTTCCCACTCAACTCCATTGGCATTGAACTTTCGTTCAAAACCAACACCTTGATTCTTCCGGTGTCTTCCTTGTTTGCGTACAATCTCTTCAAATTGCTTACTCCTGGCAAGGCTCTTGTAAACACCTTTCTCTATAATTCCGTTCAATAAGCTATTTTCTTGCTCAAGTGTAACTTGGCTAAGAGAATCATTAGTGGAATCAAGAGAACTACTAGAAGCAACATCATTGGATTTAGCGTGATTCTTGTTACTACTAGAGGAAGATTCTTTCTTGTTCTTGTTGGTAGGTTTTACTTGTGGCATGTAAGTAGACAAGAGTAAACGCTTGGCAATGTAAGAAGAATTTTTCTTGCGAAGATCATCATTGATTGCTTTTAAGAACTCATGCTCTTGCTCAAGGTTGAGCTTTTCAAAGCGTAACTTCTCATGAGTCTTTAAAAGTTCTCGATGATCTTCCAAGATAGTTTCATGAGCTAACTTAAGAGTGTTTAGTTCTTTAGTTGGACGCTCAATCTTCTCCTTATCATTGTCATTCGTTTTATCTTGATTAGCATGGTTAATAGCAATTTTTATCATAATTTCCATCATAGGTTTCATCACTATTGCTACCAACAAGTAAATAATCATCTCCTAACAAGTCATCTTCATCACTATTAAAATCAAGATACTCGGGGTGTGATACCTTAGGGCCATTAGCCATGAAGCATCTTCCAATTCCCTCATTTGGTGAGTCAAATATGTTGTAGGAGTTGGTTGACACAAGAGCAATTTCGGCAAGACCTTCATCTTGAGTATCTTCGGAGTCGGAGTAGTAGCTTGTCTTGGAGTGGTCATCGGAGTCGGAACCGGTGATGTCTACACACGCTTCTACTCTTGTAGACTATGTTGGGCCTCCAAGCGCAGAGGTTTGTAGGACAGCAGCAATTTCCCTCAAGTGGATGACCTAAGGTTTATCGAACTCAGGGAAGTAGAGGTTGAAGATGGTCTCTCTCAAGCAACCCTGCAACTAAGATACAAGAAGTCTCTTGTGTCCCCAACACACCTAATACACTTGTTAGATGTATAGGTGCACTAGTTCGGCGAAGAGATGTTAAATGGCAAGTGATATGGATGGCAAAACAAAGTAATATAAATCTGTAATAAAAAGTGCAGCAAGCAAACAAGTGGTAAACGTGAGCACAAATGGTATTGCAATGGTGGAAACAAGGCCTAGGGTTCATACTTTCACTAGTGGCAACTCCCAACAACATTAACATAATCGAATCACATGATATTTCCCATAAAACATGCAATGGAGACGCACCCGGAGGTCATTCCTTTGTGGTCAAGAGAGGACGAGAATTATGTAGGGCTACAAAAGCACACCTCAAAGTTCGTAGTTTCTCAATCTATGGATTTCCCAATGTCACCGCGGCCATCCAAAGAGAGTACCACAATCACCACAACATATCTAAAGGATAGTCAAAGACAAGCACCAAGAGACTGTCAATCTTCAATCAACACACAAAAGAGGAAATCACTCATGAAAATATTCTTCTAATCCATGTCCAATATACTGCTGTCACCTTGGTCTCGGGAATTATACTAGATAAAGACAAGTGAGTACATCAATCCAATACATAGAGGAAGGGGAAATATCATGGGATCACCCTAGATTAACATAGCCTATGATCACAACGAAGATCACATCATGGGAGAGAGAGATAACCACATAGCTACACGTACAAGCCCTCAGCCCCGGAGGAGACTACTCACGCATGGACATGGTAAGGAGGAGGTTGATGATGGTGTTGATGGAGAGGTGCAGCCCCGCGAGGTGGAGACGGCCGGCGGCAGCCACGGAGGCGGCGGCGGCCCTAGGGGGCGGCGGCGGCCCTAGGGGGCGGCGGCTCCTTGGCCCCCCTTCTTCCTTGTGGATGGTGTTGCAATGGTGCTGGTCCTCCCCTCCAAGACGGCGGCTCGGGAGGAGGAAAATTCGTGGCCCTTGGTGGCCTAGGTTTCCTCTCTTTATATAGACTCTCGGATTCCCGTCATCAGATTTTGGGCCTCAGTAAAACGGGCTTTACTCGACCGTCCGGACTCTGATTTGGACGAATTTTATATCCAGAAGCATCGCCTCGAAATTCCCCACAACTTTCGCAACTAGACGTTTTCCGTTTGACGTCGTCTTCGGGACGGAACTTGACCATTTTTAAAAAATGTTCTCAGACAGATTTCAGGAAAGTCAGAGTCCTACTCCAATACGACTCCTTTTGCGTTTTTGTCAATTTCCAAGTAATTCCTACACAATAAAGTGTAAAACAAGAACATTGTGCACTTTTGCAACCATTAGTAGGTTAGTCCAAATATGATCAAAAGTGTATGGAAGTGCATAAATATCATAGCAATATCACACAAAAAAGGCATGGAGCAAGCAGAAATTATAGATACGTTTTGGACGTATCAACATCCCCAAGCTTAATTCCTGCTCGTCCTCGAGTAGGTAAATGATAACAAGCATAATTTCTGTGGTGACATTCTATTAACCATATAAGAACCTTTCACAGTCACATGACAAATGCTTACTGAGATAATGAATCTGTAGTAATTAAGTTGCCTCATGAGAATATCACAAAGAACTGAAAGTTTTACAATATGATACTGAAACACTCAATAGATTTGTAGTGAGCATGGTGTGCAAACATGACAAAGTGATACCTCGCTTGCCCCCTTTAGTGAAGCAAAACATAAATGCAGGGGCACCTCCAAGGTTTAAGTGACGACTAGATACAATGATTTCAGAATAAACGATATCATAATCATGCAAAAGACAATGGTACTTTGGGACAATGCACATTACACTCAGAATGACAATCATGCTCTCAATAGTTGGTGCTTTGAAGAAAGAAGGTGGAGACTCTCGAACCGTGGCTTTTGTTGGCAAGGTTGAAAATCCGTGGTCGGAAACAAAAACTAAACATGTACCAGAGCTCTTGGTTTTTAAAAACAAAGGTAAAAAATATTTTTTAGAATATGCATATTTCGTCAACGAATGCTAGCAGATAACTCAATTACTTCTCGAGCTGGACAAGTTTCGAGGAACGGCTCCCGCACGAGGACAATCACATCCTCTTAATCTCCTTTGTTTATCACTGCCAAAGTTTTCTGATTTCTCATGAACAAAGCTTGAAGTAGGGTTTGTTTGTTGTATATTTTTTAATGAGCCGGACGCACTCTATGCCAGTTCCTTCTCGTATTAGGGGTTTGCACATTAGACATGCAATCCCGGGGTGAAGCTTGTCCAACTTAAAAAGATCATGAATTAAATACTACTTCCTCATGAGCTAAAACAGAGGCACAAAATAGAAATGCTTTTTTGAATAATTTCGAGATGGTACATAAAAGTCTTCGTTAGGAATGGCAGGTAAATACCATGTATAGGAAGGTATGGTGGACTCATATGGCATAACTGGTTTAAAGGATTTTGGATGCACAAGCAGTCAGTCCGCTTAGTACAGGCGAAGGTTAGCAAAAGACTGGGAGCGACCAACTAAGAGAGCAATGACGGTCATAATCATGCAGAGCGACAAAGCAACATTGAATCGGGCATGGAAGTTATATCGCTACTCAGAAATTAAAGATCATCAAGGCTTGATAGACTTTCTTTACAGTCTTAAATATGCGTGAGCATATGCCAAGTCAATCAAAATAAATTCTTGGAGGAAGATATCACTAAACCATACCACATCATAGGCAAACAAATCATGTTGGTACTTCAATAACACATTAAGAACCCCCCAGCTATTTGAGACTAACCATAAGAAAACATGAACTACTAAGCACCATTATGCACATAGCATTTTTATCATAGACATATCAACCAGTACAACAGAAGCCAACTCTCTTAACAAGATAAGCTTGATAACTAAAGAGAGTTCCAGCGACCAACTAAACAAAAGCTCTTTAAAAAGATAAGCATGAAAACTAAGAGCTGAACATGATAGTAGCTATTGAAAGACAAAGAACACACACAGCAAGGATAGACATAAAAATTCTATGTTATGTTCTAGGTTGAAGTGGAACGTGTTTCTCTCCCACACAAAGAAAGCTGAGTTCCAACTCATTATGAAAAGCAAGCAAAGCTAAAGAAAACTAAAAAGGAAACTAAAAGCAAGACGCTGCAAGCATAGCACATAACACATGAAGTGATAAAAATATAGTGGAACGAAAGACGAACTGATAATTGTTGATGGAGAAGGGGATGCACGGGGGCATCCCCAAGCTTAGACGCTTGAGTCTTCTTGAATATTTCTTGGGGGTGCATGGGGGCATCCCCAAGCTTGAGCGTTTGACACTCCTGAATCTTTTTATCATCTTCCCTCGCACACTTGAAAACTCCCTTCATACATAACTCATCATAATCTGATTAGCGAGATTAGTACCCTTAATAAAATATTTTTTCCTTGCTGGAAATAAGGATATTCTTGAAGGTCTACTGTTTCTCAAGATTGCCAAAAGGTTTTTGCAAAGAAAAAGGAAGCTCAAGGTTTGCAAAATGAAGGAATGGCAAAACAAGACAGATCTGTGAAAAACAGACCAGCAGGTAGTAAATAATTTTTTCGGGGCACTTATGCCACTCAAATCAAAAAACTCAGAACAGACGCCCGAAAGCCAATTGTATAGAGCACGCTGTCAAAACAATTCAGACCAAAAAGATGATCTGGTGATTTTATACGAATTTTTCTGTCCAAGGACAGAATCTGTTTTCTGGACTGCACGTCACGACTTTTGAACTTTCTTGCAATCGGAGGCTAAACTTGCACAAAGCTGAAAAATAAAGATACAATGATGTTGCTACAGTAGTAACAAACATCAAGATCACTAAAAACTGAAAGAACAAACTGAAAGCAAGGATAACAAGGGTTGTCTCCCTAGAGCTCTTTCTTTATAGCCATAAAGATAGGCTTAAGACTTTAATGATGTTCTCGTAGGAATAAGAGTTGAAGAGCAAAAGAGAGCATCAAGAAGCAAATATCAAACACATTTAAGCCTAACATGCTTCCTATGCATAGGAATATTGCAATAGAATAATTCATTGAAGCACAAAGCAATAAGCATAGGAAGACAAAACAAGTGCAGCTTCAAAACCTTCAACATAAAGAGAGTGAACTTGATATTATTGAAATATCTATAAGCATATGTTCCCTTCTCATAATAATTTTCAGTGGGATCACGAATAAACTCAACAATATAAGCATCACATAAAGCATTGTTACCATGATCCACATGCAAAAAGGTACTCTTACTCTCCACATAAGCATCTTTGGGGAGCCCATGGTAAGGACTTTTTAGCATTAACGTTTTCAGTCTCCCCCAAGCTTGAGCTATGCTCTCTCCGTCATGAGACCTAAAGTTGTAGATATAGTTCCTGTCTCGATGAATTTCATGAAGAGGATAAAACTTAGTATAAAAGAGAGACACAAGCTCTTGCCAATCAAGCAAGTGCGAGTTATCGAGAAGCTTATACCAATCTAAAGCTTTATCTATAAGTGATACGGCGAACAATTTCCTCATGACAAACTCCCTTGATACACCTGCAAGCTTAAATAATGAACATAGTTGTGACAGATATAGCAAGTGTTCACCGGGATGTCTGTCTCCTGCATAACGATTAGCCAAAACATAATCGATAATACCAGCTGGTATTTTATAGGGCACAATTTCAGTAGGGGGAGGAGCAACCACCACAGGTGTGGGGCGTCTTCCCACAAGCAACGAACTAAGATTACTATTTTTCATAAACATAACTAGTGAAATAAAAACAAGAAACAAAAAGATTTAATTGCAAGATCTAAAGATATACCTTCAAGCACTCACCTCCCCGGCAACGACGCCAGAAATAGCTTGATGTCTACACACGCTTCTACTCTTGTAGACTATGTTGGGCCTCCAAGCGCAGAGGTTTGTAGGACAGCAACAATTTCCCTCAAGTGGATGACCTAAGGTTTATCGAACTCAGGGAAGTAGAGGTTGAAGATGGTCTCTCTCAGGCAACCCTGCAACTAAGATACAAGAAGTCTCTTGTGTCCCCAACACACCTAATACACTTGTTAGATGTATAGGTGCACTAGTTCGGCGAAGAGATGTTAAATGGCAAGTGATATGGATGGCAAAACAAAGTAATATAAATCTGTAATAAAAAGTGCAGCAAGCAAACAAGTGGTAAACGTGAGCACAAATGGTATTGCAATGGTGGAAACAAGGCCTAGGGTTCATACTTTCACTAGTGGCAACTCCCAATAACATTAACATAATCGAATCACATGATATTTCCCATAAAACATGCAATGGAGACGCACCCGGAGGTCATTCCTTTGTGGTCAAGAGAGGACGAGAATTATGTAGGGCTACAAAAGCACACCTCAAAGTTCGTAGTTTCTCAATCTATGGATTTCCCAATGTCACCGCGGCCATCCAAAGAGAGTACCACAATCACCACAACATATGTAAAGGATAGTCAAAGACAAGCACCAAGAGACTCTCAATCTTCAATCAACACACAAAAGAGGAAATCACTCATGAAAATATTCTTCTAATCCATGTCCAATAGACCGCTGTCACCTTGGTCTCGGGAATTATACTAGATAAAGACAAGTGAGTACATCAATCCAATACATAGAGGAAGGGGAAATATCATGGGATCACCCTAGATTAACATAGCCTATGATCACAACGAAGATCACATCATGGGAGAGAGAGATAACCACATAGCTACACGTACAAGCCCTCAGCCCCGGAGGAGACTACTCACGCATGGACATGGTGAGGAGGAGGTTGATGATGGTGTTGATGGAGAGGTGCAGCCCCGCGAGGTGGAGACGGCCGGCGGCAGCCACGGAGGCGGCGGCGGCGGCCCTTGGGGGCGGCGGCGGCGGCCCTAGGGGGCGGCGGCGGCCCTCGGGGCGGCGGCGGCCCTAGGGGGCGGCGGCTCCTTGGACCCCCTTCTTCCTTGTGGATGATGCTGCAATGGTGCTGGTCCTTCCCTCCAAGACGGCGGCTCGGGAGGAGGAAAATTCGTGGCCCTTGGTGACCTATGTTTCCTCTCTTTATATAGACTCTCGGATTCCCGTCATCAGATTTTGGGCCTCAGTAAAACGGGCTTTACTCGGCCGTCCGGACTCCGATTTGGACGAACTTTATATCCAGAAGCATCGCCTCGAAATTCCCCACAACTTTCGCAACTAGACTTTTCCCGTTTGACGTTGTCTTCGGGCCGATACGTGACCATCTTTAAAAAATGTTCTCAGACAGATTTCAGGAAAGTCAGAGTCCTACTCCAATACGACTCCTTTTGCGTTTTTGTCAATTTCCAAGTAATTCCTACACAATAAAGTGTAAAACAAGAACATTGTGCACTTTTGCAACCATTAGTAGGTTAGTACAAATATGATCAAAAGTGTATGGAAGTGCATAAATATCATAGCAATATCACACAAAAAAGGCATGGAGCAAGCAGAAATTATAGATACGTTTTGGACGTATTAACCGGATACCCATTCACCAACATGAGCTTGATGTCTTCGTCTTGTATAGCTCCTTGATGATTTTTCCTTCCTTTCCGAATATTTGCTTCTCCGAGAAGGTCTTCGTTCATAACGATCATCTCTACTCCTTCTCTCTCTTGGTGGTGAATCTTCTCTTCTACTTCTCCTTTTAGGTGAGTCTTCTATTCTCTTGTGGGGAGCCGTACACTCATTGGAGTAGTGTCCGGGTCTTCCACAATTGTAGCAATTCTAATCACGACTTGCAGATCTCTTGTCATTGTAGGACCTTGACTTGGAACTTCTCTCTTTGCTTCTATTCTTGTAGAACTTGTTATAGTTCTTCACCATTAAGCTCAATTCTTCATTGAGGACTTGTTTCTCACTTGATGATGTAGGAGTGTCACATGAGGCTTTGTAAGCACCACTAGACTCGTTGTGAAGCTCTTCTTTATCTTTGAGTGACATCTCATGAGCAACAATTCTTCCAATGACTTCCGTTGGCTTGAGATCTTTGTAATTTGGCATCATCTGGGTCAATGTGCACATGGTATCATATTTCCCATCCAAGGCTCTTATGATCTTCTTGATGATGAATCTGTCAGTCATCTCTTCACTTCCTAAGCCGGTAATCTCATTTGTGATGAGAGCAAGCCTAGAGTACATTTCAGCGATACCTTCACCATCCTTCATTTTGAACTTGTCAAGTTGACTTTGAAGCACATCCAACTTGGATTCCTTGACGGAGTCGGCACCTTCGTGCATATCGATCAAAGTATCCCAAATTTCCTTTGCATTCTCAAGACGACTGATTTTGTTGAATTCTTCGGGGCACAATTCATTGAAGAGGATATCACAAGCTTGAGCATTGTATTGCATCATCTTCAACTCTTCCGCGGATGCTTCACGATTCGGTTCCTTCCCATCGAAGAATTCACCTTGCAAACCAATACACACAATAGCCCAAACGGCAGGGTTATGTCCAAGAATATGCATTTTCATCTTATGCTTCCAACTAGCAAAATTAGTACCATCAAAGTAAGGACCTCTACGGTGGTAACTTCGCTCACTAGATGCCACACTCTCCTAGGTTGTCAAGCCAAGGCTATGATCACCAAAGCTATGGAAATCACGACAAATGGAGACCAAAGCTCTCATACCACTTGTAGGATCGAAAGTATATCTAGAGGGGGGGGGTGATTAGACTACTTGACTAAATAAAAATCTTGCCTTTTCCCAATTTTAATTCATGGCAGATTTTCGCAACTTAGCACAAGTCAAGCAATCAACCTACACATGCAATTCTAAGAGTATAGCAGTGGAATATAAAACAATTGCATATGAAGGTAAAGGGAGGAGTTTGGAGGGAGCAAACGCAAGTGTAGACACGGATGTTTTTGTCGTGGTTCCGATAGGTGGTGCTATCGTACATCCATGTTGATGGAGACTTCAACCCATGAAGGGTAATGGCTGCGCGAGTCCACGGAGGGCTCCACCCACGAAGGGTCCACGAAGAAGCAACCTTGTCTATCCCACCATGGCCATCGCCCATGAAGGACTTGCCTCACTAGGGTATATCTTCACGAAGTAGGCGATCTCCTTGCCCGTACAAACTCCTTGGTTCAACTCCACAATCTTGTCGGAGGCTCCCAAGTGACACCTGATACGTATCCAACGTATCTATAGTTTTTTATTGTTCCATGCTATTATATAGGATGTTTTGGATGTTTAATGGGATTTATTATACACTTCTATATTATTTTTGGGACTAACCTATTAATCCAAAGGCCCAGTCCAGATTGCTGTTTTTTTTGCCTATTTCAGGGTTTTACAGAAAAGGAATGTCAAACGGAGTCCAAACGGAATGAAACCTTCGGGAGAGATATTTTAGGAGCGATATCTTCACGGGAGACTTGAGAACCATGGAATAGGGCACACGTGGTGTCCACGAGGGTGGGGGGCGTGCCCCCTCCCCCTGGGCGCGCCCCTTGCCTCGTGGGCCCATGTTGCTCCCCCGATGCCCTCCTTCTTCCTATATATACCCATGTACCCCGAAAACATCAAAGCGACAGAGGAAACCCTAATTCCACCGTCGCAACCTTCTTTTCCCGTGAGATCCCATCTTGGGGCCTGTTTCGGAGCTCCGCCGGAGGGGGGGTCTTCCACGAAGTGCTTCTACATCAACACAATCGCCTCACCATGAGTTGTGAGTAGTTTACCACAGACCTTCGGGTCCATAGTTAGTACCTAGATGGCTTCTTCTCTATTTTTCGATCTCGATACCAAGTTCTCCTCGGTCTTCGAGGAGATCTATTCGATGTAATCTTTTTACGGTGTGTTTGTCGAGATCCGATGAATTGTGGGTTTATGATCAAGATTATATATGAGAAATATTTGGTTCTTTTCTGAATTCTTTTATGTATGATTCTAATATCCTTGCAAGTCTCTTCGAATTATGGGTTTGGTTTGGCCTACTAGATCTATAGTTCTTGCACTGGGAGAAGTGCTTGGCTTTGGGTTCAATCTTGCGGTGTCCTTTCCTAGTGACAGTAGGGGCAGCAAGGCACGTATTGTATTGTTGCCATCGAGGATAAAAAGATGGGGTTTATATCATATTGCTTGAGTTTATCCCTCTACATCATGTCATCTTGCTTAAAGCGTTACTCTATTCTTTTGAACTTAATACTCTAGATGCATGCTGGATAGCGGTCGATGTGTGGAGTAATAGTAGTAGATGCAGAATCGTTTCGGTCTACTTGTCACAGGCGTGATGCCTATATATAATGATCATGCCTGGATATTCTCATAATTATTTGCTTTTCTATCAATTGCTCGACAGTAATTCGTTCATCCACCGTAGAAATCTGCTATCATGAGAGAAGCCACTAGTGAAACCTATGGCCCCCGGGTCTATTCTCAACATATCAATCTATAATCTACTTTTCTTTGCTGTTTTTACTTTCTGTTCTTATATCCAAAAATACCAAAAATACCAAACTATCATATATATCAGATCTCACTTTCGTAAGTGACCATAAAGGGATTGACAACCCCTTATCGCGTTGGCTGCAAAGTTCTCATTTGTTTGGGCAGGTGCGAGGGACTCGCGCGTGGTCTCCTACTGGATTGATACCTTGGTTCCCAAAAACTGAGGGAAATACTTACGCTACTGTGCTGCATCACCCTTTCCTCTTCGAGGGAATACAACGCAAGCTCGAGAAGTAGCAAGAATAATTTCTGGCGCCGTTGCCGGGGAGGCTTACGCAAAAGTCATATACCAAGTACCTATCACAAACCCTTATCCTTCGCATTACATTTATTTTCCTCTCGTTTTCCTCTCCCCCACTTCACCCTTGCCATTTTATTTGCCCTTGTTTTTGCCGTGTGTTTACCGTTCGCTTGCTTCTTGTTTGCTTGTCTGTTGGATTGCTTGCTTGTCACTATGGCTCAGGACAATACCAAATTGTGTGACTTCTCCAATACCAGCAATAATGATTTTAGTAGCACTCCGATTGCTCCTATTACCGATGCTGAATCTTGTGAGATCAATGCTGCTCCGTTGAATCTTGTCATGAAAGATCAATTTTCCGGCCTTCCTAGTGAAGACGCCGCTACCCCTCTAAACAACTTTATTGATTTGTGTGATATGCAAAAGAAGAGGGATACAGATAATGATATTGTTAAATTGAAGTTATTTCCGTTTTCACTTAGAGATCGTGCTAAAACTTGGTTTTCCTCTTTGCCTAGAAATAGTATTGATTCGTGGAATAAGTGCAAAGATGCTTTTATCTCTATGTATTTTCCTCCTGCTAAGATCATCTCTCTTAGAAATGATATTGTGAATTTTAAGCAACTAGATCATGAGCATGTTGCACAAGCTTGGGAGAGAATGAAATTAATGATACGTAATTGCCCTACACATGGTTTGAACTTATGGATGATTATACAAAACTTTTATGCTGGCTTGAATTTTGCTTCTAGAAATCTTTTAGATTCGGCCGTAGGAGGCACTTTCATGGAAACTACCTTAGGAGAAGCTACCAAACTCCTAGATAATATTATGGTTAATTATTCTTAATGGCACACCGAAAGATCTACTAGTAAAAAAGTGCATGCTATCGAAGAGATTAGTGTTTTGAGTGGAAAGATGGATGAACTTATGAAATTATTTGCTGCTAAGAGTGCTTCTTCTGATCCTAATGATATGCCTTTATCCACGTTGATTGAAAATAATAATGAATCTTTGGATGTGAATTTTCTTGGTAGAAATAATTATTGTAACAATGCTTATAGAGGAAACTTTAATCCTAGGCCTTTTCCTAGTACTTCCTCTAATAATTATGGTAATTCCTACAATAAATCATATGGAAAGATGCCTTCTAAATTTGAAACTAGTGTTAAGGAGTTTATGAATTCACAAAAGAATTTCAATGCTTTGCTTGAAGAAAAATTGCTTAAGATTGATGAATTGGCTAGAAGTGTGGATAGAATTACTCTTGATGTTGATTCTTTGAAACTTAGATCTATTCAACCTAAGCATGATATCAACGAGTCTCTCAAAGCCATGAGAATTTCAATTGATGAATGCAAAGAAAGAACCGCTAGGATGCGTGCTAAAAAAGAGAGCTTTATAAAAGCGTGTTCTTCTAGTTATCATGAAAATAAAGATGAAGATCTAAAAGTTATTGATGTATCTCCTATTAGATCCTTGTTTTCTAGTACGAATCTTGATAAAGATGGGACTGGAGATGAGTCTACTTTAATTAAAAGGCATCCCAATGATTCGGAGTTTTTAGATCTTGATGCTAAAATTGTTAAAAGTGGGATTGAAGAGATTAAAATTTTGCATAGTGATGAACACACTACTCTGGATTTCAAGGGATTCAATTATGATAATTGTTCTTTGATTGATTGTATTTCCTTGTTGCAATCCGTGCTAAATTCTCCGCATGCTTATAGTCAAAATAAAGCTTTTACCAAACACATAGTTGATGCCTTGATGCAATCTTTTGAAGAAAAACTTGAATTAGAAGTTTCTATCCCTAGAAAGCTTTATGATGAGTGGGAACCTACTATTAAAATTAAAATTAAAGATCATGAATGCTTTGCTTTGTGTGATTTGGGTGCAAGTGTTTCCACTATCCCAAAAACTTTGAGTGATTTGTTAGGTTTTCCATGAGCTTGATGATCGTTCTTTAAATTTGCATCTTGCGGATTATACTATTAAGAAACCTATGGGAAGGATTAATGATGTTCTTATTGTTGTCAATAGGAATTATGTGCCCATAGATTTCATTGTTCTTGATATAGATTGCAATCCTTCATGTCCTATTATTCTTGGTAGACCTTTCCTTAGAACGATTGGTGCAATTATTGATATGAAGGAAGGAAATATTAGATTCCAATTTCTGTTAAGGAAAGGCATGGAACACTTTCCTATAAATAAAATTAAATTACCTTATGAATCTATTATGAGAGCCACTTATGGATTGCCTTCCAAAGATGGCAATACCTAGATCTATCCTTGTATCATGCCTAGCTAGGGGCGTTAAACGATAGCGCTTGTTGGGAGGCAACCCAATTTTATTTTCTTTGTTTTTGCTTCTGTTTAGGAATAAATATTGCATCTAGCTTATGTTTAGATGTGGTTTTGTGTTTTAATTAGTGTTTGTGCCAAGTAGAACCTTTGGGAAGACTTGTGTGAAGTTTATATGATCTTGCTGTAAAAAACAGAAACGTTAGCGCTCACTAGAATAGTAACCAGATTTTACTGGAGAGTGCTATTTAGTTGATTATTTTTGAAAACGATTAATAGACAAATTCCTCACGCTTACCAATTTATATCAATTTTTTTGGAGTTACAGAAGTATTCGGAAGTTACAGATTACTACAGACTGTTCTGTTTTTGACAGATTCTGTTTTTGTGTGTTGTTTGCTTGTTTTGATGAATCTATGAGTAGTATTGGAGGATATGAATCATAGAGAAGTTGGAATACAGTAGGTTTAGCACCAATATAAACAAAGAATGAGTTCATTACAGTACCACTGAGTGGTGGTTTGTTTTCTTATACTAACGGAGCTCACGAGATATTTTTCTAAGTTTTGTGTTGTGAAGTTTTCAAGTTTTGAGTATTGCTTTGATGGACTATGGAACAAAGAGTGTAAAAGGCCTAAGCTTGGGTATGCCCAAGGCACCCCAAGGTAAAATTCAAGGACAACCAAAAGCCTAAGCTTGGGGATGCCCCGGGAAGGCATCCCCTCTTTCGTCTTCATCTATCGGTAACTATACTCGGGACTGTACTTTTATTCACCACATGATATGAGTTTTACTTGGAGCGTCATGTATAATTTGAGTTTTTGCTTGTTAGTTTGCCACAATCATCCTTGCTGGACACACCTTTTTGAGAGAAATAAATATGGCCTAGAAATTGTTAGAACACTCTATGTGCTTCACTTATATCTTTTGAGCTAAATAGTTTTGCTCCAGTGCTTCACTTATATCTTTTAGAGCACGGTGGTGATTTTATTTTGTAGAAATTGTTGATCTATCATGCTTCACTTATATCCTTTTGAGAGTCTATTAGAACAGCATGGTAATGTGCTTTGGTTATAAAACTAGTCCTAATATGATAGGCATCCAAGATAAATGTAGTAAAAACTTTCATACAAAGTGCATTGAATATGATGAGAAGTTTGATACTTGACGATTGTTTTGAGATATGGGGATAGTGATATTAGAGTCACGCTAGTGGAGTTATTATGAAATTGAGAAATACTTGTGTTAAAGTTTGTGATTCCCGTAGCATGCACGTATGGTGAACCGCTATGTGATGAAGTTAGAGCATGAGGTATTTGTAAAGTGTCATCCTTTGTGTGGAGGTCGGGGGCGCGCGATGGTTAACTCCTACCAACCTCCCCCCTAGGAGCATGCGTTGATTGCTTTGTTTTGATGAATCGTAAATTTTTGCAATAAGTATATGAGTTCTTTATGACTAATGTTGAGTCCATGGATTATACGCACTCTCACCCTTCCACAATTGCTAGCCTCTCTTGTATCGCGCAACTTTCGCCGGTACCATACACCCACCATATACCTTCCTCAAAACAACCACCATACCTACCTATCATGGCATTTCCATAGCCATTCCGAGATATATTGCCATGCAACTTTTATATAATCCATGAGCTTTAGTATACACGTTTATACCATTTTTGGTACTAACCTATTAACCCAAAGGCCGAGTCCAAATTGCTGTTTTTTTTGCCTATTTCAGGGTTTTACAGAAAAGGAATATCAAACGGAGTCCAAACGGAATGAAACCTTCGGGAGAGATATTTTTGGAGTGATATCTTCACGGGAGACTTGAGAACCACAGAATAGGGCACACGTGGCATACACGAGCCTGCCTCGTGGGCCCCATGTTGCTCCCCCGATGCCCTCCTTCTTCCTATATATACCCATGTACCGCAAAAACATCGAAGCGATAGAGAAAACCCTAATTCCAGCGCCGCAACCTTCTGTTCCCGTGAGATCCCATCTTGGGGCCTGTTCCGGAGCTCTACCGGAGGGGGGATCTTTCACGAAGTGCTTCTACATCAACACCATCGCCTCACCATGAGTTGTGAGTAGTTTACCACACACCTTCGGGTCCATAGTTAGTACCTAGATGGCTTCTTCTCTCTTTTTGGATCTCAATACCAAGTTCTCCTCGGTCTTCGAGGAGATCTATTCGATGTAATCTTTTTGCGGTGTGTTTGTCGAGATCCGATGAATTGTGGGTTTATGATCAAGATTATATATGAGAAATATTTGGTTCTTTTCTGAATTCTTTTATGTATGATTATAATATCCTTGCAAGTCTCTTCGAATTATGGGTTTGGTTTGGCCTACTAGATCTATAGTTCTTGCACTGGGAGAAGTGCTTGGCTTTGGGTTCAATCTTGCGGTGTCCTTTCCTAGTGACAGTAGGGGCAGCAAGGCACGTATTGTATTGTTGCCATCGAGGATAAAAAGATGGGGTTTATATCATATTGCTTGAGTTTATCCCTCTACATCATGTCATCTTGCTTAAAGCGTTACTCTATTCTTCTGAACTTAATACTCTAGATGTATGCTGGATAGCGGTCGATGTGTGGAGTAATAGTAGTAGATGCAGAATCGTTTCGGTCTACTTGTCACGGGCGTGATGCCTATATATAATGATCATGCCTGGATATTCTCATAATTATTTGCTTTTCTATCAATTGCTCGACAGTAATTCGTTCACCCACCGTAGAAATCTGCTATCATGAGAGAAGCCACTAGTGAAACCTATGGCCCCCGGGTCTATTCTCAACATATCAATCTACAATCTTCTTTACTTTGCTGTTTTTACTTTCTGTTCTTATATCCCAAAATACCAAAAATATCAAACTATCATATCTATCAGATCTCACTTTCGTAAGTGACCGTAAAGGGATTGACAACCCCTTATCGCGTTGGCTGCAAAGTTCTTATTTGTTTGGGCAGGTGCGAGGGACTCGCGCGTGGTCTCCTACTGGATTGATACCTTGGTTCTCAAAAACTGATAGAAATACTTAAGCTACTTTGTTGCATCACCCTTTCCTCTTCGATGGAATACAACGCAAGCTCGAGAAGTAGCAACACCTAACCAATCTAGGAGACACCACTCTCCAAAAGGTAATAGACGGTGTGTTGATGATGAACTCCTGGCTCAAATGCTTCAAATGATAGTCTCCCCAACACTCAAAAAACTCCTCACAGATTTGGACATGGTGGAAGAATGATTTGAGTGGAAAGCAACTTGGGAAGGTTAGAGAACAAGATTCATATTGTAGGAATGGAATATCTTGATCTCAACACTTTAGTAGGTGGTTCTCTCTCAGAACATGTATGTTGGAAGTGTAGGTATGCTCTGATGGCTCTCTCCATGAATGAAGAGTGGGTGGAGGAGTATATATAGCCTCCACACAAAATCTAACCGTTTCACACAATTTACTAAACTCAGTGGGACCGATTCAGAGAACTCGGTCAGACCGATTTCCTTCATAATGCGACCGTTAGGTATTTCGATGGGACCGATATGATCAACTCGGTGGGACCGATTTCATTAGGGTTAGGGCAGAACGTAATCTCAGTGAGACCGATTACACAAACTCGGTAGGACCGATTTTGGTAATAAGCACCAGAGAGTTGGTCAGGGAAACTCGGTGGGACCGATTTGCTCGTTTAGGTGGGACCGAAACGTTATGAAGGGGAAACAGTGAGTTTGCATTGCGAACTCGATGGGACCGATCGCTCATCTCGGTGAGATCGAAATGTTACGAAGGGAAACAGAGAGTTTGCAATCCCATCTCGTTGAGACCGAGATCCTTTTCGTTGAGACCGAAATGATTAGGGTTTAGTGGCATTGACTATGTCAAATGAACTCGGTGGCGCCGGATAGAACTTTTTGGTAGGGCCGAGTTTGACTTTTGTTTTGGGACATAGGTGGATCTGAGAAAGTGGTTGAGGGTTTTTGGAGTATATCACTAAGCATTTTGAGCAAGAAACCCATTAAGCAACACCTCGTCCCCTTTTAATAGTATTGGCTTTCCTATGGACTCAATGTGATGTTGGATCACTAAAATGGAATATGTAGAGTCTTGAGCTTGAGCCAGTATGTGTCCTTAGCATTTTGAGGGGTCCGCATTCCTAATCCATGCCATGCCAATCATTGAACTTTCCTGAAATATTTATCTTGAAATAGCATTAGTTCAATGAGCTATATGTTGTTAGGAATTACCAAGACCACCTAGGGATAGTTGCACTTTCAACTGCGCCCGATGGCGCCCGCCTGACCTTGGTTGTCATGGCTTGCGTCATGCAAACCTCGCGAGGTGGGGGTTGCATTGAGTTCTCTGCTCCTCAGGAGCCAGCCAGATGAGGTTGCCCCTTCCGGAGCTCTTGGCGTCGTTCGCCCCACGAGGCTTGGCCCCTCGCGAGGGTCTTGAGTGTCGATGCTGAAGATGGGCCATACCAGGCCTAAAAAGGAGCCATGTCGCGGGCCGCAAGCATGTAAGTCTGGTCACCCTGGTTCCCAGAACGCCGACAGGCTCCTCAAACCTCAAAAGAGAATAAATTCATGAACCAACATGTGGTTGGATAGTTAGGAGGACAATGGTATCTTTTTCCCACAAGAGTTCGAGTCCTGGATTTATTCCAGGCCTTTCGGCGATGTACATTCAGTGGGAGGAGACGTTTTCGTCGGCCCGAAGGTGTCTGTCGACTTCGTCAATCTCTAGATGATGTGTCACTTCAGTCTCTTAAAGTTGCTCATAGGTATAAGGTATGTGTGCGTATGTTCATAGGGATAAGTATATATGCGTATGCATGAGTGTCTGCTTTGTATTGTGTTAAAAATGTAGAAGAAATTCTAGTCAACCTAGCAAGCTCGTGAGCAACCTTATTTCCATCTATATTACAATTATTGAATCTAAAGATAGAAAAGCCACAAGCAATAAAACAATAATCATCAAAAACTGCCCCCGCATCTCCTGCTAACTGTCCGTGACAAAGCTTCCATCGTCACACCATCCACATTGATCTATTCTCTAGAAACTTTCTACAATAAGTGTTCCTTTATCGTTCCTCCGGATAGCCCTATTCGTACTCTTAGAAGATCATGATCAAAGAAGCATCAACATTAAGCTTCACAAATCTCACTGGAGGGCAAATCCATCCACACCCCCTCATAGAAGTGTTTGAAGAGGAATCAACAACATAATTAGCCGTAAGAGCTTGTATCCTCATTGAAATTTGGATAGCATCTTGAATGTTCTCATTATGGATGAGTTTACGCCTTTCTCACCACAAATACCAAGCCATAATGGCAATCATATCCTGAATTCTGAAACCCATAATAGATTAATCTTAATCTAGCATGTGTAACGTGAATTCCAGGACAACCTCACCAACACGACGAACTTTCCAAGCTTAACAATAACTTTGTAAAAATCTAGTCTTCTCCAAACCTCCTTAGGTTTTTGTTATTGAAACAAAAAATGCTTCGTGTCTTCTAACCCAGAAGCACAAGAAGGACAAATTGGTGAAATTGTCTATTGACAAGTGTAACATGACACATGAGATTACCATGCAGCGCCGTCAAATAAAAATTCCATTTTTGTTGGACAACATTAATTTAAAATCTTACACAAAAATGGGATTAAAATTGGTTTGACCCATTCCATCTATATGATAAAGTTTCCTTCCATGTTGGTAATCTCATTCAACAAAATGTGTAGAACGAATAGAAAAAAATCCATTCTTAGTATAACTCCAGAGAACAAAATCTGACATGTAAAATAGAGGGAGAGGGATATAGCTATGACCCTTGTGCATCAATGGTCCACAAAGTCTGTCTGATGAGATCTTCATCCCACCTGTCAGACACGGGATCAATGTAATCCAACACTTTTGACAACAAATGTTTCCCTTTTGGGGTGATGACATTTCTGTTAGCATAGTTAGGAATCCAAGCGTCTTACCAAATATCACACATCGACCATTTTCTACTCGCCAGATATAACCATATTCTAAATAATAAACTCCCACCATAATATATTTTCATGAGAAAGATGGTCCCTTTTTAAATATATCTCCATCGGAAAAAATATTTAGCTCTCAAAACCATGGCACATAAAGAGTCCGGGTTCTGAAGAAGACGTTAGGCAAGCTCAGTCAGCATCGTCAAATTAAATCAATGGATATCACAAAAGCCCATTCTACCTTAGTTTGTTGGGACACACATTTTTTCGCCACACCATCCAATGCATCCTTTTTTGGTCGTCGTCATCACCCCACCAAAAATGTGACATCTCATTAGTTATTCCTTTGCATTTTTTTAGGAATTTTAAAGGCAGACATACATAGGTAGGGATGGCTTGAACAACAAACTTGACAAGAACTTACTTTCCTCCCGTGGCTAGAAGTTTTTCTTTGCAACCGCTAATTTTCAAAACAATGCACTCAATCAGATACTTAAAACAGTCAGCCTTATACTCTTATCTAAACCCACATTCAATGGCAGACCCAGATACTTGTCATTGAGAGCCTTGATTATGATATTCAAAATTGAGTAGATTTGTTCTCTTGTATTCCCGCCCATATTTGGACTAAAAATATGCTAGACTTACCAACGCTCACAACTTGTCCTGAGGCGACACATGTAGAGCCTCACTTAATAGCAATGATAACTACTCGTATCAACAACAAATTCCTTCTTTTCTGGAAGCCCATTCGAAAAGGAATCCAAAGTTAAGCGTGTTGGCTTCGAGCAATTATAGGATGGGTGACCGACGGGTAATTTTGTTTTGGGTGTGCATGAGTGAGGACAAAGTGCGCATAATATACTAGTGTTCGTCTGTGGGGGCCAGTCTAGATCCCGCCAGGCGAAACGGCCGGAATCCGGTGGCTGTGGCCGGGGCGTTACAATTGGTATCAGAGCCAACTCTCGCGGTTACATGTGCATGCATGGGTAAGGTGTGCGGGCATGTGGCGCATGGCGCGCGTGTCCCGTTGTGGCACACGACATGACACATGTGCCGGACTGGACACACATATGTCTGCCAAGAGGAAACATTTCTGATGGGCCGACGAGGACGTCGGTTCCTTTGAGTGGGGGTGTATGTGAGAGTCTGACTTAATAGGAATGATATACTACTCATATCAAAAATAAACTCCTTCTTTTCAGGGGATCATTCAGAAAGAACTCCAAATTTAAGCGTGCTTGGCTTGGACCAATCCTAGGATGGGTGACCGGCTGGGAATTTGTTCCTGGATGTGCACGAGTGAGGACAAAGTGCATAGAAAAGACAAGTGTTGGTCTGTGAGCCCAGTCTAGATCCTACCAGGCGTAATGGTTGGGAGCCGGTGTTTATGGCCGGGGCGTTACAACACACTACAAATCCAAAATTGGTTTCAGTGTCTTTGTACTGTGTTGATTAGCTTTCATGAGGATCAATGAGTCATCTGCAAAGAGAATATATGAAATAGTTGCGGCCTCTCTACAAACCCGGACTCCTGAAATATTTCCATTTTACTCCACATGCGCCAAGAGTGCAGTAAGGACCTCAGTACATTTTAAAGAAGAGTTAAGGGAATAAAGCATCACCTTCTCTCAAATCTCTCACAAGCTTGAAACTTTCAGTTTCTCCAGCATTAATCCGGGCCCAATATTCAACAGAGGAGATGCATTTCATAAGAAGATTTCCCATCTTTCCTGAAAACCAAGTTTCAACACAATTCCCTTTAAAAAGGGCCATTCAACCTAGTCAATAACTTTGTGCATATCAAGCTTGATCGCACATTAACCCTCTTATTTTAATAGTAGTAAGAAATCTCTTATAGTCCACTAAATCATTTCCCGTAAGCATCCTTTCACTCTCAAATGCACTTTGAGCGGGGCTGATAATATCAGGCAACAAAACCTTCAAATGTGTCGCCAACATTTTGGAAATAATCATGTATACCATGTTAAATAGATTGATAGGCCTAAACCTGGTTACCTTCTTGGGTGAATTGACCTTAGGAATCAACACAATCGCAGTATCATTTTGTCCATATGGAATTGTGCAGTTATTCCCCGCTCGCAAGATCTCCTCAACCAAATCATCCCCTAGCATGGGCCATAATCTTTTATAAGAAATTGATGGGGAAGGAAGCATGAAAATAAAAAAAATTCCTACGAACACCCAAGATCTATCTAGGAGAAGCATAGTAACGAGAGGGGAGAGTGTGTCTACGTACCCTCATAGACCAAAAGCGGAAGCGTATATAACGCGATTGATGTAGCCATACTCTTCGCAATCTGATCACGATTGAACGGATCTAGTGCCGAACGGAGGACACCTCCGAGTTTAGCACACATGCGGCTCGATGACGTCTCCTCCTCCTTGATCCAGCAAGAGAAGGCGGAGAAGTAGATGGGATCACAGCCATCATGATGTCGTGGTGGTGATTGATAACCCACAAGTGTAGGTGATCAGTTGTAGAGTCTTTAGATAAGTAAGAGTGTCAAACCCAACGAGGAGCTAAAGGTAGAACAAATATTCCCTCAAGTTCTATCGACCATCGATACAACTCTACGCACGTTTGATGTTTACTTTACCTAGAACAAGTATGAAACTAGAAGTACTTTGTAGTTTTTGTGGGATAGGTTTGCAAGAATAATAAGAGCACGTAAATAAAACTAGGGGTTGTTAAGATAAATAAGCAACTAAATTAGTTTTAGTAGAGAGATTTTTGTCACGAGAAAGTTATTTGTCCCTAGGCAATCGATAACTAGACCGGTAATCACTATTGCGATTTTATTTGAGGGAGAGCCATAAGCTAACATACCTTCTCTTCTTGGATCATATGCACTTATGATTGGAACTCTAGCAAGCATCCGCAACTACTAAAGATCATTAAGGTAAAACCCAACCATAGAATTAAAGTATCAAGTCCTCTTTATTCCCATACGCAAACAACCTACATACTCAGGTCTGTGCTTCTGTCACTCACGCCACCCATCATAAGCAAATCATGAACATATTGCAAACCCTACAGCGGGGATCCCTCACGCTTGCGCGACACGGAGAGCACCATAGGACATCACCAATATAAAACATGCAACTCAAACCAATCACGATCATCAATTAACACATAGGACAAAACAGATCTACTCAAACATCATAGGATAGCCATACATCATTGGGAAATAATATATAGTGTTGAGCACCATGTTTATGTAGAGATTACAGCGGGTAGAAGAGGGGTTAGACCGCTGCATAGAGGGGGGGAAGAGTTGGTGATGACGGCGGTGAAGTTGTTGGTGTAGATTGTGGTGACGATGATGGCCCCGGCGGCACTCCGGTGTCACGAGAAGCGAGGGGGAGAGAGCCCCCTCCTTCTTCTTCTTCCTTGACATTCTCCCTAGATGGGAGAAGGGTTTCCCCTCTGGTCCATGGTCTCCATGGCGTGAGAGGGGCGAGAGCCCCTCCGAGATTGGATCTGTCTCTGTGTCTCTCTCTGTTCCTGCGTTCGCCGATTCTGCCCTTTCACCATTTCTTATATATCCGGAGATCCGTAACTCCGATTGGACTGAAACCTTCGCCCAGATTTTATTTCCGAAAATTAGCTTTCTTGCGGCCAAAGAAGAGCAGCAACCGCCTTACGGGGTGCCTAAGAGGGTCAAGGCGCGCCCACCCCCTGGGGCGCGCCCCCCTGCCTCGTGGCCCCCTCGGGCACCGTCTCGCGTTGGTTCTTTTTCCCATATGTCACAAATATTCCAAAAATATTCTCCGTCCGTTTTTATCCCGTTTGGACTCTGTTTGATATGGGTTTTCTGCGAAACATAAAACATGCAACAAACATGAACTAGTACTGGGCACTGGATCAATATGTTTGTCCCAAAAAATAGTATAAAAAGTTGCCAAAAGTATATGAAAGTTGTAGAATATTGGCATTTAATAATCAAAAATTATATATACGACGGAGACGTATCAGCATCCCAAGCTTAATTCCTGCTCGTCCTCGAGTAGGTAAATGGTAAAAAAGATAATATTTGATGTGGAATGCTACCTAGCATAATCTTGATCATGTAATCTAATCATGGCATGAATATTAAGACACGAGTGAGTCAAAGCAATAGTCTATCATTTGACATTAAGACAATAATACTTCAAGCATACTAATAAAGCAATCATGTCTTTTCAAAATAACACAGCCAAAGAAAGTTATCCCTACAAAATCATATGGTCTGGCTATGCTCCATCTTCACCACACAAAGTATTTAAATCATGCACAACCCCGGTTTTAGCCAAGTAATTGTTTCATACTTTAGTATTCTCAAACTTTTTCAACTTTCACGCAATACATGAGAGTGAGCCATGGACATATCACTATGGGTGGAATAGAAGGTGGTGATAGACAAAAGGAGGGAGAAAGTCTCACATCAACTAGGCAAATCAATGGACTATGGAGATGTCCATCAATCAATATCAATGTGAGTGAGTAGGGATTGCCATGTAACGGATGCACTAGAGCTATAAGTGTATGAAAGCTCAAAAAGAAAACTAGTGGTTGTGCATCAACTTTCTTGCTCATGAAGACCTAGGGCACTCGAGGAAGCCCATCGTTGGAATATACAAGCCAAGTTCTATAATGAAAATTCCCACTAGTATATGAAAGTGACAACATAGGAGACTCTCTATCATGAAGAACATGGTGCTATGATGAAGCACAAGTGTGGTAAAAGGATAGTAACATTGTCCCTTCTCTCTTTTTCTCTCATTTTTTGGAGGGGCTTTTTTAGCCCCCCCCCCATTTTTTGGGCCATCTCTTTTTTTGGCCTTTCTCTCTCTTTTTTGTTTTTTTTCTCACACGGGACAATGCTCTATTAGTGAAGATCATTACACTTTTATTCACTTACAACTCAAAGTTTACAACTCGAAGCTAGAACAAAATATGACTCTATGTGAATGCCTCCGGTGGTGTACCGGGATGTGCAATGATCTAGCGTAGCAATGACATCAAAAGACGGACAAGCCATGGAAACATCATGCTAGCTATCTTACGATCATGCAAGGCAATATGACAATGATGGTGCGTGTCATAATAAATGGAACGATGGAGTTACATGGCAATATATCTTGGAATGGCTATGGAAATGCCATTATAGGTAGGTATGGTGGCTGTTTTGAGGAAGGTATATGGTGGGTGTATGGTACTGGCGAAAGTTGCGTGGTACAAGAGAGGCTAGCAAAGGTGGAAGAGTGAGAGTGCGTATAATCCATGGACTCAACATTAGTCATAAAGAACTCACATACTTATTGCAAAAAATTATGAGCCATCGAAACAAAGTACTACACGCATGCTCCTAGTGGAAGGGTTGGTAGGAGTTAACCATCGCGCGATCCCGACCTCCACACAAAGGATGACAATCAAAAAATAAATCATGCTCCGACTTCGTCACATAACGGTTCACCTTACGTGCATGCTTCGGGAATCACAAACCTCAACACAAGTATTTCTACAATCCACAACTACCCGCTAGCATGACTCTAATATCACCATCTTTATATCACAAAACTATTGCAAGGAATCAAACATATCATATTAAGCGATCTACAAGTTTATGTAGGATTTTATGACTAACCATGTGAATGACCAATTCATGTCAACTCCCTAAATAGATATAAGTGAATCAAGAGAGTTTAAATTCTTTCTACAAAAGATATGCCCATGCTCTAACAAATATAAGCGAAGCAAAAGAGCATTCTACAAATGGCGGTTTTCTATGTGAGGAGAAACATGCAATCCAAACTTCAAATGATATAAGTGAAGCACATGAAGCATTCTATAAAGCCATACTCAAAAGATATAAGTAAAGTGCAAAGAGCATTCTATAAATCAACCAAGGACTATCTCATACCAGCATGGTGCATTTATTAAAAGAAAAAGAAAAAGCAGACGACGCTCCAAGAGTTTACGCATATCATGTGAACAAAACAAATCCGAAAACATACCGATACTTGTTGAAGAAAGATGGGATGCCTTCCGGGGCATCCCCAAGCTTATACGCTTGAGTCTCCTTGAATATTTACTTGGGGTGCCTCGGGCATCCCCAATCTTGAGCTCTTTCCTCTCCTCCTTCTCCTCATATCGAGACCTCCTCGATCTTCGAACACTTCATCCACACAAAACTTAACCGAACTTTTAGTGGCGGGGTTAGTGCATATGATCAATAAAATCCCATCATGTACTGCTCTACCATTATTGTATAACTATAAACAAACATTACCTACTGTATTCTATCACAATTCTATGGCCCCAAGTCAAGGAGGCATCAACAAGAATTCAAACATATGCAAATAATGAAGCTATAACAGCAATCTATGAAAACAGGACAGTTTGTAGTAATCTGAACATTAACCATACTTCTGTAACTCTAAAAATTCTGGCCAGATTAGAAAAAATCAAAAAATTGTATAGCATGACTTTTCAAAAAGTTTAAGATCCTTTCGATGTTCCAGTAAAAAATGTAAAATCGCGCACTATAGCCAAAGTTTCTGTTTTTGCACCGCACAAACCCACAAGCAGTTTAATCATCCTAAAGGAAACTCTTGGCACATTATTTTTATAATACAATGGAATTGTACAAGGGGATAATTATTTTTGTTGAAAAGTTTCTGTAATCAAGGTTCACAAAGATTCAATGGGCATGAACAAAGTTCAAGGCTAGCTCCTACTTTAACAATGCTCGTCTTTCTCACTTTCGCTTTTCTTTTTGAAAAAGTTTTAAATTCCCCTCTTTATTTTTTTAAACTTTATAAAAGCACACAACATAAATAAATGACTCTCTAAAACTTCCAGGTTGTCTCTCTGGCAGCGCTTTCTTTAAAGCCATTTAGCTAGGCGTATAGTGCTCATGTAATGGATCCACCCGGATCCCAAGGTATATCAAAGCCAATTTTAATTAACAATGATTTGTGATTTAGTAGTGAGCACAGAGTGATATGTGTCATGAAAAAAATGAAGTCTAACTCTCTTCCTATGCATAGGCATGTCATACAAGAACAATTCATGCACATCAAGTAAAGGCCAATGCATAGTATAAGCAGTTTCTTGCAATTTTTCGTGTTGGAAACATAGAGAGGCGGAGATGTAGTTCCTCTCTCATAATAATTGCAAGTAGGAGCAGCAAGCACATGCATATTATACTCATCAAAATCATCATGTGTAACGAAAAAAGGCAACCTATCAATATAATCCTTAATAAGTGCAACTTTCTCCGATATAGTGTAGTTTGGAGAATTCAAAAAGATAATAGGACTATCATGTGTGGGTGCAATAGCAACTCTCTCATGTTTAACATAAGGAACTATAGCAAGTTCATATCCATAGGCATAATTCATATTGACATCTTGGCCACAAGCATAGCAAGCATCAATTTCATTAAAAAGGGATATTTCAAATGAATCCAAGGGATCATAACAATCATCATAGCATTCATCCTTCGGTAAGCACGAAGGGAAATTAAACAATGTATGAGTTGAAGAGTTACTCTCATTAGAAGGTGGGCATGGGTAGCTAATCCGCTCTTCCTCCTTTTGTTCTTCGCTCTCCTCGTCATCTTTTTCATCTAATGAGCTCACAGTGTCATCAATTTCCTCTTCCATATACTCCTGCAAAATATTAGTCTCTTCTTGGACTATGGAGTGGTCCTCAATATATGGTTTAACATAGGCACTAGAAGCATAATTATCATAACAATATTTAAATATGGCAAAATTTTCAGATTTGTAAAGAGTAGCATCATACTTTTCAATCAAAGAAACAATTTCATAAGCACCCTTAAAAGCAACAAATTCTTCAATTTGTTGAACATCATAGTAATTATAAACACCCTTAGCATACGAAAATACGATTCCATTATCACTAAACTCACATTGGTAGGGAAGGTGTTTATTAGGGTCTTCAGAACAACAAGTAAAATCATAAATTTCACATAAATTCCAAGCATAGCATAGCAAACGACGAATTTGATCTAGTAAAAGTTTCCCTTTTTCAGATATGCGGTGCCGCACATAACAAGCATGCTCATCTAAAGATTTTTCCCTCAACTAAGCTAGTTGGGGTTTCAGCCCGAGCACATAGGGATCAAAGATGATCCAAGTAATAAGCTTCAGTAGTGTGATAGATTTTGAGTGGTTCTTCAACCATTGGTTCAGTAGGTACCACTATTTTTTTTTGGTATTTTGCATTTCCTACCCATAACTAAAGATAGAAAACAACTTAGAACAACAAATAAAATCTACTTAGTGATAGAGCAAACAAGCACACACGAGAATATTTACCCCACGCTATTGCTCCCCGGCAACGGTGCCAGAAAAAGGTCTTGATAACCCACAACTGTAGGTGATCAGTTGTAGCCTCTTTCGATAAGTAAGAGTGTCGAACCCAACGAGGAGCTAAAGGTAGAACAAATATTCCCTCAAGTTCTATCGACCACCAATACAACTCTACGCACGCTTGCCGTTTACTTTACCTAGAACAAGTATGAAACTAGAAGTACTTTGTAGTTTTTGTGGGATAGGTTTGCAAGAATAGAGCACGTAAATAAAACTAGGGGTTGTTAAGATAAATAAGCAACTAAATTAGTTTTAGTAGAGAGCCTTTTGTCACGAGAAAGTTATTTGTTCCTAGGCAATCGATAACTAGACCGGTAATCACTATTGCGATTTTATTTGAGGGAGAGGCATAAGCTAACATACTTTCTCTTCTTGGATCATATGCACTTATGATTGGAACTCTAGCAAGCATCCTCAACTACTAAAGATCATTAAGGTAAAACCCAACCATAGCATTAAAGTATCAAGTCCTCTTTATTCCCATACACAAACAACCTACTTACTCGGGTCTGTGCTTTGTCACTCACGCCACCCACCATAAGCAAATCATGAACATATTGCAAACCCTACAGCGGGGATCCCTCACGCTTGCGCGACACGGAGAGCACCATAGGACAGCACCAATAATAAAACATGCAACTCAAACCAATCACGATCATCAATTAACCCATAGGACAAAATGGATCTACTCAAACATCATAGGATAGCCATACATCATTGGGAAATAATATATAGTGTTGAGCACCATGTTTAAGTAGAGATTACAGCGGGTAGAAGAGGGGTTACACCGCTGCATAGAGGGGGGAATAGTTGGTGATGACGGCAGTGAAGTTGTTGGTGTAGATTGCGGTGATGATGATGGCCCCAGCGGCACTCTGGTGCCACCGGAAGCGAGGGGGAGAGAGCCCCCCTCCTTCCTTTTCTTCCTTGACCTTCTCCCTAGATGGGAGAAGGGTTTCCCCTCTAGTCCATGGTCTCCATGGCATGGGTGGGCGAGAGCCCCTTCGAGATTGAATCTGTCTCTCTGTCTCTCTCTGTTTCTGCGTTCCCCGATTCTGCCCTTTCACTGTTTCTTATATATCCGGAGATCCTTAACTCCGATTGGACTGAAACCTTCGCACATATTTTTTTCTTTTGAAAATTAGCTTTCTTCCGGCCAAAGAATAGCAGCAACCGCCTTGCGGGGTGCCCACGAGGGTCAGGGGCGCGCCCACCCCCTAGGGCGCGCCCCCCGCCTCGTGGCCCCCTCAGGCACCGTCTCGCGTTGGTTCTTCTTCCCATATGTCAAAAATATTCCAAAAATATTCTCCATCCGTTTTTATCCCGTTTGGACTCTGTTTGATATGGGTTTTCTGCGAAACATCAAACATGCAACAAACATGAACTGGCACTGGGCACTGGATCAATATGTTAGTCCCAAAAAATAGTATAAAAACTTTCCAAAAGTATATGAAAGTTGTGTTGGGGATCGGTGCAGAAAATCAAAAAATTTCCTACGCATCACCAAGATCTATCTATGGAGATTACTAGCAACAAGAGGGGATTGCATCTTCATACCTTTGAAGATCGCGATGTGGAAGCGTTGCAAGAACGTGGTTGGTGGAGTCGTACACGAAGTGATTCAGATCGCGGTCGAATCCGATCTAAGCGCCGAACAATGGCGCCTCCACATTCAACACACGTGCAGCCCGGTGATGTCTCCCTGAAGGAAATATGCCCTAGAGGCAATAATAAAGTTGTTATTTTATATTTCCTTATATCATGATAAATGTTTATTATTCATGCTAGAATTGTATTAACCAGAAACTTAGTATATGTGTGAATACATAGACAAAACAGAGTGTCCCTAGTATGCCTCTACTAGACTAGCTCATTGATCAAAGATGGTTTTGTTTCCTAACCATAGACATGAGTTGTCATTTGATCAATGGGGTCACATCATTAGGAGAATGATGTGATGGACAAGACCCATCCGTTAGCTTAGCAACTTGATCGTTTAGTTTTATTGCTATTGCTTTCTTCATGACTTATACATGTTCCTATGACTATGAGATTATGCAACTCCCGAATACCGGAGGAACACTTTGTGTGCTACCAAACGTCACAACTTAACTGGGTGATTATAAAGGTGCTCTACAGGTGTCTCCGAAGGTACTTGTTGGGTTGGCGTATTTCGACATTAGGATTTGTCACTCCGATTGTCGGAGAGGTATCTCTGGGCCCTCTCGGTAATGCACATCACTTAAGCATTGCAAGCATTGCAACTAATGAGTTAGTTGCGGGATGATGTATTACGGAACGAGTAAAGAGACTTGCCGGTAACGAGATTTAACTAGGTATTGAGATACCGACGATCGAATCTCGGGCAAGTAACATACCGATGACAAAGGGAACAACGTATATTGTTATGCGGTTCGACCGATAAAGATCTTCGTAGAATATGTAGGAGCCAATATGGGCATCCAGGTTCCGCTATTGGTTATTGACCAGAGAAGTGTCTCGGTCATGTCTACATAGTTCTCGAACCTGTAGGGTCCGCACGCTTAACGTTTCGTTGACGATATAGTATTGAATGATTTATGTATGTTGGTGACTGAATGTTGTTCGGAGTCCGGGATGAGATCACGGACATGACGAGGAACTCCGGAGGTAAAATTTGATATATAGGATGATATGGTTAGGCCAAGGGGTCAAGCCCACATGGCATTAAGTCGGTGCAAAAGGTGTTTTGCGCGGCCAAACGTCGGAGACCCTGGCGTCTGGCCCTGGGCCAGACGCCAAGGATTGTGGCGTTTGGTCCTGGAGTCCGAGTGGGACTCTTGCCTTTCGGGAAAAACCGAGTTTGAGGAGGCTTTTGCTCCAAGTTTCGACCCCAGGGCTCAACATATAAATAGAGGGGCGGGGCTAGCACCTGGAACACATCAAGATACACCAAGCTGTGTGCCGGCAACCCCGACCCTCTAGATTATCCTCCATCTAGTTTCTGTAGTGCTTGGCGAAGCCCTGCAGAGATTGTTCTTCATCAACAACCGTCACCACGCCGTCGTGTTGCCGGAACTCATCTACTACTTCGCCTGTCTTGCTGGATCAAGAAGGCGAGGACGTCATCGAGCTGAACGTGTGCTGAACGCGGAGGTGCCGTACGTTCGGTACTAGATCGGGATGGATCGTGAAGGTGCACGACTACATCAACCGTGTTGATAAACGCTTCCGCTTTCGATCTACGAGGGTACGTAGACACACTCTCCCCTCTCGTTGCTATGCATCTAGTAGATAGATCTTGCGTGTTCGTAGGAGAATTTTTAAAATACTACGTTCCCCAACAGTGGTATCAGAGCCAGGTCTATGCGTAGATGATATGCACGAGTAGAACACAAGTGAGTTGTGGACGATACTAGTCATATTGCTTACAGCACGTCATACTTTGCTTTGGCGGTATTGTGAGATGAAGCGGCCCGGACCGACATTACGCGTACGCTTACGCGAGACTGGTTTCACCGTTATGAGCACTCGTTGCTTAAAGGTGACTGGCGGGTGTCTGTCTCTCTCACTTTAGCTGAATCGAGTGTGACTACGCCCGGTCCTTGTGAAGGTTAAAACAACACATACTTGACGAAACATCGTTGTGGTTTTGTATGCATAGGTAAGAACGGTTCTTGCTAAGCCCGTAGCAGCCACGTAAAACTTGCAACAACAAAGTAGAGGACGTCTAACTTGTTTTTGCAGGGTATGTTGTGATGTGATATGGTCAAGACATGATGAGTTATACGGTTTTGTATGAGATGATCATGTTTTGTAAAGTTATCGGCAACTGGCAGGAGCCATATGGTTGTCGCTTTATTGTATGAAATGCAATCATCATGTAATTGCTTTACTTTATCACTAAGCGGTAGCGATAGTCGTAGAAGCAGTAGTTGGCGAGACGACAACGATGCTACGATGGAGATCAAGGTGTCGCGCCGGTGATGAAGGTGATCATGACGGTGCTTTGGAGATGGAGATCGAAAGGACAAGATGATGATGGCCATATCATGTCACATATTTTGATTTGCATGTGATGTTTATCTTATTATGCTTCTTATTTTGCTTAGAACGACGGTAGCATTATAAGATGATCCCTTACAAAATTTCAAGGTATAAGTGTTCTCCCTGAGTATGCACCGTTGCGAAAGTTCTTCGTGCTGAGACACCACGTGATGATCGGGTGTGATAGGCTCTACGTTCAAATACAACGGGTGTAAGACAGTTTTGCACACGCAGAATACTCGGGTTAAACTTGACAAGCCTAGCATATGCAAATATGGCCTCGGAACACTGGACACCGAAAGGTCGAGCGTGAATCATATAGTAGATATGATCAACATAAGATGTTCACCATTGAAACTACTCCATCTCACGTGATGATCGGACATGGTTTAGTTGATTTGGATAACGTGATCATTTATATGACTAGAGGGATGTCTATCTAAGTGGGAGTTCTTATGTAATATGATTAAATTGAACTTTAATTTATCATGAACTTAGTCCTCGTAGTATTAGCATATCTATGTTGTAGACCAATAGCTTGTGATGTTGCTCCCCGTTTATTTTTTTTATGTTCCTAGAGAAAACTAAGTTGAAAGATGTTAGTAGCAATGATGCGGACTAGGCCCGTGATCCGAGGATTATCCTCATTGCTGCACAGAAGAATTATGTCCTTGATGCACCGCTAGGTGACAGATCTATTGCAGGAGCAGATGTAGACGTTATGAACGTTTTGACAAAAACTCGGTATGATGACTACTTGATAGTTTAGTGCACCATGCTTTACGGCTTAGAACCGGAACTTCAAAAACGTTTTGAAACGCCACGGAGCATATAAGATGTTCCAAGAGTTGAAATTAGTATTTCATACTCACGCCCGTGTCGAGAGGTATGAGACCTCTGACAGTACTTTTCCTACAAGATGGAGGAGAATAGCTCAACCAGTGAGCATGTGCTCAGATTGTCTGGGTACTACAATTACTTGAATCAAGTGGGAGTTATTCTTCCAGATAAGATAGTAATTGACAAAGTTCTCTAGTCACTATCACCAAGTTAGTAGAACTTCGTGATGAACTATAATATGCAAGGGATGACGAAGGTAATTCTCGAGCTCTTCGCGATCCTGAAATCGGCGAAGGTAGAAATCAAGAAAGAGCATCAAGTGTTGATGGTTAATAAGACCACTTGTTTCAAGTAAAGGGCAAAGGGATAGAAGGGGAACTTCAAGAAGAATGACAAGCAAGTTGTCACTCCCATGAAGAAACCCAAAGCTAAACTCAAGCCTGAAACTAAGTGCTTCTATTGCAAAGGAAATGGTCACTGGAAGTGGAACTGCCCTAGATACTTGGCGGATAAGAAGGATGGCAAAGTGAACAAAGGTATAATTTGATATATAGATTATTGATGTGTACTTTACTAGTGTTCATAGCAACCCTTGGGTATTTGATACCGGTTCAGTTGCTAAAATTAGTAACTCGAAACGAGAATTGCAGAATGAACAGAGACTAGTTAAAGGTGAAGTGATGATGTGTGTTGGAAATGGTTCCAAGATTGATATGATCATCATCGCACACTCCCTATACTTTCGGGATTAGTGTAAAACCTAAATAAATGTTATTTGGCATTTGCGTTGAGCATGAATATGATTTGATCATATTTGTTGCAATATGGTTATTCATTTAAAGTCATAGAATAATTGTTATTCTGTTTACATGAATAAAGCCTTCAATGGTCATACACCCAATGAAAATAGTTTGTTGGATCTCGATCGTAGTTATACACATATTCATAATATTGAAGCCAAAACATGCAAGGTTAATAATGATAGTGCAACTTATTTGTGGCACTGCCGTTTAGGTCATAATGGTATAAAGCGCATGAAGAAACTCCATAGTGATGGACTTTTGGAATCACTTGATTATGAATCACTTGGTGCTTGCGAACCATGCCTCATGGGCAAGATGACTAAAACTCCGTTCTCCGGAACAATGGAGCGAGCAATTGACTTGTTGGAAATCATACATACTGATGTATGCAGACCAATGGGTGTTGAGGCTCGCGGCGGGTATTATTATTTTCTGACCATCACAGATGATTTGAGCAGATATGGATATATCTACTTGATGAAACACAAATATGAAACATTTGAAAAGTTCAAAGAAATTTCAGAGTGAAGTAGAGAATCATCGTAAGAAGAAAATAAAAGTTTCCATGATCTGATCACGGAGGCGAATATTCGAAGTTACGAGTTTGGCCTTCATTTAAAACAATGTGGAATAGTTTCACAACGCACGCCACCCGGAACACCACAGCGTAATGGTGTGTCCGAACATCGTAATCGTACTTTATTAGATATGGTGCGGTCTATGATGTCTCTTACCGATTTACCACTATCGTTTTGGGTTATGCATCAGAGATAGCTGCATTCACGCTAAATAGGGCAACATCTAAATCCGTTGAGACGACGCCTTATGAACTGTGGTTTGGTAAGAAACCAAAGTTGTCGTTTCTTAAAGTTTGGGGCTGCGATGCTTATGTGAAAAAGCTTCAACCTGATAAGCTCGAATCCAAGTCGGAGAAATGTGTCTTCATAGGATACCCAAAGGAGACTGTTGGGTACACCTTCTATCATAGATCCGAAGGCAAAATATTCGCTGCTAAGAATGGATCCTTTCTAGAGAAGGAGTTTCTCTCGAAAGAAGTGAGTGGGAGGAAAGTAGAACTTGATGAGGTAATTGTACCTTCTCCCGAATTGGAAGGTAGTACATCACAGAAACTAGTTCCAGTGATTCGTACACCAATTAGTGAGGAAGCTAATGATGATGATCATGAAACTTCAGATCAAGTTTCTGCTGAACTTCGTAGATCAACCAGAGTTTGTTCCGCACCACAGTGGTACGGCAACCCGGTTCTGGAAGTCATGTTACTGGACCATGATGAACCTACGAACTATGAGGAAGCGATGATGAGCCCAGATTCCACAAAATGGCTTGAGGCCATGAAATCTGAGATGGGATCCATGTATGAGAACAAAGTGTGGACTTTGGTTGACTTGCCCGATGATCGGCAAGCCATCGAAAATAAATGGATCTTCAAGAGGAGGACTGACGTTGACGGTAATGTTATTGTTTACAAAGCTCGACTTGTTGCGAAAGGTTTTCGACAAGTTCAAGGAGTTGACTACGATGAGACTTTCTCACCCATAGTGATGCTTAAGTCTGTCCGAATCATGTTAGCAATTGCCGCATTTTATGAAATCTGGCAAATGGATAACAAAACTGCATTCTTTAATGGATTTATTAAAGAAGAATTGTATATGATGCAACCAGAAGGTTTTGTCAATCCTAAAGGTGCTAACAAAATGTGCAAGCTCCAGCGATCCATCTATGGACTGGTGCAAGCATCTCGGAGTTGGAATATACGCTTTGATAAGTTGATCAAAGCATATAGATCTATACACACTTGCGGTGAAGCCTGTATTTACAAGAAAGTGAGTGGGAGCACTACAACATTTCTGATGAGTATATGTGAATGACATATTGTTGATCGGAAATGATGTAGAATTTTCTGGAAAGCATAAAGGAGTGTTTGAAAGGAGTTTTTCAAAGAAAGACCTCGGTGAAGCTGCTTACATATTAAGCATCAAGATCTATAGAGATAGATCGAGACGCTTGATAAGTTTTTTCAATGAGTACATACCTTGACAAATTTTGAAGTAGTTCAAAATGGATCAGTCGGAGAAGGAGTTCTTGCCTGAGTTAAAAGGTATGAAGTTGAGTAAGACTCAAAACCGGACCTCGACAGAAGATAGATAAAGAATGAAAGTCATTCCCTATGCCTCAGCCATAGGTTCTATAAAGTATGCCATGTTGTGCACCAAATCTGTTGTGTACCTTGCCATGAGTTTGGCAATGAGGTACAATAGTGATCTAGGAGTAGATCACTGGACAGCGGTCAAAATGATCCTTAGTAACGGGATGACTAAGGAAATGTTTCTCGATTATGGAGGTGATAAAGAGTTCGTCGTAAAGGGTTATGCCGATGCAAGCTTTGACACTAAATCCAGATGACTCTAAGTATCAATCTGGATGCGTATTGAAAGTGGGAGCAATTAGCTAGAGTAGCTCCATGCAGAGCATTGTAGACACATAGAAATTTGTGAAATACATACGGATCTGAATGTGACAGACCCGTTGACTAAACTTCTCTCACGAAGCAAAACATGATCACACCTTAGTACTCTTTGGGTGTTAATCACATAGCGATGTGAACTAGATTATTGACTCTAGTAAACCCTTTGGGTGTTGGTCACATGGCGATGTGATCTATGGGTGTTAATCACATGACGATGTGAACTATCGGTGTTAAATCACATGGCGATGTGAAATAGATTATTGACTCTAGTGCAAGTGGGAGACTGAAGGAAATATGCCCTAGAGGCAATAATAAAGTTGTTATTTTATATTTCCTTATATCATGATAAATGTTTATTATTCATGCTAGAATTGTATTAACCGGAAACTTAGTACATGTGTGAATACATAGACAAAACAGAGTGTCCCTAGTATGCCTCTACTAGACTAGCTCAGTGATCAAAGATGGTTATGTTTCCTAACCATAGACATGAGTTGTCATTTGATCAATGGGGTCACATCATTAGGAGAATGATGTGATGGACAAGACCCATCCGTTAGCTTAGCAACTTGATCGTTTAGTTTTATTGCTATTGCTTTCTTCATGACTTATACATGTTCCTATGACTATGAGATTATGCAACTCCCGAATACCGGAGGAACACTTTGTGTGCTACCAAACGTCACAACGTAACTGGGTGATTATAAAGGTGCTCTACAGGTGTCTCCGAAGGTACTTGTTGGGTTGGCGTATTTCGAGATTAGGATTTGTCACTCCGATTGTCGGAGAGGTATCTCTGGGCCCTCTCGGTAATGCACATCACTTAAGCCTTGCAAGCATTAAAACAAATGAGTTAGTTGAGGGATGATGTATTACGGAACGAGTAAAGAGACTTGCCGGTAACGAGATTGAACTAGGTATTGAGATACCGACGATCGAATCTCGGGCAAGTAACATACCGATGACAAAGGGAACAACGTATGTTGTTATGCGGTTCGACCGATAAAGATCTTCGTAGAATATGTAGGAGCCAATATGGGCATCGAGGTTCCGCTATTGGTTATTGACCAGAGAAGTGTCTCGGTCATGTCTACATAGTTCTCGAACCCGTAGGGTCCGCACGCTTAACGTTTCGTTGACGATATAGTATTGAATGAGTTATGTATGTTGGTGACCGAATGTTGTTCGGAGTCCCGGATGAGATCACGGACATGCCGAGGAGCTCTGGAATGGTCCGGAGGTAAAATTTGATATATAGGATGATATGGTTAGGCCAAGGGGTCAAGCCCACATGGCAATAAGTCGGTGCAAAAGGTGTTTTGCGGGGCCAAACGCCGGAGACCCTAGCGTCTGGCCTTGGGCCAGACGCCAAGGATTGTGGCGTTTGGTCCTGGAGTCCAAGTGGGACTCTTGCCTTTCGGGCAAAACCGAGTTTGAGGAGGCTTTTGCTCCAAGTTTCGACCCCAGGGCTCAACATATAAATAGAGGGGCGGGGCTAGCACCTCGAACACATCAAGATACACCAAGCCGTGTGCCGGCAACCCCGACCCTCTAGTTTCTCCTCCGTCTAGTTTCTGTAGTGCTTGGCGAAGCCCTGCAGAGATTGTTCTTCATCAACAACCGTCACCACGCCGTTGTGCTGCCGGAACTCAACTACTACTTCGCCTGTCTTGCTGGATCAAGAAGGCGAGGACGTCATCGAGCTGAACGTGTGCTGAACGCGGAGGTGCCGTACGTTCGGTACTAGATCGGGAGGGATCGTGAAGGTGCACGACTACATCAACCGCGTTGATAAACGCTTCCGCTTTCTGTCTACGAGGGTACGTAGACACACTCTCCCCTCTCGTTGCTATGCATCTAGTAGATAGATCTTGCGTGTTCGTAGGAGAATTTTTAAAATACTACGTTCCCCAACACTCCCGCGCCTTGATCCAGCAAGGGAAGAGGGAGAGGTTGGGGAAGACTCTGTCCAGCAGCAGCACAACGGCGTGGTGGTGGTGGGGGAGCTTGGAAATCCAGCAGGGCTTCGCCAAGCACTGCGAGAGACGAGGAGGTAGAGGGGTAGGGCTGCGCCAAGAGAAGAGGAGACTCGTGCATCTGGCAGCCCCAAAACCCCCACTATATATAGGGGGAGGGGAGGGGCTGCGCCCCCATCTAGGGCTTCCCACTAGGTATGGCGGCAACCCCGGATCCCATCTGGGGGGCGGCCAGGAGGGGGAGAGAGGGGGCTCCCCTAGGGTGGGCCTTAAGGCCCATCCGCACCTAGGGTTTGCCCCCTCTCCTCTCCCCTGCGCCCTGGTCCTTGGCGGGAGGTGCACCAGCCCACCTAGGGGCTGGTCCCTTCCCACACTTGGCCCACACATGCCTCTGGGGCTGTTGGCCCCTCTCGGTGGACCCCCGAAACCCTTCCGGTGGTCCCGGTACGTTACCGATAATGCCCAGAACACTTCCGGTGACCAAAACGGGACTTCCCATATGTAAATCTTTACCTCCGGATCATTCCGGAACTCCTCGTGACGTCCGGGATCTCATCCAGGACTCCGAAAAATATTTGGTAACCATGTACTACATTCCCTATAACCCTAGCGGCATCGAACCTTAAGTGTGTAGACCCTACGGGTTCGAGAACCATGCAGTCATGACCGAGATATATCTCCGGCCAATAACCAACAGCGGGATCTAGATACCCATGTTGGCTTCGACATGTTCCATGATGATCTCATCGGATGAACCATGATGTCAAGAATTCAATCAATCCCGTATACGATTCCCTTTGTCTAGCGGTATAGTACTGGCCCGAGATTCGATCGTCGGTATACCGATACCTTGTTCAATCTCGTTATGGCAAGTCTCTTTACTCGTTCCGTAACACATCACCCCACAACCAAACCCTTAGTCACATTGAGCTCATTACGATGATGTATTACCGAGTGAGCCCAGAGATACCTCTCCATCATACGGAGTGACAAATCCCAGTCTCGGTTCGTGCCAACCCAACAGATGCTTTCGGAGATACCCGTAGTGTACCTTTATAGCCACCCAGTTACGTTGTGACGTTTGGCACACCCGAAGTATTCCTACGGTATCCGGGAGTTGCACAACCTCATGGTCTAAGGAACAGATACTTGACATTGGAAAAGCTATAGCATACAAACTACACGATCTTGTGCTAGGCTTAGAATTGGGTCTTGTCCATCACATCATTCTCCTAATGATGTGATCTTGTCATCAATGACATCCAATGTCCATGGTTAGGAAACCGTAACCATCTATTGATCAACGAGCTAGTCAACTAGAGGCTTTACTAGGGACACATTGTGGTCTATGTATTCACACATGCATTACTGTTTCCGGATAATACAATTAAAGCATGAACAACAGACAATTATCATGAACAAGGAAATATAATAATAACCATTTTATTATTGCCTCTAGGGCATATTTCCAACAGTCTCACACTTGCACTAGAGTCAATAATCTAGTTACATTGTGATGAATCGAACATCCATAGAGTTCTGGTGTTGATCATGTTTTGCTCGTGGAAGAGGTTTAGTCAACGGATCCGCGACATTCAAATCCGTATGCACTTTAAAAATATCTATGTCTGCATCTTGAATATAATTTCGGATGGAGTTGAAACGGCGCTTGATGTGCTTGGTCTTCTTGTGAAACCTGGGCTCCTTGGCAATGGCAATAGCTCCAGTGTTGTCATAGAAGAGAGTCATCGGGCCCGACGCGCTTGGAATAACTCCTAGGTCGGTGATGAACTCCTTCATCCAGACTCCTTCATGCGCTACTTTGGAAGCAGCTATGTACTCCGCTTCACATGTAGATGCCGCCATGACGCTTTGCTTGTAACTGCACCAGCTGACTGCCCCACCATTCAAAATATACACGTATCCGGTTTGTGACTTCGAGTCATCCAGATCTGTGTTGAAGCTAGCATCGACGTAACCCTTTACGATGAGCTCTTCGTCACCTCCATAAACGAGAAACGTATCCTTAGTCCTTTTCAGGTACTTCAGGATGTTCTTGACCGCTGTCAGTGCTCCATACCGGGATCACTTTGGTACCTCCCCACCAAACTTATGTCAAGGTTCACATCAGGTCTGGTACACAGCATGGCATACATAATAGAACCTATGGCCGAGGCATAGGGGATGACACTCATCTTTTCTCTATCTTCTGCCGAGATCGGGCATTGAGCTGTGCTCAATCTCATACCTTGCAATACAAGCAAGAACCCTTTCTTGGACTGATCCATATTGAACTTCTTCAATATCTTGTCAAGGTATGTGCTTTGTGAAAGACCAATGAGGCGTCTCGATCTATCTCTATAAATCTTGATGCCTAATGTGTAAGCAGCTTCTCCAAGGTCCTTCATTGAAAAACATTTATTCAAGTAGGCCTTTATGCTTTCCAAGAATTCTACATCATTTCCCATCAGCAATATGTCATCCACATATAATATGAGAAATGCTACAGAGCTCCCACTCATTTTCTTGTAAATACAAGCTTCTCCCCAAGTCTGTATAAACCAACCAATTTGATCACCTCATCAAAGCGAATGTTCCAACTCCGAGATGCTTGCACCAGCCCAGATGGAGCGCTGGAGCTTGCATACCTTGTTAGCATTCTTAGGATCGACAAAACCTTCCGGCTGCATCATATATAGTTCTTCCTTAAGGAAGCCGTTAAGGAATGCCACTTTGATGTCCATTTGCCATATCTCATACTCATAGAATGCGGCAATTGCTAACATGATTTGGACGGACTTCAGCATCGCTACGAGAGAGAAAATCTCGTCATAGTCAATTCCTTGAACTTGTCGATAACCCTTAGCGACAAGCCGAGCCTTATAGATGGTCACATTACCATCCGCGTCAGTCTTCTTCTTAAAGATCCACTTATTTTCTATGCCTTGCCGATCATCGGGCAAGTCAACCAAAGTTCATACTTTGTTATCATACATGGATCCTTTCTCAGATTTCATGGCTTCAAGCCATTTGTTGGAATCCGGGCCCGCCATCGCTTCTTCATAGTTCGAAGGTTCACCCATGTCTAACAACATGATTTCCAGGACAGGGTTGCCGTACCACTCTGGTGCGAAACGTGTCCTTGTGGACCTACGAAGTTTAGCAGTAACTTGATCTGAAGCTTCATGATCATTATCATTAACTTCCTCTCTAGTCGGTGCAGGCACCACATAAACATCTTCCTGCGCTGCGCTACTTTCCGGTTCGGAAGGGGTGACAATCACCTCATCAAGTTCTACTTTCCTCCCACTTACTTCTTTTGAGAGAAACTCTTTCTCCAGAAAGGATCCATTCTTGGCAACAAATATCTTGCCTTCGGATCTGAGGTACAAGGTATACCCAATAGTTTCCTTAGGGTATCCTATGAAGACGCATTTTTCGATTTGGGTTCGAGCTTTTCAGGTTGAAGTTTCTTGACATAAACATCGCATCCCCAAACTTTTAGAAACGACAACTTAGGTTTCTTCCCAAACCATAGTTCATACGGTGTCGTCTCAACGGATTTAGACGGTGCCCTATTTAAAGTGAATGCGGCAGTCTCTAAAGCATAACCCTAGAATGATAGCGGTAAGTCGGTAAGAGACATCATAGATCGCACCATGTCCAACAGAGTACGATTACGACGTTCGGATACACCATTACGTTGAGGTGTTCCAGGCGGCGTCAATTGTGAAACAATTCCACATTTCCTTAGGTGTGTGCCAAATTCATGACTTAAATATTCTCCTCCACGATCTGATCGTAAGAACTTTATTTTTCTGTCACGTTGATTCTCAACCTCATTCTGAAATTCCTTGAACTTTTCAAAGGTCTCAGACTTGTGTTTCATCAAGTATACATACCCATATCTACTTAAGTCATCAGTGAGGGTGAGAACATAACGATAGCCACCGCGAGCTTCAACACTCATTGGACCGCACACATCTCTATGTATGATTTCCAATAAGTTGGTTGCTCGCTCCATTGTTCCAGAGAACGGAGTCTTGGTCATATTGCCCAAGAGGCATGGTTTGCATGTGTCAAATGATTCATAATCAAGAGACTCCAAAAGTCCACCTGCATGGAGCTTCTTTAGACGTTTGACACCAATATGACCAAGGCGGCAGTGCCACAAGTATGTGGGACTATCATTATCAACCTTACATCTTTTGACCAGCGGGGCATGACCATAAAACATTTCTCTCATATAACTAGAACAACCATTATTCTCAGATTTAAATGAGTAGCCATCTCGCATTAAACGAGATCCAGATACAATGTTCATGCTCAAAGCTGGTACTAAATAACAATTATTGAGGTTTAACACTAATCCCGAAGGTAGATGCAGAGGTAGCGTGCCGACGGCGATCACATCGACCTTGGAACCATTCCCGACGCGCATCGTCACCTCGTCCTTCGCTAGTCTCCGCTTATTCCACAGCTCCTGCTTTGAGTTACAAATGTGAGCAACTGCACCGGTATCAAATACCCAGGAGCTACTACGAGCGCTGGTAAGGTACACATCACTAACATGTATATCACATATACCTTTGACGTTTCCGGCCTTCTTATTCGCTAAGTATTTGGGACAGTTCCGCTTCCAGTGACCCGTTCCCTTGCAATAAAAGCACCCAGTCTCAAGCTTGGGTCCATTCTTCGGCTTCTTCCCGGCAACTGTCTTACCGGGCATGGCAACTCCTTTGCCGTCCTTTTTGAAGTTCTTCTTACCCTTGCCTTTCTTGAACTTAGTGGTTTTATTCACCATCAACACTTGATGTTCTTTCTTGATCTCCACCTCCGCTGATTTCAGCATTGAATATACCTCGGGAATGGACTTCTCCATCCCTTGCATATCGAAATTCATCACAAAGCTCTTGTAGCTAGGTGGGAGCAACTGAAGGATTCTGTCAACGACCGCGTCATCTGGGAGATTAACTCCCAACTGAGACAAGCGGTTGTGCAACCCAGACATTTTGAGTATATGTTCGCTGACAGAGCTATTATCCTCCATCTTACAACTGTAGAACTTGTCGGAGACCTCATATCTCTCGACTCGGGCATGAGCTTGGAAAATCATTTTCAGCTCTTGGAACATCTCATATGCTCTGTGCTGCTCAAAACGCTTTTGGAGCCCCGATTCTAAGCTGTAAAGCATGCCGCACTGAACCAAGGAGTAATCATCACTACGCGACTGCCAGGCGTTCATAACATCTTGAGTTGCTGGGAAAATGGGTGCATCATCTAGCGGTGCTTCAAGGACATATGCTTTCTTGGCAGCTATGAGGATGATCCTCAAGTTACGGACCCAATCCGTATAGTTGCTACCATCGTCTTTCAGCTTGGTTTTCTCTAGGAACGCGTTGAAGTTGAGGGCAACATTAGCGTGGGCCATTGGATCTACAAGACATATTGTAAATATTTTAGACTATGTTCATGACAATTATGTTCATCTAAACAAATTTAATGAACTCCCACTCAGATAGACATCTCTCTAATCATCTAAGTGATACATGGTCCGAATCGACTAGGCCGTGTCCGATCATCACGTGAGATGGACTAGTCATCAACGGTGAACATCTTTATGTTGATCGTATCTTCTATACGACTCATGTTCGACCTTTCGGTCTTCCGTGTTCCGAGGCCATGTCTGTACATGCTAGGCTCGTCAAGTCAACCCTAAGTGTATTGCGTGTGTAAATCTGGCTTACACCCGTTGTATGCGAAGATTAGGACCTATCACAACCGATCAACACGTGGTGCTTCGGTACAACGAACCTTAGCAACGGTGCACAGTTAGGGGGAACACAACTCTTGAAATTTTAGTGAGAGATCATCTTATTTACTACCATCGTTCTAAGCAAATAAGATGTAAAACATGATAAACATCATATGTAATCAAAGAGTGACATGATATGGCCAATATCATTTTGCTCCTTTTGATCTTCATCTTCGGGGCTCCATGATCATCATTGTCACCGGCATGACACCATGATCTCCATCATCATGATCTTCATCATCGTGTCTTCATGAAGTTGTCTCGCAAAACATTACTTCTACTATTATGGCTAACGGTTAGCAATAAAAAAAAGTAATTACATGGCGTTTTCAATGACACGCAGGTCATACAATAAAATAAGACAACTCCTATGGCTCCTGCCGGTTGTCATACTCATCGACATGCAAGCCTTGATTCCTATTACAAGAACATGATCAATCTCATACATCACATATATATATCATTCATCACATCCTTTTGGCCATATCACATCACACGGCACATGCTGCAAGAACAAGTTAGACGTCCTCTAATTGTTGTTGCAAGTTTTTACGTGGCTGCTATAGGTTTCTAGCAAGAACGTTTCTTACCTATGCAAAAACCACAACGCGATATGCCAATTACTATTTACCCTTCATAAGGACCCTTTTCATGGAATCCGATCCGACTAAAGTGGGAGAGACAGACACCCGCTAGCCACCTTATGCAACTAGTGCATGTTAGTCGATGGAACCTGTCTCACGTAATCGTACGTGTAAGGTCGGCCCGGGCCGCTTCATCCCACGATGCCGCCAAATCAAGATAAGACTAGTAGCGGCAAGTAAATTGACATGATCTATGCCCACAACAATCTTGTGGTCTACTCGTGCAAAGTAACTACGCATAGACCTAGCTCATGATGCCACTGTTGGGGATCGGTGCAGAAAATCAAAAAATTTCCTACGCATCACCAAGATCTATCTATGGAGATTACTAGCAACGAGAGGGGAGTGCATCTTCATACCTTTGAATATCGCGATGCGGAAGCATTGCAAGAACGCGGTTGGTGGTGTCGTACACGAAGCGATTCAGATCGTGGTCGAATCCGATCTAAGCGCCGAACAACGACGCCTCCGCGTTCAACACACGTGCAGCCCGGTGACGTCTCCCGCGCCTTAATCCAGCAAGGGGAGAGGGAGAGGTTGGGGAAGACTCCGTCCAGTAGCAGCATGATGGCGTGGTGGTGGTGGAGGAGCGTGGCACTCCAGTAGGGCTTCGCCAAGCACTGCGAGAGACGAGGAGGAAGAGGGGTAGGGTTGCGCCAAGAGAAGAGGAGACGCGTGCATCTTGCAGCCCCAAAACCCCCACTATATATAGGGGGAGGGGAGGGGCTGCGCCCCCATCTAGGGTTTCCCCCTAGGGGTGGTGGCAGCCCCAGATCCCATCTGGGGGGCGGCCAGGAGGGGGAGAGAGGGGGCGCCCCTAGGATGGGCCTTAAGGCCCATCTGCACCTAGGGTTTGCCCCCTCTCATCTCCCCTGCGCCCTGGGCCTTGGTGGGAGGCGCACCAGCCCACCTAGGGGCTGGTCCCTTCCCACACTTCGCCCACGCAAGCCTCTGGGCTTGTGGCCCCTCCCGGTGGACCCCGGGAACCCTTCTGGTGGTCCCGGTACGTTAGCGATAACGCCCAGAACACTTCCGGTGACCAAAATGGGACTTCCCATATATAAATCTTTACCTCCGGACCATTCCGGAACTCCTCATGATGTCCAGGATCTCATCCAGGACTCCGAACAACAATTTCTAACTACGCACTACATTCCCTATAACCCTAGCGTCATCGAACCTTAAGTGTGTAGACCCTACGGGTTCGGGAACCATGCAGTCATGACCGAGACATATCTCCGACCAATAACCAACAACGGGATCTGGATACCCATGTTGGCTCCCACATGTTCCACGATGATCTCACCGGATGAACCACGATGTCAAGGATTCAATCAATCCCGTATACGATTCCCTTTGTCCAGCGGTATATTTTGAGTGGTATACTCTCATTGTCAACATAACAACCAAGAATCTCGATATCTTCCATGCCACGCACATTATAGGCGGTTCCCAAACAGAATGGTAAAGTTTTTACTCCCACAACCACCAACAAGCACACTCCACGGCTAGCCTGAAACAACGGGTACCGTCCAGACAAGCAACAGCCCTGGGGGAGTTTTGTTTAATTATTATGATTTGAGCATGGGATTGGGCATCCCGGTTACCAGCCATTTTCTCATGAATGATGAGCGGAGTCCACTCATCGTGAGAATAACCCACCTAGCATGGAAGATATAGACAGCCCTAGTTGATACATGAGCTGTTCGAGCATACAAAACAGAATTTCATTTGAAGGTTTAGAGTTTGGCACATACAAATTTACTTGGAACGGCAGGTAAATACCGCATATATGAAGGTATGGTGGACTCATGTGGAACAACTTTGGGGTTTATGGAAGTGGATGCACAAGCAGTATTCCCGCTTAGTACAGGTGAAGGCTAGAAAGAGACTGGGAGGCGACTAGCTAGAGAGCGACAACAGTCATGAACATGCATTAAAATTAATCAACAATGAATGCAAGTATGAGTAAGATATAATTCACCATGAACATAAATATCGTGGAGGCTATGTTGATTTTGTTTCAACTACATGCTTGAACATATGCCAAGTCAGACCACTTGAATCGTTCAAAGGAGGATACCACCCTATCATACCACATCACAACCATTTTAATATCATGTTGGCACGCAAGATAGACCATTACAAACTCCTAGCTAATTAAGCATGGCATAAGCAACTATGATCTCTAATTGTCATTGTAAGCATGTTTCATTCATAACAAGCTGAATCAGGAACGATGAACTATCATATTTACAAAAACAAGAGAGGTCGAGTTCATACCAGCTTTTCTCATCTCAATCAATTCATAATATATCGTCATTATTGCCTTTCACTCGCACGACAGAGCAGGATAATAATAATAGTGGACATTCATTGGACTAAGCTGGAATCTGTACGCATTTAATACAAGAGAGAAGACAAGGCAATATGGCTCAAGGTTAAATAAACAATAAAGCATATGAGAGCCACTAAGCATTTCTATCATGGTCTTCTACTCTTGACCCCCAAAGAAAAGAAAAGAAACTATTTACACAGGAAAGCTCCCAACAAGCAAAAGAAGAACGAGAAATCTTTTTGGGTTATCTTTTAATACCATTGTTAGAGTCTGGACCAAAATGAAGCCTCCCCGTGCATTTGGATTCTGGACCGTCGGATAGCGTTTCCAAAACGATCCTGTCCGTCGGATCTATAGATGAAGCGATCTAGGCCGTTGGATCTCAAACAAAACGATATGTGTCGTTGGATCGAGGCTCAACACTGCTAGTGCGGTCCTCTGGTGTGCCCCCGCCTGTTATTCCGGTGCCCCCATGGGCATTTTGGTCTTTTCACATCTTAGGTCAACATGACTTGGCTGTTGGTGAGGGAAAGCGACGGCGTGCTCCCTGCTCCCATTCCTCCCTCACAGGAACCCTAGCCGCCGCCCTCTCGCACTCTCCACCCCACTTGCCGACGGCGCCGTCTTCTTCTACCCGTTGTCTGAGCCAGGACCTCCGTTCCTTTTTCGTCGCTGGCCTCGCCGCTGCCACTGCTCACCGTTGTCGTCGCCATCCCCGAGAGGAGCACAAGGGCATCGCTCCCCCGTGTCTAGGGTTTCGGCCTCCGTGTCTTCTCCAGCATCGGCGACCCTCCTCGTGGCTCCATCGCCATCAAGGCTCCTCCGATGCCATCAAGGTCGGCCCCCTTCTCCTCTCCTCTTGGATTTCTTCTTTTTCCATTCCCTCCTTGCCTGCCTCACGCACGCAGCAACTTGACTAGATGTAGAGTGAGGAGGACGAGGCCCGGCCATCTCGAGCCCGGCACCTCCCCTGCACGCCGTCTGTATACGAAGACATAGCAACGGAGGCAGATGCCGCCGGCTTGACCATAGAGCGGTGAGGGCTGCACAACAGGAGAAGAAGCCAAGCTGAGGAAGTAACTCATCCCCATGCCCCCTCCTCCCCCATTCTTCTTTCCCTCTCCGATCTTGTTCTTGTGATGCATATCCTCCTGCCTAAATCACCTCTTGGCCTTTGCAGAGAGAGCATGGGCTGCACATTCAGATGAAGGTGTCGAACCGTCTGTGGTGTCGTGAGATTGACGTCGTCTTGGCCGCCGGCGTGCTGCCGAAGGAGGTATTTTTCTGGTCCCTTGCTTGGCCCTCCATTAACTCTGCCAAGATCTGATGCTTAACTAGGTCTATTTTGCCCTGTTTCACAGAGATGCATTAGGGTTTGTTCTTGTGATTGGTGGTTGGTAGTGCTCTTCTGCCTGTAGTGAATAGGTTGTTACTCTCGAGGATTGGTCGACCTCGTTGCTTCGTTGCACAGGTGCTTGTCTTTTTCAGCTTCTACTATTTTGGCATTACATCCTATCCGATTTCTACTGTTTTGGCATCATGTGTGTTCATGGTTGTTTGTTCAGTGATATGTTTATTTTGGCATTATGTGTTCATGTTGTTTGTTGAAGGATCTCCATCTTAGGTGTGGATCTGTATATATTATGGCATCAATGGTCTATTTTGGCGTTGTTGATTCATCACAGATTTCGGGTTTTGACCGCATAGTAATCTAGGCATCTATTTTCAGTTGAATTAAGGATTTTTTTTCTCACCATGGTTGATGCTTGATGCAGCGGGGGTGTATTGACGGCAATTTCAAGCTGATCTGGTGGTCGCTGTCATGGGTGATGTTGCCAACTGGAGTAACTATAGTAGACTCTCTATATCTAGCTGTTCAATTCACCACTGAATGACCGAAGCGGCTTCAGCCTAAAGTTTTATCAGGAAAGGTTAGTCATGTGTATCTACGAGCATTGATGTTATTCTTTTTTTAAGATGATCTCTGCTCTGCACTTTATTAATTATCTTCTATAGGGAGATGAGGCAAATTAGTTGGGATGATCTACATTCCGTCCAGCTGCACCGGATTCAGCTAATCCCTATAGCAGGGCTGCCTCTTGGGAATCTGTTTGCTGAACAGCCAGCTCATAAGCCATGGAACCTATAGTGTATATTGTATTGCTGGTAGTTCAGACAGTCAGATTTAAAAAGAACGTTTGGCCATGGTCGTACAATTAGGGACATGGAGTACATTAGTTGCATAGGTTTCATAATTACACAGTTCCCATGATGTATGCCAACAGAGCTCCTGATTGACTTACGATGTTCAAATATATAAGAGTACTTTCATATGATGGTTACCTACAACTCTAACTATGAATACTAGAAGTGAGTTTTTTTCATCCTTTTCCTATCAAATTATTAATGTGATTTCGTTCCTCTCTGTTTTTTTGCGGGGAACAAACAGAGTTGTGTCATAATTATATTAGGCATGAACAAAATAAGTTATATTCACGGCAAACCTGCATATTTGTTATTGGAATTTTTATGTTTGTTCCAGTTGGCACTAAAACATACTTGCATCAGTTATATCATTTTTATGAGGTTGTATGCATCAATCAGCATGCTGCTATCATTTTTCTATGTATAGTCCACACTGAAGAAACACATGATATGCACTCTCCCTACAAGTGGTAAATGCAGGATCTCACCGTCAAAGACTTCAACGAGGAGGAGATCGACGCTCCAACTCCGTGCTTCTCTGTCCTGACCACAACAAGTTATGCATGCTTACCTTTTATCTACCCAGGTCGAATCTTGGACCCATCCTCGACCACCTCCTTTTTTTCTTGGGGCAATGCACTCTAGATGTTTGACAAATTATTTATGTGGTTAGTCAAGTTTTTGGTTGAAGATGATAGGACTTTTAACATAGATTTTCATCATATTTAAACATATCGGCATTATGGTGAGATGAATCTCCTAATCTACGCTATTTTCTACTTTAATATGAATATGATGAAGCAAATACAATCGCTTGAGGTTTCCACGCTGCCGTGGATGCGAATAAAATTTAATACAGGAAATACAAACCTGACTTTTCATGTCTTATCTTAACTTTATTTGAACTCTAGGAAATTATATGCAATGTGATGCTTATTTGGTGTGCTCAAAAGTATTTTTTTCAAAAATTCTCCACTTTTATGTGTCGGCCGATAATCTATTCTGCATGCCCCCACTTCAATCTATCTATTAACAACTGTTATGTACACATGCAAACAGAGAATAACTGGGAGGAAGTTTGATTACTCCAGGTTGAGTACTTGGTCTAATCATATACGCACAGGCTTTATTTTCTGTCATGAATGCACAATACTTGGCAATTCTTTTGACATTCTCTTCATACTGCTGAGATCTTGTTGTCTCTAAAAATGTGTAATATAGTTATATTGTCATCCAATTATCTTCTTGCCGTATTTAGTAGCTTAAATAAATAGAACCCTCCTCTGGTTTTTTACCCTTTACTCACTGTTATTTTTATCTACGTAAACAATATGCAAGTTGAGCATATATACGACATGACCAAGTCGGGCGACAACATGTTTTACTATTCATGTTGAGTTCTGTCTTTGGTTCCTCCAGTTTCAGTGGAATACTTTTGGGTCTGTACTTTCTGGTTAAAGGTGGTTGATGGACAAACAATAAAATCCAATCAGCTACCTCCAACACTAAGGACATACTGAGCCAACAACTTATTGGTCCAGTGTGTGTTGCATTTTGTACTTGCATTTAGTAACCTATTGTGGTGTTATAGAAGGTACTCCCTCCGTAAACTAATATAAGACCATTTAGATCACTATAGTAGTGATCTAGACCCTCTTATATTAGTTTACAGAGGGAGTATCATATTGGTGATAGTCTACAAGCCATCGTTCTTGTCATGTGTGATCTTAGATTTGACTGGTATCATCATGCAGGTCGATTAGAACAAGGCATAATTGTTTATGCCAGATGTGCATGCTCAAAGATTTTGGTCGGCAACTTATAATGTGTACCAAAGAATTCTTAAGAAAAAGGTGAGTTGTTATTGGACATTGGACCTTTATACCTTTTACATTAAAATTTGATGCCTGGAGTGACAAATATCATAGAAAGCTTGGTGTTTCTGCTTTGGAATTTCTCTTTTATTTACTAATATGCATTCTTGTGATGTTGTCTTCTACTGATTTATAGGTCCTTGCGGTTGTTGTTCCCACGACTGTCGTTCTCGTTTGTACAAGGTGAGCTCTCTCATGTTCGTCTGTTTACTCGGTCATTCCTAGAGAATATATCTCATGTGCTCTGTCTTGGTTGATAGTGTATCCCGCTATTGCTTTCTTACAGTCAAGGAGATGGATAGATATAGATTCGAGGCATGTCCTTGGTCCCTGCAAAAGGAGTGTTTTTGTTGCCTTCCTTGCTTTATTTGGTATGCTGCTCTTTTCCACTATCGATCGGGTGACGAATTTGGTATCAACCCCTGCCCTTGCTCTTTGCAAAAGAGGTTTTTATTCTTTTGTTAAATATACAGGTGCTAAAAGTCGAGTACTGAGTCATTGGCATGGTAGTTGGGATGGATCTATCTAAGTACGTGTACAAGTATGTTGTTGGTCTGCTTGATTTGGTTTATCCTGATTTTTCATTTAAATGAATTAACTCAAATTCATATTTATGCTTGATGGGTGATTAGATTGTGCATTTGTGTGATCTTATAAAAGTGCACATGTTTTTGGTCTATAACTTTCTGCAATAGAACTATGGCTTGATAATACGATATAAATGATATTATGCATGTCCTGTGACAGTTTAAATTGGTAGTATTCCACTAGGACTAGAAATACTCCCGAAAAGAATGTTGTGCTACCTCTCTCTTGTTAGTTAATATTAATATTTGTGTAGTGTGATTGACTGACTATGAAACAGAATCTTGGGTATTATTCATATAGCTTCGGGTTTTAAGTTTACTTAATACTTAGGCCTTTTACCTGAACATATAGTTACTTTTGACTGACGACAAGTTCGATAATTGTTGCTGGTAGCACTCTTAGATTATTTCAGTCTTATTGGTTTGGATGCTGAAATATCTCTATGACCCTATACAAAAATATTGGTTTGTAAATAATGCATCACATAGTTTTTTCTGCTGCAAGTAATTATTAGATTGTTTGCTACGATACCAGATTCTTTAGGTGATAACATGGAATATATGCCTTCTGTGGTTCGGCAACATGGTACTTTAAGATTATGTGTGATTGTGTATATATAGTCGCATTTTAATTGCAAATCTATTATTTTCTTGACTGCGGTAGTTAGTACCTTCAGTGGACCTGAATTTCTTTTAATACCAGAGGTGTTGATGGGTTTTTCTACTAGGAATGTCCTTTCTAACAAATGCAATTTACTTGAGTATTTGTATGATTATCTGCTGGGCAAATCTGAGTGTGTTCTTTATGCAGAAGCTTGAGGCGACACAAAGGTCAAATAGGCGGCATCTAAGTATAGCTTGATTGTGCATATTCTCCTTGACTGAAGATTACTGATAAAACAAAGTGAACGATGTGATAGTCTATAAGATGTATCGGTTTGTCGTGTGATCCTTTTGCATATGTTTATGGATGGATAGTCGATGCGCTCACTTCATACCATTGTTGATACTTACCTTCTCTTGCATATTTCCCCAAATCATGCACATTGCTATTTTAGAATGGGTTGGGCAATCTCCCTTTGTAAAAAAGTATATATGTATGTCACCTTTTGTGTGAGTGAAATATCCATCAGCATTGTACTTGACCATATGCTCTTTGTACTAAATTTGATGTTTTATACTAAACCATATTTAAGTTGTAATGGATTTTGATTCTTTGTAGCAGACTAATACTTCGCTGAGAAACAACGGAAGCTAGATCATTGCCTTAAGACAGTCATCATGCACCAAGGCAGTTCCTACCGGGTTACTATTAATAAGTGTTGGCTTCCTCATGTGTCTTTGAGAAATCCTAATGTTTGGTCAGTGGTCTCAGTGTTTCCTTTTGTACCTGTTTTCCGTCACTCTACCTCTTATCTCTTTTTGTACCACCTTCATTGCAGTTATGGATACAATGTTTGGTTGCTTAATGGCTAATAAAAATTTCACACATCTGGTTGGACTGCTCCGAGTTGTTGCCCATTGAATTGTTGAATCCTGATGTTGTTCTTACACATTTGATCTGATAGCTTTATTACCAGGTTGGATATGACCGCACCCGGCAGGGGTGCGGGGTGCGGCAAGCCGCACTTTGCATCTAGTTACTACTACTACAGGCATGGAAAGTAAACTAGCTAACAGCTACAACTAATATTTTTTTTGTTTTTCTTAAGGTTTTTCTAACACACAAGAAAAAGACTAAGAAAAAGAATTGAAATTAAACATGGGTGGTACAATGAAAGAGTGTGAGCACCGACGACTAGAATAAGTGTGTGAACATGAATGTAAAAGGTCGGTGAGAAACACGTACTCCCCCAAGCTTAGGCTTTTGGCCTAAGTTGGTCTATGGCCAGTATTGGCCTGGCGGATATTCAAAGTTGTAGTTGGGGTTGTACTGAGATGCAACAGCTACTGCCTGCTGAGCTGCAGCCTGGAGACGGGCTGCTTCCGTCGTCTCCTGATACTCATTTGCTTCCTCCCTGGTTATAGTATATCTCCCTTTTTCCTGAAAGTCAAACAAGGTAGGAGCAGGGAGAGCAATATGGACAGCGTGACGCCTGTTAATGATTAGTCGATACTTGAGGGATTGTTCATCCCTCTCTATAAACCAATGACTAACCATAGCATTAAAATCCAAATAAGCAGGCGGTAATAATTCATCGTTTTCATGTATAGGCACACCAAGACGACGGGCTATGCGAGTGGCATAAATCCCACCAAATAAATCTCCATATAAACCATTATGATGTAGCCTACGTGCAACAATGGCTCCCAAATATATTGTCTATCACCTAATACAACACTCTTGAGAACACTAAGATCTGGGACGCACATATGGCAAGCCTCATCTTTACCGTTTATGCATCTACCAATAAAGAGAGCAAAGTAATGAATAGCAGGAAAATGAATGCTCCCTATGGTAGCTTGTGTGATCTCTCTAGATTCCCCCACAGTGATACTAGCAAGGAAGTCTTTAAATTCATATTTGCGAGGATCACCCATATTGCCCCACTGCGGGAGCTTACAAGCATCATTAAAATCCTCTAAGTCCATGGTGTAAGATTTATCATAAAGATCAAACATGATAGTGTGAGAATTACGTGAAGATGAAAATTTGAACCTTCTCACAAAGGTGTCTGTTAAGTAACGGTGTTGAGGTCACTTATCTTGCATGAAGCCCTCGAGGTCAGCATTACGCACATATGCGTCAAACTCCTCCTTAATGCCTGCCCGAACCATAAATTCCTCTGACGGCCATTCACAAGGCCGCACTTCAGCTTCCCTCGGTAGTTCATCGTCCGGCTCACGCATCGCGAGCCTTGGTTCTTGCTTCCTTGAAGAACCACCTTGGAAGATTTTCCTATACATTTTTCTGAAATTTTTAGTAACTCAAAATAAAGGTGAACCAAACTCAACAAGATTGATAGCAACAACTCCTACAAGTGCCTAGAGACTATATCATGCATTAGAACTACTTGGGACCAAAGAAATTTGACATGCAAGCTCAAGAACAAGGTCACCACAGCATCAAAAATTTGCAATAAATAAAGCACTAGAACAAAAACTAATTGGACCAATGGAGGAGTCACATACCAAGGAACAATCTCCCCAAACAGTTTTGTGAATGGTGCTTTGAACAAGGAGATCGAAAATGGCAGCAAGATGAGCTAGAACTTGTGCTTGAGCTGGATAGTGATTTTTCTTGGGAAGAAGAAGGGGTGTGTGGGTGCAGGGATAAGTGAAGGGGGGGCACGTGGGGCCCACGAGGCAGTGGGGCGCGCCCTGTGAGAGTGGGCGCGCCCTAGACCCTCGTGGCCAGGTGCTGGCTCCCCTCGCTGTGTTTTATGTGCCAAACATTCTCAAATATTCTAGAAAAAATCATATTTCATTTTCAGGGCATTTGGAGAACTTTTATTTTTGGGGTATTTTTTATTGCACTGATAAGTCTAGAAACAGACAGAAAATACTCTTTTGCTTTATTTAGTCTAATTAACAGAAAGTAAAAGGAGGGTACAGAAGATTGTGCTATCTAGATTCACACATCTCATGCTCATTGTCGGATTACGGGCTCCGCAAACCCAAGAGTTCCAACACAGGGGCGTGAACGAAGATCTCTCCCACTCACATCTACCTAGCGTCTCGCCCTCGTCCAGGGAAGAGATTCAAACGAAAAACAAGTAAAGCACACAAGAGTTTACCTAGGTTCGGGCCACCTTGTGGTGTAAAACTCTACTTCCTGCTTTGGTGGATTGGCCTCGGGAGGGATTGAATATGGACTAGTACAGTGGTTCCTTAGCTCGGGAGGAGAGCTCAGGAGGGTCAGGAGGCAAGAGTTCTTGCTCCTTTGCGTGAGGGCAGAGTTTCTGGATATGATCTTCCTCCATAGTGGGGATCCTAGCTATTTATATAGGCAGCCAGGGTCCTCTTCCCCCGAAATATTTAGGCGGGAAGGGATCCCACAACGGCCATTTGAGCGGGAACACAAGGACGTTCCTATCCTGGCAAAAGTAGTCTTCGCCTGCTAAAGGATCAGGTGGTGACGCGGTGGTGGGCTCGGTGGTGACATCATCCGTGTCGTCCTTGCGGTCTTCGGTCTTGTTGCACCAAAGGGGAAACCTTTGTCCCGCTCCTCGGGAACCTGCGCCCGCATTGTCTCCTTTGCACCAAAATGGAAACTGCGCTGCTGGCACGCGCTCGCACCCGCTGGCACGGTGCTTCATTGCTTGCATCACTGCCTCCTCCTGAGGCAGGCTTGGCCTTGGATTCTCCGCCCCTCCGGAGCAACCTAGCTGAGGCCGCTCCTGAGGGGGTCTTGATGTCATTCTCCTCGCGAGGCCTAGCCCCCTCGCGAGGGTCTTGGGCGGCTGGTCGATCAGCTGGGCCGTACCAGGCCGTGGCAGGAGCGCGTCGCGGCCCGCGGACAGGCAAGACTGGGTACCCTGGTTCCCAGGACGCCGACAGTAGCCCCCGTGCCCAAGGCGCGCGTGGAGTTGGCTTCAGGGCGAAGCCTTAGCTGAGGACGAAGCGCTGCGGGCCCTAAAAAGGCTGCGGGCCAGGCTGGCGCGTGATGGTTGGATGGGACGTGGGCGACTCCGCTCCCCACGCAGTCTCGGCAACCATGTAGCTTGACAAAAGGGGGCCATCTTTGCTGCAGAGGAGTTATCGCCTCCCTTCCTTCCTGCTTAGATCCCCTTCTCCTTCGCCCTCGGCCTTCCTAAATCGCCTGCATCCTCCGGCACCTCAGCAATGGCGAAGAAAAGCAAGGGTACCGCGCAGGCGTCTGGATCTGCTCCTTCCCTTGAGGCGGTGCTCGAGGGGTCCACCATCACCAAGGAGGAGGACTACTCGTAGGTCCAGCCTTTCTTGTCGAGCGTCCATAGCGAGCATGGTCCGATGGGGATTTGGGTCGGATCCACTACGGTGCGGATCTTGCCGAAGTCTTGCTACCCCTTCTTCCTCCACAGCATCTCCGTCGGGCTCGTGCCGCCCTTCTCAGAGTTCTTCTACGCCATCCTGGACCATTACCAGGTGCACGCTCTCCATATCCAGCCTCGCCCCATCTTCGTCCTATCGCTCTTCGCCTTTTATTGCGAGGCGCTTGTGGGGGTGAGACCGACTGTCGCCCTCTTCCGCCACTTCTTCTCCATGCGGCAGTACGACGAGGGTCCGTGCTCGAGCTGTGTTTCCTTCGTCTTCCAGTGCCAGGGATGCCGACTGATGACAGTCGGGAAGAAGATAGACTCCCACCGGAAGAGGTGGGTCTATCTGGATGCCCAACGCGTTCATCCGCTGCTGGCGCTACCTACAGCCTGTCCGACGAAACGCGCGGGCTGGAGCTACGTAAAGCTCACCGACCCCATTGCCGAGCCTGTCCTGGCAAGGATTGAGGCTGACCTGGGCTCGAGGCTTGAAGGGGCCCAAGTCGTGAGGGAGTTCCCGAGGCAGCGTCTGGCGCCGCTGCAGGCACACTCGCGCCCCATGTGGGAGCTGATGGGAGATGACGACAGGCTCTGGCTGCGCTCGGTGGCGATGGCCGAGGCCGACCTGGACTTCGCCTCAGTCACACTCCTGGGGATGGTTCCTGAGGACCTCTCAGGGGCCCACCTGCCGCTGTACAGCCATCCTGACAAGGCCGAGTTACTGAAGGCCGTGTCAGGTTTCGGGGTGCCCACGGTTGATGTGTCCTCCGGTGCCGACGATGGGAGCCACGAGGACGACTCGGAAGGGACCTTGGGCGACGAGGATAGGATTGACGAGGGGGACTCCTCCGAAGCGTCCGCTGAAGGAGTGGCGTCGGGCGCAGGTGCCGCCGGACGGCCCCAGGTGGCCACTCCGCGTCGGTCCGGACGCGCTGCGTCCGTGGGAAGCAATGCGGCGACCCCGCCGAGGAGTGCCGTGCCAGCGAAACAGGTGACCATGGCTGCGCCCAAGTCCGTGGCCTCGCGCCTTGCCAAGATCCAGACTGCCGGCACGCCTGTAGCGCCAGCGCCTACGGCCGACCTGCTGATGAAGAGGAGGGCGCGCCTCGCCTCCGACGAGTAAGTGTGCAATCTCCTGTTATCCTTAGTTGCTGTGTCCCTGACGTACTTTGTCGGATTCAGGGCTCTGCAAAACCTAGGAAGTTCGAACACAGGGGCGTGAACGAAGATCTCTCCCACTCACGTCTACCTAGCGTCTCGCCCTCGCCCAGTGAAGAGATTCAATCAAACAACAAGTGAAGCACGCAAGAGTTTACCCAGGTTCAGGCCACCTTGTGGTGTAAAACCCTACTTCCTGCTTTGGTGGATTGGCCTCGGGAGGGCTAGAATATGAACTAATACAGTGATTCCTGAGCTCAGGAGGTGAGCTCAGGATGGTCAGGAGGCAAGTGGTCTTGCTCCGCGTGGTGGCAGAGTTTGTGGATCTGCCTCTCTCTCCCCCTTCATAGCGGGGATCCTAGCTACTTATATAGGCGGACAGGGTCCTCTTCCCCCAAAATGTTTAGGCGGGAAGGGATCCCACAATGGCCATTTTTGGGCGGGAACACAAGGACGTTCCTACCCTGACAAAAGCAGTCTTCGCCTGCAAAAGGATCAGGCGGTGACGCGGTGGTGGGCTCGGTGGTGACATCCTCCCTGTCGTCCTTGCGGTCTTCGGTCCTGTTGCACCAATGGGGAAACCTTTGTCCCGCTCCTCGGGAACCTACGCCTGCGCTGCCTCCCTTGCACCGAAACTGCAAATGTGCCACTAGCGGGCGATGGCACCCGCTAGCGCGGTGCATCACTGCTGACGTCACTGCCTCCTCCTGAGGCAGACTTGGCCTTGGATTCTCCGCCCCTCCGGAGCGCCTTGCCGAGGCCGCTCCTGAGGGGGTCTTGACGTTGTGCTCCTCGCGAGGCCTAGCCCCCTCGCGAGGGTCTTGGGTAGCTAGTCGATCAGCTGGGCCGTACCAGGCCGTGGTACGATCGCGTCGCGGCCCGCAGACAAGCAAGTCTGGGTACCCTGGTTCCCAGGACGCCGACAGTAGCCCCCGGGCCCAAGGTGCGCGCGGAGTTGGCTTCGAGGCGAAGCCTTAGTCGAGGACGAAGCGCCGCGGGCCCTAAGAGGCTGCGGGCCAGGCCGGCGCATGACGGTTGGATGGGACGTGGCGACTCCGCTCCCCATGCACTCTTGGTAATCATGTGACTTGACAACTCCTCGGCGCAGACGACGGGGACATTATGGTTGTGACGCCAGTGGCTGGCGGTTGGGCTCCTCCGCCCTATAAATGGGACTAGGGGGGAGCCCCCAAGCCGTTTTCAAGCCATCGTCGTCTTCTTCCTTGCTTGTTCCTCACTTTTCCTCTTGCTGCGAGATCTCCATGGCGCCACTGAGGAAGCCGTCCGCCGTGGAGAAGGGGAAGGACCCGAAGGATCTAGCCCCGCTGCCGCCGAAGAGGGGCCGCAGGCGTCCCCGCAAGCATGCCGCTGCGCCCGCAACGACTCCTCAGGGAAGCGGGCGCGGCCTTCCGGGTTCTGTCGCGGCCGTTGGTGAGAGGCGCGGTACATCATCCCGTGGTGAAGGTGGTTGCGGCCGTGGTGGGAAAGGAGGCGCGAGACGGCGCATGGCGGTCGCGCGTCCTTCGCGCCCGCAGCTCCACTCCTTCCACGTGTCGTCGGAATTCGTGGTGTGGGTGGAGAAGCCTGGTGGCTCGTGGCACCGGCTTCCCCGCTCGTTCGGCGACGTGCTACCAGCCGGAGGCCTCGGCGGTGTCTGGCGGTAGGCTGACGGTTGCTGCAGTGGTGCGTCCTGTGTGGAGGTTGATGTGGATCCCTCGGGCGATGTGTTCCTGGAGCACGGCTGGCAATCGTTTGCTCGCGCGCACCGGCTGCAGGGGAGGTGTGCGCTCCACTTCAGGTACGATGGCGCCTCCATATTGTTTGTCAGGGTCTTCTCGGAGGAAGGGAGGTGCCTTGGGTGCTATCCCGAGGCCGATGACGAAGAGGACGGCGTCCGGAGGAGCAGCTCCTCCTCCGGAGACGATCTCAGTCCTGGGGGGCGCCACGGGTCCCCCCTCTGTGGCAGCAGCAGCTCCTCCAGCAGTGGCGGCCGCGACGAGCCACCACGTCGCCGAGCTCGTCCTGGCGGGGGGAGGGGATTGCCACGCCGCTGTGGCTCGGTGAAGCTGGAGGAACTGGGAGACTCCGACTGAGCGGGAGCGGCCTCTGCTTCTTCTCCTTCTTTTTCCTTCATGTCCTTTCTATGTCAAAATTTCAAGTTGCCTCGAGGAGGCGTGTAATGGACTATGATATATGTATGAAGTGAGAACTTGCTGTCATGCCTTTTTTGCCTTGGTGAGATTACTTAGCTTTTATGCATCGCGACGTCTTGAGCCGGTGTGCTCCTGAATCTTTGGCGTCATGAGTCCCATCGGGTCGTGAGGAAGGCCAAAACTAGAGAGCTCGTGCAGCCCCCGAGCATGGGTGAGCCGCTGAGAGCGCTGAGCGCGGGTTAAAGCACCAAAGCCTGAGCCGACTCGGTAGGATAGGTTGCACGGACTGAGAAGCCTGATGCCAGAGCCTGAGCAGGCTTGGTCAGGCGAGGTCACGGGGCCATGGCAGACGAAGGCCGGTGACCGACCGTGCCCCAGCCCCCATGCGCGAGGCGCACGAAGAAAAGCGAGTGGCGCAGCCCTGCTCAACAAGCTGAACTTAAAACCGGCAAGAAAGACCCCAAACAAGACTTTCAACCAAATGCAAGAAGCGTGAGAAACACGAGAACTTCATAGCACGGGGTAGAGGAAGGGCTGATAGCCAAGGAAGTAGAAAAGGCTGACAGCCAAACACAAAGCCAAAAAGGAAAAAGGTCGCGTCCGACCCCTACACTACTTCTTCTTCCCAGCGCGGAGCTAAGGACTGCCACTGGGGCGTGGGTGGGAGCCCCGTCTGAGGGCCCGTAGGCAACGCACAGGAGACTCCGAGGCGTGTACAGCCCCAACTCATTATTACGTGAGAGTGTCACGGGCGGAGACCTTCACGGGCATGGAGCCTTGATTACGGATAGAACCTCCTGAGGTGTTCGATGTTCCAGGAATTCTGGATAGGTATCCCATCCTGCGTCTCCAGGCGCACAACACCGGGCCTAGAGACACGGGCGATTCTGAATGGGCCCTCCCACATGGGCGAGAGCTTGTGCAACCCCTCCCGGGAGAGGACCCGCCTCAGGACCAAGTCACCAACTTCAAGTGTTCATACCGGACGCCGCAGCAGTGGTACCGCCGCAGTGCCTGCTGATAACGTGCCGCCCTGAGGGCAGCTCGGCGGCGGCCCTCCTCGCCGAGCACGAGGTCCATCCGCCAGGCGGCACCCTGGCATTCCTCGTTGAAGGCCACCGTGGTGAGCGATGCTTGATGTCGTGAGGGAGGACCACCTCTGCCCCATAGACGAGAAAGAAAGGTGTTTCCCCCATGGGTTTGGTGGCAGTGGTTCGGATTGACCATAGCGCAGACTAGAGCTCGCCAATGCAGCCCCTGCTGCAAGCCTCAAGCTTCTTCTTGAAGCTGCGCGTCTTGAGGCCACGCAAGACTTCCACGTTGGCATGCTCGGCTTGACCGTTGCTCATGGGGTGAGACACCTAAGCGTAGCAGATCTGTGTTCCAAGGTTAGCACAATATGACCTGAAGAGATTGCTTGTGAACTGCGAACCGTTATCCGTGATGATGCGGCTGGGGATCCCGAATCGCCTCACGAGGCCCTGGATGAACTTGACAGCCGACCCGGCTGGGATCGCGCGAACAGGCTCCACCTCTGCCCACTTGGTGAATTTGTCGATGGCGACGTACAGGAAGTGGTAGCCCCCCGCTGCCCGGGGAAATGGACCCAGGATGTCCAATCCCCAGACCGCGAAGGGCCAGGAGAGCAGAATCGTCTAGAGGCTCTGCGCAGGTTGGTGGATCTGCTTGGCGTGAAACTGGCATGCCTCACAAGCCCGCACAAGCTCCGTGGCATCGTTGAGCGCCGTGGGCCAGTAGAAGCCACTGCGGAAGGCCTTGCCTACGAGGGTACGGGACGACGAGTGATGACCGCAGTCCCCGCCGTGAGTGTCAGCCAACAGCTCGCGCCCTTGCTTCCTCGAGACGCATTTTAACGAGACGTCATTGGGGCGCCTCCTGTAGAGTTCACCGTCTTGGATGCAGTAAGCTGAGGCCTGTCGGACCACGCACTCTGCGTCTTCTTCCTTGTCCATCAGGGTGTCGTGTTGAAGGTACATCTTGAGTTCTTGGGTCCAGCAACCCTCCTCGGGCTCCGCGGCGAGCAGCAGGCGGGCTCCAGAGGGCGGTCCGCAGGACGGGGCGCCGTCTGGGGGCGCCGCAGGTAGCCCCTGCTGAGGGGATGCCGGCTCACGAGCTGGCGGTGCTGCCAACGGTTTGAGTAGTCGCTCCTCGGAGACGTCCGGCCTCTGAGGCTCTCGCTTGTAGGCTCGTTTGGCGATGTCATCCGCTTCCTTGTTGGTGCCTCTCGGTACGTGCTGCACCTCCAGCCCTTGGAATCGCTTCTCCATCTTGTGCACCTCCTCCAGATATGCCTCCATGTGCTCGTCCTTGGGCTTGTATTTCTTGTTGGAGAAGGCAACGAGGAGTTGCGAATCACCCTTGATGGTGAGATGCTTGACCCCCAGCGCAGCGGCGGCCTTGAGCCCAGCAATTAGGCCCTCGTACTCTGCGATGTTGTTGGAGTCCTTCTCGCCTTGCTGGAAGCAAAGTTGTGCTACCTCTTGAGCTTGCGTTGTATTCCCTCGAAGAGGAAAGGGAGATGCAGCACAGTAGCGTAAGTATTTCCCTCAGTTTTTGAGAACCAAGGTATCAATCCACTAGGAGACCACGCGCCAGTACCTCGCACATGCACAAAAAAATAAGAACTTTGCAGCCAACGCGATAAGGGGTTGTCAATCCCTTTACGATCACTTACGATAGTGAGATCTGATATAGATGATAATTATATTTTTGGTATTTTTGGTATAGAAACAGAAAGTAAAGAAAGCAAATAAATAACAGCGGCGGAAATTAACGGGAAAGTAATATGATAGAGATAGACCCGGGGGCCATAGTTTTCTCTAGTGGCTTCTCTCATGATAGCGATATTCTACGGCATGTACACAAATTACTATCGAGCAATTGATAGAAAAGTGAATAATTATGAGACTATCTAGGCATGATCATTATATATAGGCATCACATCCGAGACAAGTAGACCGAAACGATTCTGCATCTACTACTATTACTCCACACATCGACCGCTATCCAGCATGCATCTAGTGTATTAAGTTCATACGAACAGAGTAACGCCTTAAGCAAGATGACATGATGTAGAGGGATAAACTCAAGCAATATGATGAAAACCCCATCTTTTTATCCTCGATGGCAACAATACAATACGTGTCTTGCTGCCCCTACTGTCACTGGGAAAGGACACCGCAAGATTGAACCCAAAGCCAAGCACTTCTCCCATTGCAAGAACTATAGATCTAGTAGGCCAAACCAAACCAATAATTCGAAGAGACTTGCAAGGATATTATGAGCACACATAAAAATTTCAGAGAAGAACCAAATATCTTTCATAGATAACCTTGATCATAAACTCACAATTCATCGGATCTCGACAAACACACTGCAAAAAGAGATTACATCGAATAGATCTCCCCGAAGACCGAGGAGAACTTTGTATTGAGATCCGCAGAGAGAGAAGAAGCCATCTAGATACTAGCTATGGACCCGAAGGTCTGTGGTAAACTACTCACAACTCATGGTGAGGGCGATGATGATGATGATGAAGGCCTCCGTGATGGATCCCCCTCCCGGAACAGGCTCCAAGATGGGATCTCCACGGGAACAGCAGCTACGATGGTGGAATTAGGGTTTTCTCTCTGCGTATGGAGTTTATGGGGTTCGTAGGCATATATAGGAGGAAGAGGGGCACCAGGGGCCACCGGGCCTGCCCTCGAGACAGGGGGGCGCGCCCCCACCCTCGAGGGTGGGCCCCTTGTCCTCTGGCTTGGCCCCGAAGTCTATCTCGTGTGATTTTCTCCAAAAATATCTCCTGCAAAGGTTTCATTCCGTTTGGACTCCGTTTGATATTCCTTTTCTGCAAAACCCTGAAATATGCAAAAAACAACAATCTGGACTGGGCCTTTGGGTTAGTAGGTTAGTCCCAAAAATGATATAAAAGTGAATGATAAAGCCCATTAAACATCAAAGACTTCATAAATAATAGCATGGAACAATCAAAAATTATAGATACGTTGGAGATGTATCAAGAATCCCCAAGCTTAATTCCTGCTCGTCCTCGAGTAGGTAAATGATAAAGAAATAATTTTTGATGTGGAATGCTAACCAATATAGTTTTTCAATGTAATTCTCTTATTTGTGGCATGAATGTTCAGATCTGAAGGATTCAAGATAAAAGTCTATATTGACATAAGAAATAACAATACTTCAAGCAATACTAACAAAGCAATCACGTCTTCTCAAAATACTATGGCTAAAGAAAGTTATCCCTACAAAATCATATAGTGTTGGCTATGCTCCCTTGCTATCACACAAAATATTCATATCATGCACAACCCCGATTTCAGCCAAGCATTTGTTTTCATGCTCTATCTTTTCAAACCTTTCAAATTTCATGCAATACATGAGCGTGAGCCATGGACATAGCACTATGGGTGGAATAGAGGTGGTTGTCGAGAAGACAAAAAGAGGGAGATAGTCTCACATCGACTAGGCGTATCAACGGGCTATGGAGATGCCCATCAATAGATATCAATGTGAGTGAGTAGGGATTGCCATGCAACGGATGCAGTAGAGCTAAATATGAATGAAAGCTCAACATAAGAAACTAGTGGGTGTACATCCAACTTGCTTGCTCACAAAGACCTAGGGCATTTGAGGAAGCCCATCGTTGGAATATACAACCCAAGTTCTATAATGAAAATTCCCACTACTATATGAAAGTGACTAAGCATGAGACTCTCTACAATGAAGAACATGGTGCTACTTTGAAGCACAAGTGTGGAAAAAGATAGTAGCAATTGTCCTTTTTTTTCTTTTTTTTGGGCCTTCCTTTTTTTCTTTGCCCTTTTTTTTTGCGGAGGGGCTTTATAGATTCAGCCTTTCCTCCCATGGGACAATGCTCTATAAATGATGATCATCACACTTTCATTACAACACAAGATTACAACTCGATACTACAACAACAAAGTATGACTCTATATGAATGCCTCCGACGGTGTACCGGTATGTCCAATGAAACAAGAGTGACATGTATAAAAATTATGCATGGTGGCCTTGCCACAAATACAATGTCAACTATATGATCATGCAATGGCAATATGACAATATGATGCGTGTCATATAAACGGAACGGTGGAAAGTTGCATAGCAATATATCTCAGAATGGCTATGGAAATGCCATGATATGTAGGTATGGTGGCTGTTTGAGGAACAATATGGTGGTTGTTTTGAGGAAGGATATATAGGGGGTTTATGGCACCGGCGAAAGTTGCGCGGTACAAGAGAGGCTAGCAATGGTGGAAGGGTGAGAGTGCGTATAATCCATGGACTCAACATTAGTCATAAGAACTCATATACTTATTGCAAAAATCTACGAGTCATCAAAACAAAGCAATCAACGCATGCCCCTAGGGGGTAGGTTGGTAGGAGTTAACCATCGCTCGCCCCCGACCTCCACACAAAGGTTGACACTCTACAAATACCTCATGCTTTAACTTAGTCACACAACGGTTCACCATACGTGCATGCTACGGGAATCACCAACCTTAACACAAATATTTCTCAATTTCATAATTACTCCACTAGCCTGACTCTAATATCACTATCCTCATGTCTCAAAACATTTATCAAGCATCCAGCATCTCTTTCTACTCAATGCACTTGATGTGATTTTTTTACTACATTGACGTTGGATGTCTATCATGTGAAGACTAGTTCCTTTAGCCTAAACACTTTACCATGCTGTTTTAATAGACTCTCAAATAGATCTAAGTGAAGCATGAGAGTTCAACAATTTCTACAAAATATTACCACCACCGTGCTCTAAAAGATATAAGTGAAGCACTAGAGCAAAAACTATTCAACTCAAAAGATATAAGTGAAGCATATAGAGTGTTCTAACAATTTCTAGGGCATATTTAACTCTCTCAAATAGGTGTGTCCATCAAGGATGATTGTGGCAAACTAAGAAGCAAAGACACAAATTATACAAGACGCTCCAAGCAAAACACATAGCATGTTGCGAATAAAAATATAGCTCCAAGTATAGTTACCGATGGATGAAGACGAAAGAGGGGATGCCTTCCTGGGGCATCCCCAAGCTTAGGCTTTTGATTATCTTGAATTTACTTGCGGTTCCATGGGCATCCCCAAGCTTAGGCCTTTGCTACTCCTTGTTCCATAGTCCATCAAAGCAATACTCAAAACTTGAAAACTTCACAACACAAAACTTAGACAAAAATTCTCGTGAGCTCCGTTAGTAAGAGAAAGCAAACCACCACTCAAAGGTACAGCAAGGAATTAATTCATTGTTTATATTGGTGTTAAACCTACTGTAATCCAAGTTCTCTATGGTTCATATCTTCCAATATTACTCATAGATGCATCGGAATAAGCAAACACCACACGAAAAACAGAATCTGTCAAAAACAGAACAGTCTGTAGTAATCTGCTGGGTTCGCCTACTTCTATAACTCCAAAAAATTCAAACTAAATTGGTAAATTTGCGGAATTTGTCTACCAATCAGCAGCAAAAAGAATCAACTAAAAATCACGCTCCAGTAAAATCTTAAGACTAATTTAGCGAGCGCTAACGATTCTGTTTTTTTACAGCAAGATCATATAAACTTCACACAAGTCTTCCCAAAGGTTCTACTTGGCACAAACACTAAACAAAACATGAAACCACATCTAATCAGCGGCTAGATGCAATATTTATTCCCTAACAGCAACAAAAGCAAAAACATAAAATTGGGTTGCCTCCCAACAAGCGCTATCGTTTTACGCCCCTAGCTAGGCACGATACAAGATAGATCTAGGTATTGCCATCTTTGGAAGGCAATCCATAAGTGGCTCTCATAATAGATTCATATGGTAATTTGATTTTATTTCTAGGAAAGTGTTTCATGCCATTCCTTAGAGGAAATTGGAATCTAATATTTCCTTCCTTCATATCAATGATTGCACCAATCGTTCTAAGGAAAGGTCTACCAAGAATAATAGGACATGAAGGATTGCAATCTATATCAAGAACAATGAAATCTACGGGCACATAATTCCTATTGGCAACAATAAGAACATCATTAATTCTTCCCATAGGTTTCTTAATAGTGTAATCCGCAAGATGCAAATTTAAAGAACAATCATCAAGCTCATGGAACCCTAGCAAATCACACAAAGCTTTTGGGATAGTGGAAACACTAGCACCCAAATCACACAAGGCATAGCATTCATGATCTTTTATTTTTATTTTGATAGTAGGTTCCCATTCATCATAAAGCTGTCTAGGTATAGAAACTTCCAACTCAAGTTTTTCTTCATAAGATTGCGTCAAAGCATGAACTATATGTTTAGTGAAGCTTTATTTTGATTATAAGCATGCGGAGAATTTAGCACGGATTGCATCAAGGAAATACAATCAATCAAAGAGCAATTATCATAATTGAATCCCTTGAAATCAAAAGTAGTGGGTTCATTACTATGCAAAGTTTTAATCTCTTCAATCCCACTTTTGCCGAAAAAGGCTTTCGCCCCGCTTTATAAATAAAGCACCACCGAGCACAAAGTAGCACAGACCAAGCGAGCAAGACACACACACACGCAGCCGCCACCACACACAGGTCCGACACACGAACACAACAACCGGAGGCACAAAACCCAAGTTCAGCTGTGGGCACAACACAACATGCCCAGCACCACACACACCACGCACACAACAGAAGCAGCGATGACGAAGAGAAGAGGATCTAATCCGGCTCTGGTGGTGGAGGAGGGAACGGAGGCGCCAACCGGAGAGCCATAGAGCGAAGCTGGGCGATGAAGGTGGTAATGGTGTCTCTCTCCCGGGGGCGGCTAAGCGGCCGCCATAGCTGCAATAAACCAGAACATCTGAACAAAGCGTCAGTCGCACGTCGAAGAGGGATCCGCTGAATCACAAGTTTATTCCTGACAGTCCACAGCGTCTAGGTTAGCACTCCGATGACTAGCCACCTAAAGTGGCGGGCAGGGGGAGGCAGAGTCTGGAGTTCCGCGAATAGGGCGGGGAAGTTGTTGTGATCCCAGTTTCCGCCCATTAATTCGCGAAAACAGCTCCAAAGGAACTGCGCGGACACGCAAGTGAAGAAGATATGGTTCGAATCTTCCTCAGTTCCGCAGAGCGGGCAACGTCCATCGCCCGGGCCATTACGCTTCAGGACTTCAACACCAGAGGTTAGGCGGCCGAGGATCCATTGCCACATGAAGATCTTAATATTCAAGGGGAGCCAAATCTCCCAGATGGAGGTGAGAGCCGCATGACCCAGCGAGGGTGCGATGGCTTGGTATAGGGATTTAGTGGAGAACTGGCCCGAAGGTTCAAGGCGCCATTTGGGCCGGTCATCGCCAACCGCGAGATTCGGCTCGTGAAGTGCGATGCATTCCAGCATCTCATGCCAGTCGGCATTCTTAGCCTGGCCAAAAGCTCTCCTGAATGCAAGACGCCCTAAGTCCGTAAGGGCCGTCGCAACTAAGATACGCGGGTCAACCGTGATGGAGAAGAGGTCAGGGAACCAGGCTGCAAGGGGGCGGTCGCCAGCCCATCTATTGAACCAAAACAGTGTCGAGGTGCCTGATCCAACCGTGATTGAGGTGCCGATGCGAAGAATCGGAAGGAGCTGAATGACTGATTGCCAGAACTGGGACCCTCCGGATCTCTGGCAGAAGGCGAGAGGTTGACCACGGAGGTATTTCTGCTGAATAATGCGAAGCCACAGGCCCCCATTGCCGTTGGAGATCCGCCACAACCAGCGCGTAAGAAGGGCAATGTTCATGCGTCTGGACGACATGATCCCGAGCCCACCCAGGTCGCGTGGTTTACAGATCTCCGACCAGCGAATCATGTGGTATTTCTGCTTATTGCCCTCGCCGGCCCAGAAGAAGCGACCCTGAACGGTGGCAATCTCGTGATGAAGAGTCTCCGGAAGGCTGTAGAAGCTCATGATGAACAGGAGCAGACTGGCCAAGGACGAGTTGATAAGTACCGCCCAAGCGGCCTTCGATAGCCACCGGCCTTGCCAAGGCTCGATGCGGTGTTGAAGCTTCCCCACCACGGGGCGAAGCTCCACCACCGTAAGCCTCGTATCACTAATGGGGATCCCCAGATAAGACGCGGGGAAGCACCCCAGCTGGCAATTAAGTCTATCCGCGATGCTCTGTCGCTCTTCTTGGGAGTAACCCAAGACCATTACCGCACTTTTATCGAAGTTGATCCTGAGGCCAGACATCTGCTGGAAACACAGCAGGAGGAACTTCAAGTTCATAATGTCGGTCACTGTGCCTTCCACCATGATGATGGTGTCATCCGCATACTGGAGGAGGGAGAGCCCGTTCCCTCCAACTAGATGAGGAACTATCCCTTTAATGTGGCCCGCCGCCTTGGCTTTATCTAATATCGTAGCCAAAGCATCGACCACCATGTTAAAGAGGAATGGAGAGAAGGGGTCGCCCTGGCGCACCCCACAGGATGTGGGGAAGAAAGGACCAATCTCGCCATTAATGTTCACCGCAGTCCGACCCGAGGAGACCATTTGCATCACCCGGGTGACCCACCGGTCGTCGAAGCCCTTCCGCAGCAGGCATTCTCGCAGGAAGGGCCAACTAAGCGTGTCATATGCCTTGTGGAAATCCAGTTTCAGAAATACCGCCTTGAGGTGTTTGGAGTGGACCTCATGGAGGGTCTCGTGGAGACCCAGGACTCCGTCGAGGATATACCGGCCCTGGATAAACGCCGACTGATCAGGGTGGGTTATCCTATCAACGATTGGGGCCGCCCTAATGGCGTACCCCTTCGCAAGGATGCGGAAGATGACATTAATGACAGTGATCGGTCTAAACTGTCGAATGTCCGTGGCCCCGGTAACTTTGGGGATGAGGGTGATGATGCCAAAGTTAAGCCTAGTGAGGTTGATGGTCCCGACGAAGAATTCCTCAAACAGAGCCATCACCTCCGGTTTTATTACCTCTCAAAAGGTCTGGAAGAACTTGACAGGGAGGCCATCCGGGCCGGGGGCCGAGCAAGGGTTCATACTCTTGACAGCCGCCCAAACCCCAGCCTCCGAGAACGGGGCCGTAAGGGCCACGTTATCAGCTGGAGAGACACAACAGTGGGATGGCCAGATGTCCTGAGCCAGAGACATCCCTCCCCGAGGGGAGGCAGAGAATAGGTCTCTGTAGAAGCCGTCCACATGCGTACGGATGTGTTCCGGCCGCTGCAAGAGGGTCTCGCCGTCCCAGAGCAGGGGGATGGAGTTACGTCGGCGGAGCCCATTGTCAATGGCCTGGAAGTAAGCAGTATTGGCATCACCCTTGAGGACCCAATTCTGGGTACCTCGCAACTGCCAGTAGGCTTCCTCGTCCGTGTAGATGACCATGAGCTGATCTTCCAAATCATATCGAAGCATCCATTCGTCGTCCGAAAGGCCCGCGGAGTCAGCCCGAAGGTCGAGGGACTGGATGGCCGCTAGAAGCGCTTTCTTACGCTCACGGATGTCCTGCCCAATGTTAGCACCCCAGCCTTTCATGAATTGTCGGGACCGCTTTACACAGAAGTGTCAGGAGTCCATAGCCGAGAGGGAACGGTGTGGGGAATCGCGAGCCTCGCGCCACAGGTTGGCTATGGCCGAGATAAACCCGGGTTGACGTAACCATAAGGTTTCGAAGCGGAAGCGGGGCGGGATGGAAGGTCGTTCGTTCTCCGAAGAGAGGAGGAGGGGAAAGTGGTCGGACCCAATCCTCGTGATCGCGCGAAGCGAAGCTAGGGGACAGCGAATGTCCCACTCGGGGGCCGCGAATACCCGGTCGAGAACAGACCGGGTCGGGTCAGCCTGACGGTTGGTCTAGGTGAACCTAGTCCCAACCCTATCGAGTTCGCGAAGGCCCATGTCCGCGATGCACTCATTGAACATTTGCATCCGAGGGAAGTTGATGAGATTATTGCTCTTGTCATCTTCATGGCGAATGAGGTTGAAGTCACCCCCACGACGACCGAGAACCGGGTGGCGGCCACCTTCCTCCTGAGCTCCGCAAGGAAGGCTTCGGAACGGCGGTGGTCGGCCGGTCCATATACCGCAATAATCTCCCACTTGAAGTTTAGAGCACGCTCGAAGATCTCCATGCTGACGAAGAATTCGCCACGGTCCATGCTGCCAACCTCAAAGGTGGTATCCTTCACTCCTAGGAGGATACCACCTGAGTGGCCCGTACTCCCACTAGAAGGGAGCCAGTGCCAAGCAAAGAGGTCGGAGCTCAGATGTTCGAGCTCCGACAGGGAGAAATCATTGCACATTGTCTCTTGGATGGCAACTATATCGATTCGCTCGTTCCGCATGTACTCGATCAATTGGCGGCGACGGCCATCTTGGCCGAAGCCACGGATGTTCTAGAGGAGGGTCGGCATCAAGCATCCATCGGGGGGCTGCTTGACCCCAGAACACGTGATGCACTTTGAGCGCGGAGCGCAGCTGTGCGGGAGCGAGTACGGCCCCTGATCTCCACCGGTCCAGCCACTGGATGGGGCTGGACGGGCGGTGGGGCACCAGCCGAGGTACCCGGGTCAGTCCCGGATCGCGCGCGAGCTTCGGCAAGCCGTCCGTCCAGGATATCCCTGGCGCGGATAGCCTCGACCTGAACCAACGGGGGCGCGACCTCCCCACGGAAAACTATGGCCGAGTCCATAGCAACCCTAGCGAGGTGACCTAGTGGGGCGGCTTCAAGAGCCGAGAACGAAGAAGTAGCAGGAGTGGCAGGGAGGGACGGAGTACCTGGCTCAAGGTTCCTGGCTGCGGACCGGCGCTCCGCCCGCTCAGGGATGGGCAGCGCAGGGCTGCCAACCGGCCTGGAGGCCTCAATCCGAGCACTGCGACGGGAGGAAGTCACTGGAGACGAGGTCGAGCGGCCCCGCTTGGAGAACGCCACGGACCGCGGGG
>LR738711.1:681312659-681399048 GCA_902687465.1 Secale cereale
CCCCCCAAAAGTTGTCGTCGGGGATGCGAGGGCGGACAATGTGGTTGGGAGGCTCTGGTGAGATCAAGAGGTCGAACCCCTAGTCGTTGAAGAACACCCGGACCTTGGAATGGAGCTTGGTCGAGTCCAGACACTTGACCTTGACACGGACCTCCTCCTCCTTGCGTAGGGAGAGATCGTCCACCACGACCACCTTGCCGAGGATGCGGGACATGCTCTGAATGATCCTCTCCGAGCGGGCAATGTCGGGGAGGCCGCCAACGAGGATCCAAGCAGTGTCGAGCACGGCGACCGCCAGAGGGTCCCGAACAAGCACCGAGATGTCCACCACAATTTAGCAATTTTAGCATCAAGATCTAAAAACTCCGAATCATTGGGACACCTTAAAGCAGAATCATCTCCAATCCTATTCTCATCAAGATTAATACTAGAAAACAAGGATCTAATAGGAGACACATCAATAACTTTTAGATCTTCATCTTTATTTTCACGATAACCCAAAGAGCACGATTTAATATAATCTTCTCTTTTAGCACGCATTCTAGCGGTTCTTTCTTTGCATTCATCAATGGAAATTCTCATGGCTTTGAGAGACTCATTGATATCATGCTTAGGTGGGATAGATCTAAGTTTCAAAGAATCAAGATCAAGAGTAATTCTATCCACACTTCTATCCAATTCATCAACTTTAAGCAATTTCTCTTCAAGCATAGCATTGAAATTCTTTTGCGAGATCATAAACTCCTTAACACTAGTTTCAAATTCAGAAGGCATCTTTCCATAAGAGTTGTTGTAGGAATTACCAAAATTATTAAAGGAATTAGTAGGAAAAGGCCTAGGATTAAAATTACCTCTATAAGCATTGTTACCAAAATTATTCCTACCAAAAAAATTCACATCCAAAGATTCATTGTTATTCTCAATCAAAGTGGACAAAGGCATATCATTAGGATCAGAAGAAACACTCTTAGCAGCAAACAATTTCATAAGTTGATCCATCTTCCCACTCAAAACACTAATTTCTTCGATAGCATGCACTTTTTTACTAGTAGATCTTTCGGTGTGCCATAGAGAATAATTAACCATAATATTATCTAGGAGTTTGGTAGCTTCTCCTAAGGTAGTTTCCATGAAAGTGCCTCCGGCGGCCGAATCTAAAAGATTTCTAGAAGCAAAATTCAAGCCAGCATAAAAGTTCTGAATAATCATCCATATATTCAAACCATGTGTAGGGCAATTACATATCATTAATTTCATTCTCTCCCAAGCTTGTGCAACATGCTCATGATCTAGTTGCTTAAAATTCATAATATCATTTCTAAGAGAGATGATCTTAGCAGGAGGGAAATACTTAGAGATAAAAGCATCATTGCACTTATTCCACGAATCAATACTATTTCTAGGAAAAGAGGAAAACCAAGTTTTAGCACGATCTCTAAGTGAAAAAGGAAATAACTTCAATTTAACAATATCGTTATCCGTATCCCTTTTCTTTTGCATATCACACAAATCAACAAAGTTGTTTAGATGGGTAGCGGCATCTTCACTTGATCTTTCATGACAAGATTCAACAAAGCAACATTGATCTCACAAGATTCAGCATCGGTAATAGGAGCAATCGGAGTGCTAATAAAATCATTGTTGTTGGTATTGGAGAAGTCACACAATTTGGTATTGTTCTGAGCCATAGTGACAAGCAAGCAATCCAACATACACAAGCAAACAAGAAGCAAATGAACGAGAAACACACGGCAGAAGAAGGGCGAATAAAACGGCAAGGGTGAAGTGGGGGAGAGGAAAACGAGAGGCAAATAAATGTAATGCGAGGGATAAGTGTCAGGACCCCGATCCTAAGTCACACCGATCTAGCTGTAACACGTCATATCACTTTGCAGCCTCATGCACGGTAACCCCTCGGGTGCCACCTTACCTGGCCCGGGACCGTTTGCGCATTTTGGCACACGTATATGACAGTGTCGCTAGCATCCATATGACAGAGAACCCGGGCCGACATGGCTAGTTATAAACCAAAAGTGGCACTAGATTACAGAGACAGGCATCCATGACCCAGCAACGAACGTGTCGGTCATCAACGTATGAACCCAAGTCGTAGCAAGCTACATGGACTTAAAGGAACAACGCGTGACATTTCCCCTAAGGGACAGACACAGGAACGAAGAAGGACACATGCCGGCCAGCCTACGTGTTCCGAGCAGTAGCAAGCTACCAAGGCTCATTGGAATCACTAGGAGGCATTTCCCTGTAAGGTAGGCTACCAAAGGAAAACAACTAGGTGTCGGATCCCACACATACCAAGCATTTCAACCATACACACAATATGCTCAATATGTGCAAATACAACATTGCATCACAACAGAACTCTATGACTCAAAGTACTTTATTTAAGAGGCTCCAAGAGCCATACATAACATATCCATACAGGTAGGGGTCACATGACCCAACACTCAAGTCATACAGTCATACAAGCACAAGCGGAAGCTACATGTCTGAGTACAGACAACTTAGAAAATAAAACAGGCTTGGTGTAGCATGACTATCTACAAGGCCCTTCACAAGCTCCAGATCTCCGTCTGGGTGTCAAGCTACTCGTCGACATCAACGTCTATGTAGAACCCATCAGCAGGGGCAGGGTTCTCCTCTGCAACAGTTATTAAGCAAACATGAGTACAAAGGTACTCAGCAAGTCTTACCACAGAACCTATCATACATGCAACATTATCAAAGGGGGTAGTGGAGTTCATAGCAGAAAGCCAACTTTGACTCTTGGCTAACCTATACTACAACTCTCAACAGATTGCAAGATGTTATTACGAACACGAGTCCTCTACTCACCACAACAATACACTACCGAGGATCCTCTTCCATCATCCTACGGAAGGGCCATCCACGGCACTCACACTTATCTTGAGGCTTTTAGTAGTATCCATCAACTTGTCTATGAACTGTAAGAGTAACCAAGTAGTCCGTACCGCGAACAACGGCTATTCGAATAGATTGATAACCCTGCAGGGGTGTACCTCTTCACACACGCTCCCACCACTTATCGCTGTTTACTCGACGTGTACTCGGCAACCTTCAAGCGGAAGCCCAGCGAGGGTGTCGGCCACGACCTGACTAACTACTCCAGTCTCTCGTCCAGGTTTATCGCCTATTTGGGTTCCATCCGTGGGGAGATCCGGCCGGGGTGTCACTCACGGCCCCAAACGATGTGTACAGGGTTCCCGAGTCACCAAACGGGCAACCGGTACACCGTGCCACGTACCTGTCGCATCACAACCCACCCCGAGGGTCATCGTTGTGCACGACCTCAAGTAAGCTATAAACACCAGAAACTAGTTGCAACTCCTGGACAGAGATCGAGGGTAATTAATAAGCCGAGAGGGTCAATTAAGGATCCCAATGTGTGGTAGTAGCTGTAACTTGAACCACACATATAGATCTCGGGTCCTATGGACGATTCCAATGAAACAACCCACCATGTACTCCTACATGGCCTTTCATCGATACCTTTACCAAGCGTATTCCACACTTCCTTCTCTTTATCAGTATGATCATTTCACTCTGATCCATCACCCAGATGAACCAGACCAGACACAACTCTAAGCATAGCAGGCAACATAAACAAATAGCATGGTGGATCACACATCACATGGCTCAATCAACTCCTACACATGCTAGTGGGTTTCAACTATTTACTGTGGCAATGACAGGTCATGCAAGGGAATAGGGTTCAACTACCGCAGCAAGTAGCAGTTCACACGCTGTTGCCTTAATGCAGTAAAAGAGAGCAGGAGCGAGAAGATTGGGTTTGTATCGGAATGATCAATGAATGCTTGCCTGACAAAGTGGTTGTCGGGTACTGCTCTTCAACTGGATACGCAGCAGTATCCTCGGGAGCAGGACCTAACACAGAGAATACCGGCGATACAATCATTAAACAAACAAATGCAACAATATGATGCATGCTCATGACATGGCAAGATGCATGTGTGTTGGGCTAATGCAACTATAACCAGAAGGGTTTGAGCTTATTTGAATCAAAAATTCAAATTGGCAACTTTAGCTATTATTTAATTAAGTGCATTATCATGTTTTAATGTATACAGCAAGGTTAACTTGCTCAAACATGCATGAAACCAGTGCCATTGGAAAGATTGGATTTTTCTGATCATTTTTCATATATAAATTATTTCCATCTAAGCTACGGTTGAATTTATATGATTTTTTGAAGTTTAGGCATTTTCTGGAATTTCCTGAATTATTTTTAAATCTAAAAATCCTAGAAAAACCTTTACTGCGTCAGCATGACATCATGCTGACGTCAGTCAGTCAACAGGAGCTAGTCCAAGTCAAACATGACATGTGGGCCCGGCATGTCAGTGTCATAGCTAACTAACAAAATTAATTAGTGAACTAATTAGCTGTCAGTGGGGTCTGGGCCCACGGGTCAGTGACTAAACTAACTAACTAATTTAATTAACAATTACTTAACTAAACTAGCTAATTAGAGGAGGGGTGGCCCACACGTCAGCGACCCAGGGGTGGTCAACCCCCCGGTCAAACGAGTCAAACTCGCCGGCGAAGTGACGCCGGCGAGGCCAGACACAGCGGCTTGCTTCGGAAAACGTCCACAGGGCACGGCTCGGGCCGCGGTTGGGCGCGTTGGAGAGCCCTTGCCGAAGCGCGTCGAACGGTGGTGGTCGCCGGACCTGTGGTGGCCGGAGACGACGGCAACGAGCTCGACGGCGGCGCCGGCGTTCGGGCGTGTGTGGAGACGCGGCTGCAGTGGCCTAGGCGATGCGTGCGTAGTACCTAGCTCGTCTACGTGTTGCGGCGAGCGAGATGGACATGTGCCAGTGACCAAATGGTCACCGGAGCATCGCCGGCGGCGAGCACGGCGGCGGTGAGTTTCGGTGATCAACGGAGCGGCAGCTACACAGCGCAAATGAAGCGGAGGAGAGAGGGATTCGGCGCAGGAGCTCACAGCGGTGCTAACGAGCTCGACGGAGGGGTCGGGGACACGCTGCAGCTTCTCAATCGACGGCGAGGTGCTCCGGCGATCCGAGGTTGGGGACGACGGCGTGAGGGCGTTGCAGGGCTCCCGGCGATCCGTGGCTCAGCGAGGAGGAAGAGGGCGTCGCGGCGAACCTTTTGGACAAGGTCACGGGTCGAGGGGGAGGGTCTAGGTGCGGCAACGGCGAGCGGCGGCGACGAGCGGCTCGGTGGTGAGAGGGAGAGAGCCAGGAAAGGCGACGGGGACGAGGGGAAAGTGCGAGAGGGGTCGGGGCAGCTGCGTGGCGACGTCAGGAGACGTCCAGGCCGTCGGGAGGCAGGCAGGCAGGGTGGAGGTGGCCGGGCGCGTGCCGGCGCGCGGCGGCCACGCGCGCTGCCTTCTGGCGCGAGGAGGAAGGCGATAGAACGGGGCTGGTGGGCTGGGCCGGCCTGCTACAGTGCTGGGCCCGAGGTAAGTCCTTTCTCTCTTTCTTTTCTTTCCTATTTCTTTTCTGTTTCATTTGTTTTGCAACTTTGTTTAATTAATAAAAATGCTAGAACATTTTTATAACTCATGAAACTTGTCATGCCCACTGTATATAATATGAACAGTATGGAACATTATAGTTTATGATTATTTGAGCATTTAAAATATTTTATAGCATTTAAATGCCCAAACACAAATACCATATGATTTAATCCAGAGCCCTTGGATGTCCTAGAAAATTGTGCACCATTTTTAGCAAAGGTTTGAGACCAAGGCAGAAATGATGAACATTTTTGAAGGGCATTTTGGGTACATTGGAAAATATTTTATCAAACCCTAGTTGTTAGAAGAGGGGTGCTGGGGTTTCTGTCATTCCCATTTCAAGTTTCTTTGATAAGTAAACATGATGCACACTCTAGCTAGCCCTAATGCAAGTGCTTAACTAGGGATGTGACAACTCACCCCCACTTAAAAGAATCGCGTCCCGAGATTCGGGTTCCTCCGGAAAGAGGGTGGGGTACTCAAGTTGAAGACGATCCTCCCTTTCCCAAGTAGCTTCACTCTCGGAATGATGTGACCATTGAACCTTGAGAAACTTGATATTGTGGCGTCGAGTGGTGCGCTCGGTTTGATCAAGAATACGAACGGGGTATTCTCGATATGTGAGATTGTCCTGGAGATCAAGCGTTTCGTGGTCCACTCCGCGGATAGGATCCGAGAAGCAACGCCTGAGTTGAGAAACGTGGAACACGTCATGAACTCTGGATAGGTGCGGAGGTAGTTCCAATTGGTAGGCAACTTCTCCTCGTTTGGCAAGAATGCGAAAAGGACCGATGTAACGAGGGGCCAATTTGCCTTTGATACCGAAGCGATGGGTTCCCTTAAGAGGAGTAACCCGAAGGTAAGCCTTATCGCCGACTTCAAAAGTCACGGCCTTATGATGACTATCATATTGGATCTTCTGGCGAGACTGGGCTGTTTTCAATTTCTCACGAACGATGCGAACTTGGTCTTCTGCTTCCTGGATCATATCCGGGCCAAAGAATTGTCTTTCCCCGGTTTCTGACCAGTTAAGAGGTGTTCGACACCTTCGTCCATATAGAAATTCGAAGGGAGCTTTACCCAAGCTGGCTTGATAACTATTGTTATAAGCGAATTCGGCAAATGGAAGACACTTTTCCCATTCCATACCAAAAGAAATGACAGAGGCTCGAAGCATGTCTTCCAGAATTTGATTGACTCGTTCCACTTGACCACTTGACTGGGGATGGAAGGCAGTACTGAAAGAGAGATGAGTTCCAATAGCATTCTGGAAACTTTCCCAAAATCGCGAAGTGAAAAGACTTCCACGGTCTGTGTTAATCTCCAACGGCACACCATGAAGTGATACTATCCGACAGACACACAAGTCTGCTAGCTGGCTAGCGGTAATACTCTCTCGAACAGGCAGGAAATGAGCTACTTTAGAGAGGCGGTCGATAACGACGAAGATAGCATTATTCCCTTTCCTGGTCCTGGGAAACCCGGTAATGAAGTCCATACCGACTTTATCCCATTTCCATTCAGGAATAGCTAAAGGTTGAAGGGTGCCAGCAGGCCGTTGATGCTCTACTTTGACTCGACGACAAACGTCGCAGTTAGCAATGAATTGAGCGATTTCTCTCTTCATCCTAGTCCACCAGAATCTCTGACGTAGGTCCTGATACATTTTGGTACTACCGGGATGAATCGTGAGAGGAGATTCATGAGCCTCCTTAAGAATCATTTGTCGTAGCTGTTGTTTCTTGGGTACCACCAAGCGGTTCTCGGAGTACACAACAACTCGATCATCCATAGAGAAACTCCTAGCAACTCCGCTAGCAATGTTCTCCTTGATCCGAGATATGCCTTTATCATACCGCTGGGCAACTATGATTTGATCCATAAGGGTAGGTTTCGCCACCAAGGTGGAAAGGAATCCTCGAGGAACAATGTGAAGGTTAAGCTTACGAAATTCCTCGTGGAGAAGTGGTTGCCCTTGTTGTAACATTAAGTTGTTACAATAAGACTTACTACTTAGCGCATCAGCCATGACATTGGCCTTTCCAGGGGTATAGGTGATTCCTAAGTCGTAGTCTGTGAGCAACTCAACCCAACGTCTTTGCCTGAGATTTAGATCCGGTTGGGTGAAGATATACTTCAAACTTTGATGATCAGTGAAGATTTCACAGCGATTACCAAGGAGGTAATGTCGCCATGTTTTGAGTGCATGGACTACAGCTGCAAGCTCTAGATCATGTGTAGGATAGTTATCCTCATGTGGACGCAACTGTCGAGATGCGTATGCAATCACTTGACGATCTTGCATGAGTATGCAACCTAGTCCTTGTCGCGAGGCGTCGCAGTAGATTATAAAATCCTTGGAAAAGTCTGGTGGTACCAGTACAGGTGCAGATGTCAGGCGTCTTTTCAGTTCCAGAAAACTGGACTCGCACTGTGGGGTCCACTCAAACTTTTTATCTTTCTTGAGGAGTTCAGTTAGAGGTTTAGCAACCTTGGAGAAATTCTCGACGAAGCGTCGGCAATAGCTCGCTAGGCCAAGAAAACTCCTAACTTGCTTGACCGATTCAGGGGGAGTCCAATCAAGGACAGCTTGAACTCGCTCGGGATTGACAGCAATACCCTTGCCAGAGATCACATGACCTAGATAGGTTACTTCCGGCCACCAAAATTCACATTTAGAGAATTTGGCATAAAGGCGGTGCTCTCGAAGTTTTGTCAATACCAGCCTTAATTGCTCGACATGATCTTCCTTGTTCTTGGAATAGATGAGTATATCATCGAGGTATACCACGACGAATTTATCCAAGTACTCCATGAATATAGAATTCATTAGCCGGGAGAAGGTGGCTGGGGCATTGGTTAATCCGAAGGACATGACGGTGTACTCATATTGGCCATAACGAGTAACAAAAGCCGTTTTAGGAATGTCCCCGTTCTTGATTTTGATTTGATGGTAACCCAACCTCAAATCCATCTTAGAGAAGACTGAGGATCCAGCGAGCTGATCATACAAGTCGTTGATCTTGGGAAGCGGATACTTGTTCTTTATGGTGACTAGATTGACAGGTCGGTAATCTACAACCATCCGCTCCGTTCCATCCTTCTTCTTGACGAAGAGGACGGGGCAAGCTCAAGGGGAAGAACTAGGACGGATGAAACCTTTTTGCAAGGACTCATCGAGTTGTTTCTTTAGCTCAGCTAATTCTAGTGGTGCCATCTTATAAGGTCTCCTAGAGATTGGGACAGTTCCAGGGATAAGATCTATCACGAACTCGACATCTCTGTCAGGTGGAATTCCTGGCAGTTCTTCTGGAAAAACATCCGGAAAGTCACGGACTACCGGGATATCTTCAAGTTCTGGTAGAGGGCTGGCATTAAGAGAGTAGAGCTGACGCTCAGCCATTCGGGTCAAGACATTGACTATCTTGCCGGATGGATGTGTAAGTTGAACGGTCCTAGTATAGCAATCAATCTTGGCGTAATGAGTTGTCATCCAATCCATACCCAAAATGATGTTTATGTCCGAGGACTTGAGAACGATTAGAGATGCTAGGAAAATAAGTCTATCGACAAGGATTTCATTTCCATGGCTTACCCTAGAGGTTTGCCACTTTGAACCAGGAGTTTGAATAACCATGGAAGTAGGCATGTCACAAAAAGTCATGTTGTGCAATCGAGCATAGCTCTCAGATATGAACGAATGGGATGCTCCAGTATCCAAAAGAACAGATGCCGGATGGCAGTTAACGAGAAGCGTACCAAGGACGACGTTAGGATCCTCATAAGCTTCCTCGGCAAAGACATAGTTGACATGACCACGTGCAGTGGGGATTGGCTTGACATAATTCACCTTGCCGGTTGGCTTACCACGGCCAACGGGTTTTCCTGGTTGATTCTGGGGACACTCACGCATGTAATGCCCCGGTTCTCCACACTTGAAGCAGGTCACAGTGTTAGTGCGTGGAGCAAAGTTGGAAGGTGGTCCTCCATAGGTCTTAGCAGGTGCAAACTGTTGAGTTGGGCGAGGCGCCTCATAGGATGGCCTCGGTGTGTACTTGGGTGGCAGAGCAGTGTTAGGAACCCACACACGGCGCTTGTGAGAGCCAGAGCCGGATGAGGAACCAAAGTCTCGAGTATGCTTGCGTGTGGCCTCGAAGTCGGTCTGGCCCGTTTCAGCACTGATAGCCTTGTTTACCAACTTCTGGAAGGAAGTGCACTCGTGCAGACGTAGATCTCGGCGGAGTTCAGGGCTGAGTCCCTTGCGGAACCTCGCCTGCTTCTTGGCATCGGTGGATACTTCCTCAGGTGCATAGCGTGCCAAGTTGCCAAACTCGCGACTATAGCCATCCATAGTTAACCGGCCCTGGGTGAAATTGCAGAATTCCTCCCGCTTGCGATCCATGAGACCTTCCGGAATGTGATGTTCACGGAATGCCTCACTGATCTCAACCCAAGTAGTGATTTGGCCAGCAGGACGCATAGCTTCGAAGTTTTCCCACCAAAGACTGGCAGGGCCCTCAAGATGGTAGGCGGCGTAGGTAACCTTGTCAGCTTCGGCCACACGGGCAGAGTGTAGCTTGTGGGTGATACTACGTAGCCAGTCATCCGCATCCAGAGGTTCAGTGGAGTGATGGAACTTCGGTGGACACATCTTGATAAAGTCATTGATTGACACCACGTCATTCCTCTGACGGAACCCAGTGTTCTGCTCTATGCGTTCCAGCAGACGGTTGGTCTCTCTCTTGTTCCGTTCTGCCTCGAGCATAACTTCCGCCAAGGAGGGTGGCTGGGGCAGATTCCCATCTCTAGCCCCACTAGCCTCACCCTGCTCCTGAGCAGCAGGAGTGTTGCGAGTGTTGACCATCCTAGGAAAACAAAACAACGGTTTAGACAAGGATGGCAAAAATTTGACATAGAAGTGCAGAATGTAATGGATGACACGGAATGCAGAGATGTTCATGCGTACGACATGGTAATACAGAAACTGCTATATATACACCAGTGGTCATACACACCATACATAGTTTAGTACAAGCCAAGGCTAAAGTACAACTGCGGTGAAAGACGATACATCCCATCAGAGGCATTCCAAGCTCCTATACATTATTTAACTACACCTCCGGAACTCAGTACACACTAAGTCATATTCCACAAGACGCGCAGGACTGTGGGAATACAACTACTACAATACTACTACTACCACGGTCTAACTCAGACATTCCCGTAGTAATCTTCGTAAAGATTACCACCGTAGCCTGGAAGTGGAACAGACGGATCTTGAAACTCGCGAGCGCTCGAAGGCTGTGGACCATAGGGACATGGATGTGGCCTCGGTCCTGATGCTGGTGGTAACCGACGCCCACGTGGAGGTGTAATACCCCCAATGTCACGCCAATCCATGCGATCAGGCATACGAGTACGCACGGGGTACAAATCCCGCATGTCCAGATATCCGGCGTGCACAGCAGGTGCAAGCCGTGTCAAAGTAGTCCAGTGGGCGGCTCAAGTGTTATACAGCTCCATTCGGAGGGCACGGACCTCATGGTCCCTATCCTCCAGCATCTGAACAGTAGTCTGAAGCAGTGGCTCTTCATGAGCAGCATCAGTATACAGACCAGTGTAGTAGCCTTCCTCTCCGGGAAGTGAGGCTGGCATGTAACAGAACTCAGTGTTCAGCAACAGGGCATGCCTGGCCCGGAGAATGGTCATCATCGAATAGGCGGCATCCTGCACTGCCATCTCGATGGTAACCCCGAGTCCATAAGACCAATGGATGGGGTCGTTAGCTCCAGGATATGAGGGGTATATCCGGACTGTGCAGAAATACTGACTCTGATTGAAATCCCGGTACTGTTCCTCCACGGTGTACCCAGGATACCAGCGATAACCGGTCTCAGTCAGCACACGAACTAGCATGGCCGTGTGACCGGGCACATTGATGCACTGAGTCAAACGAACCACTTGGTGAGGGGTGCGGCCAGACATCTGAAACACGAAATAATGCAAAGGCATTAGTGTTTCTGGAAGAAATCGGGCAGCATAACAACTGTAAATGCTCAAACAAAGATTTGAGACATCTTACAAATGATAGCATAGCCACTCAACAATTCCATATCAAGGTTCTGGGTCCAACAATCATCATACTAAAAGGATAGAAACTGAACTAAGGCTTGAAACCAACAATCCTAAGAGTCTACGGATTAGTAACACGTGCGTAGAAAGAATAGACTGACTCAGATCAGAAGGGCATAAGGTAAAGGAGTAAAAAGAGCCTTACGTTCCCTTCCACAATCAATTCCCCTACATATAACTAAGAATTTTTCTAGACTCAACATCGACCAGTTTGGCTTGAGAAACCTACAGGCAGTCCAGCTCTGATGCCAACGCTGTCAGGACCCCGATCCTAAGTCACACCGATCTAGCTGTAACATGTCATATCACTTTGCGGCCTCACGCACGGTAACCCCTCGGGTGCCACCTTACCTGGCCCGGGACCGTTTGCGCATTTTGGCACACGTATATGACAGTGTCGCTAGCATCCATATGACAGAGAACCCGGGCCGACATGGCTAGTTATAAACCAAAAGTGGCACTAGATTACAGAGACAGGCATCCATGACCCAGCAACGAACGTGTCGGTCATCAACGTATGAACCCAAGTCGTAGCAAGCTACATGGACTTAAAGGAACAACGCGTGACATTTCCCCTAAGGGACAGACACAGGAACGAAGAAGGACACATGTCGGCCAGCCTACGTGTTCCGAGCAGTAGCAAGCTACCAAGGCTCATTGGAATCACTAGGAGGCATTTCCCTGTAAGGTAGGCTACCAAAGGAAAACAACTAGGTGTCGGATCCCACACATACCAAGCATTTCAACCATACACACAATATGCTCAATATGTGCAAATACAACATTGCATCACAACAGAACTCTATGACTCAAAGTACTTTATTTAAGAGGCTCCAAGAGCCATACATAACATATCCATACAGGTAGGGGTCACATGACCCAACACTCAAGTCATACAGTCATACAAGCACAAGCGGAATCTACATGTCTGAGTACAGACAACTTAGAAAATAAAACAGGCTTGGTGTAGCCTGACTATCTACAAGGCCCTTCACAAGCTCCAGATCTCCGTCTGGGTGTCAAGCTACTCGTCGACGTCAACGTCTATGTAGAACCCATCAGCAGGGGCAGGGTTCTCCTCTGCAACAGTTATTAAGCAAACATGAGTACAAAGGTACCCAGCAAGTCTTACCACAGAACCTATCATACATGCAACATTATCAAAGGGGGTAGTGGAGTTCATAGCAGAAAGCCAGCTTTGACTCTTGGCTAACCTATACTACAACTCTCAACAGATTGCAAGATGTTATTACGAACATGAGTCCTCTACTCACCACAACAATACACTATCGAGGATCCTCTTCCATCATCCTACGGAAGGGCCATCCACGGCACTCACACTTATCTTGAGGCTTTTAGTAGTATCCATCAACTTGTCTATGAACTGTAAGAGTAACCAAGTAGTCCGTACCGCGAACAACGGCTATTCGAATAGATTGATAACCCTGCAGGGGTGTACCTCTTCACACACGCTCCCACCACTTATCGCCGTTTACTCGACATGTACTCGGCAACCTTCAAGCGGAAGCCCAGCGAGGGTGTCGGCCACGACCTGACTAACTACTCCAGTCTCTCGTCCATGTTTATCGCCTATTTGGGTTCCATCCGTGGGGAGATCCGGCCGGGGTGTCGCTCACGGCCCCAAACGATGTGTACAGGGTTCCCGAGTCACCAAACGGGCAACCGGTACACCGTGCCACGTACCTGTCGCATCACAACCCACCCCGAGGGTCAGCGTTGTGCACGACCTCCAGTAAGCTATAAACACCAGAAACTAGTTGCAACTCCTGGACAGAGATCGAGGGTAATTAATAAGCCGAGAGGGTCAATTAAGGATCCCAATGTGTGGTAGTAGCTGTAACTTGAACCACACATACAGATCTCGGGTCCTATGGACGATTCCAATGAAACAACCCACCATGTACTCCTACATGGCCTTTCATCGATACCTTTACCAAGCGTATTCCACACTTCCTGCTCTTTATCAGTATGATCATTTCACTCTGATCCATCACCCAAATGAACCAGACCAGACACAACTCTAAGCATAGCAGGCAACATAAACAAATAGCATGGTGTATCACACATCACATGGCTCAATCAACTCCTACACATGCTAGTGGGTTTCAACTATTTACTGTGGCAATGACAGGTCATGCAAGGGAATAGGGTTCAACTACCGCAGCAAGTAGCAGTTCACACGATGTTGCCTTAATGCAGTAAAAGAGAGCAGGAGCGAGAAGATTGGGTTTGTATCGGAATGATCAATGAATGCTTGCCTGACAAAGTGGTTGTCGGGTATTGCTCTTCAACTGGATACGCAGCAGTATCCTCGGGAGCAGGACCTAACACAGAGAATACCGACGATACAATCATTAAACAAACAAATGCAACAATATGATGCATGCTCATGACATGGAAAGATGCATGTGTGTTGGGCTAATGCAACTATAACCAGAAGGGTTTGAGCTTATTTGAATCAAAGATTCAAATTGGCAACTTTAGCTATTATTTAATTAAGTGCATTATCATGTTTTAATGTATACAGCAAGGTTAACTTGCTCAAACATGCATGAAACCAGTGCCATTGGAAATATTGGATTTTTCTGATCATTTTTCATATATAAATTATTTCCATCTGAGCTACGGTTGAATTTATATGATTTTTTGAAGTTTAGGCATTTTCTGGAATTTCCTGAATTATTTTTAAATCTAAAAATCCCAGAAAAACCTTTACTGCGTCAGCATGACATCATGCTGACGTCAGTCAGTCAACAGGAGCTAGTCCAAGTCAAACATGACATGTGGGCCCGGCATGTCAGTGTCATAGCTAACTAACAAAATTAATTAGTGAACTAATTAGCTGTCAGTGGGGTCTGGGCCCACGGGTCAGTGACTAAACTAACTAACTAATTTAATTAACAATTACTTAACTAAACTAGATAATTAGAGGAGGGGTGGCCCACACGTCAGCGACCCAAGGGTGGTCAACCCCCCGGTCAAACGAGTCAAACTCGCCGGCGAAGTGACGCCGGCGAGGCCAGACATGGCGGCGTGCTTCGGAAAACGTCCACAGGGCACGGCTCGGGCCGCGGTTGGGCGCGTTGGAGAGCCCTTGCCGAAGCGCGTCGAACGGTGGTGGTCGCCGGACCTGTGGTGGCCGGAGACGACGGCAACGAGCTCGACGGCGGCGCCGGCGTTCGGGCGTGTGTGGAGACGCGGCTGCAGTGGCCTAGGCGATGCGTGCGTAGTACCTAGCTCGTCTACGTGCTGCGGTGAGCGAGATGGACATGTGCCAGTGACCAAATGGTCACCGGAGCATCGCCGGCGGCGAGCACGGCGGCGGTGAGTTTCGGTGATCAACGGAGTGGCAGCTACACGGCGCAAATGAAGCGGAGGAGAGAGGGATTCGGCGCAGGAGCTCACAGCGGTGCTAACGAGATCGACGGAGGGGTCGGGGACGCGCTGCAGCTTCTCAATCGACGGCGAGGTGCTCCGGCGATCCGAGGTTGGGGACGACGGCGTGAGGGCGTTGCAGGGCTCCCGGTGATCCGTGGCTCAGCGAGGAGGAAGAGGGCGTCGCGGCGAACCTTTTGGACACGGTCACGGGTCGAGGGGGAGGGTCTAGGTGCGGCAACGGCGAGCGGCGACGACGAGCGGCTCGGTGGTGAGAGGGAGAGAGCCAGGGGAGGCGACGGGGACGAGGGGAAAGTGCGAGAGGGGTCGGGGCAGCTGCGTGGCGACGCCAGGAGACGTCCAGGCCGTCGGGAGGCAGGCAGGCAGGGTGGAGGTGGCCGGGCGCATGCCGGCGCGCGGCGGCCACGCGCGCTGCCTTCTGGCGCGAGGAGGAAGGCGATAGAACGGGGCTGGTGGGCTGGGCCGGCCTGCTACAGTGCTGGGCCCGAGGTAAGTCCTTTCTCTCTTTCTTTTCTTTCCTATTTCTTTTCTGTTTCATTTGTTTTGCAACTTTGTTTAATTAATAAAAATGCTAGAACATTTTTATAACTCATGAAACTTGTCATGCCCACTGTATATAATATGAACAGTATGGAACATTATAGTTTATGATTATTTGAGCATTTAAAATATTTTATAGCATTTAAATGCCCAAACACAAATACCATATGATTTAATCCAGAGCCCTTGGATGTCCTAGAAAATTGTGCACCATTTTTAGCAAAGGTTTGAGACCAAGGCAGAAATGATGAACATTTTTGAAGGGCATTTTGGGTACATTGGAAAATATTTTATCAAACCCTAGTTGTTAGAAGAGGGGTGCTGGGGTTTCTGTCATTCCCATTTCAAGTTTCTTTGATAAGTAAACATGATGCACACTCTAGCTAGCCCTAATGCAAGTGCTTAACTAGGGATGTGACAATAAGGGTTTGTGATAGGTACTTGGTATATGACTTTTGCGTAAGCCTCCCCGGCAATGGCGCCAGAAATTCTTCTTGCTACCTCTTGAGCTTGCGTTGTATTCCCTCGAAGAGGAAAGGGAGATGCAGCACAGTAGCGTAAGTATTTCCCTCAGTTTTCGAGAACCAAGGTATCAATCCAGTAGGAGACCACGCGCCAGTACCTCACACCTGCACAAACAAATAAGAACTTCGCAGCCAACGCGATAAGGGGTTGTCAATCCCTTTACGGTCACTTACGATAGTGAGATCTCATAGAGATGATGATTATATTTTTGGTATTTTTGGTATAGAAACATAAAGTAAAGAAAGCAAATAAATAACGGCGGCATAAATTAATGGGAAAGTAATATGATAGAGATAGACCCGGGGGCCATAGTTTTCTCTAGTGCCTTCTCTCATGATAGTGATATTCTACGGCGGGTAAACAAATTACTGTCGAGCAATTGATAGAAAAGCCAATAATTATGAGACTATCTAGGCATGATCATTGTATATAGGCATCACGTCCGAGACAAGTAGACCGAAACGATTCTGCATCTACTACTATTACTCCACACATCGACCGCTATCCAGCATGCATCTAGTGTATTAAGTTCATACGAACAGAGTAACGCCTTAAGCAAGATGACATGATGTAGATGGATAAACTCAAGAAATATGATGAAAACCCCATCTTTTTATCCTCGATGGCAACAATACAACACGTGCCTTGTTGCCCCTACTATCACTGGGAAAGGACACCGCAAGATTGAACCCAAAGCCAAGCACTTCTCCCATTGCAAGAACTATAGATCTAGTAGGCCAAACCAAACCAATAATTCGAAGAGACTTGCAAGGATGTTATGAGCACACATAAAAAGTTCAGAGAAGAACCAAATATCTTTCATAGATAACCTTGATCATAAACTCACAATTCATCGGATCTCGACAAACACACCACAAAAAGAGATTACATCGAATAGATCTCCTCGAAGACCGAGGATAACTTTTTATTGAGATCCGGAGAGAGAGAAGAAGCCATCTAGATACTAGCTATGGACCCGAAGGCTGTGGTAAACTACTCACAACTCATGGTGAGGGCGATGATGATGATGATGAAGGCCTCCGTGATGGATCCCCCTCCCGGAACAGGCTCCAAGATGGGATCTCCACGGGAACAACAGCTACGGCGGTGGAATTAGGGTTTTCTCTCTACGTATGGAGTTTCTGGGGTACGTAGGCCTATATAGGAGGAAGAGGGGCACCAGGGGCCACCGGGCCTGCCTTCGAGGAAGGGGGCACGCCCTGGGAAGGGGGGCACGCCCCCACCCTCGAGGGTGGGCCCCGCCCCTGTCCTCTGGCTTGGCCCCGAAGTCTATCTCGCGTGATTTTCTCCAAAAATATCTCTTGCGAAGGTTTCATTCCGTTTGGACTCCGTTTGATATTCCTTTTCTGCAAAACCCTGAATTAGGCAAAAAAACAGCAATCTGGACTGGGCCTTTCGGTTAGTAGGTTAGTCCCAAAAATGATATAAAAGTGAATGATAAAGCCCATTAAACATCCAAGACTTCATAAATAATAGCATGGAACAATAAAAAATTATAGATACGTTGGAGACGTATCAAGCTGCACAGCGTAGTACAACTTATCCTGAGTGGGACATACTAACACAACGCCAACCCCCGCTCCAAGGCGCGAGAAGGCGCCATTGAAGTATACCACCCATCCGTCTGGGGCTTCATCGCCGGGGACCAGTGGGCGGTCCTCGCTAGCCCCCCCCGCTCCGGCGCGTCAGTCCACTCCGCCACAATGTCTGCCAGAGCGGCTCCCTTGATCACTCGCGTGGTGCTGAACTCCAACTGGAACGCTTGAAGCTCGATGTTCCACTCGGCAACCCTCCCGACGACATTCGGGCCCCGCAGTACCTTCTCGAGGGGATATGACGAAACAACCTTGATAGGATGGCCTTGGAAGTAGTGGCGCAGTTTCCTAGAGGCGACGAGGAGCGCCAGGAGCAGCTTCTGAGGCATCGGGTAGCACGAGCATGCGTCGCGTAGTACGGTGCTGACGAAGTACACCGGGTGCTCCACGAGGGTCGGCGCAGCAGGGTCCATGGGCGCTTCGGGAACCTCGGGTGCCTCTTGCTGAGTGGCGGGGCCGTCAGTGCCCGTGGTTGAATCTTCTTCTGGGACAGCGTCAGGGGGTGGCGCGGGCCCTGAAGATGCTGAGACGGCCGATAGCCTTGGGCTTCGGGGCCTCTCCTCACGCTCCACGACTAGTGCCGCACTGGCGGAGTGAGGCGTTGCGGTGAGGTAGAGAGTCATGGGCTCCAGGGATCTTAGCGCTACCATACCCGGCGAGCTGGTGAGGTATTCCTTGAGGTCCCGGAAGGCGGCATCGGCCTCCGGAGTCCACTCAAAGGGCCCCTTCTTCTTCATGAGTTTGAAGAACGGGAGGGCGCGCTCCCCAAGCTTGGAGATGAAGCGCCCTAGGGACATTACACACCCCACGAGCTTCTGCATCTCCTTCAAGTTCGTGGGCGGCTTCATTCTTTCGATGGACTTGATCTTCTCCGGATTACCTTCAATGCCCCGGTGCGAAACCAGGAATCCTAGTAACTTCCCAGAGGGTACACCGAACACGCACTTCTTCGGGTTGAGGCACAGCTTCACCTTGCGCAGGTTGGCGAATGTTTCTTCTAGGTCCTGGACGAGAGTCCGGGCCTCTCTGGTTTTAACCACGATGTTGTCGACGTAGGCCTCTGCATTCCTCCCGAGCTAAGGGTCGAGGGTAATGTGCATCAGGCGCTGGAAGGTGGCGCCCACGTTCCTCAGCCCAAAAGGCATGCAAGTGTAACAGTAGACCCCGCATGGGGTCAGGAACGCCGTCTTCTCCACGTCTTCCACCGCCATCTTGATTTGGTGGTAGCCCGAGAAGGTGTCGAGGAAGCAGAGCAGGTCACACTCTGCCGTTGAATCCATGATTTGGTCGATGCGCGGAAGAGGGAATGGGTCCCGAGGGCAGAAATTGTTAAGGCTAGTGAAGTCAACGCACATGCGCTCCTTGCTTTCTTTCTTCGGGACTATGACGGGGTTGGCCAACCACTCCAGGTGCCGTACTTCCCGTACGACGCCCGCTTCCTCTAGCTTCCTAACCTCCAGAACGATGAAGGCCTGCTTCTCCGAGGCTTGTCTGCGCGCCTTCTGCTTGATAGGGCGCGCATTGGGGCACACCGTGAGATGATGCTCGATGACGTGCCTTGGCACCCCGACCAAGTTAGTGGCTTGCCAGGCGAACACGTCCTTGTTAGCCCTAAGGAAGCTGACCAACGCTGCCTCTTGCTCTGGGTCCATGCCAGTGCCGATGGTGAAGGTGGCTCCTGAGCCCTCTTCGTCAGCGGGCACCTGCTTCGTCTCAGCGGGGTCCTGGGAGAAGAGCTGCTTCTTCTTGGCAGGCGCGGCTTCAGGTGCCTCCGAAGCCCCATTTGCTCCTGGGTGACCTACGGCAGCAGCTCTATAAGCGCGCCCGAGGACCTGAAGGGTGGCCTTGGGGTCCCCTTTGATGGTGATGACGTCGTTGCTCCCGGGTATCTTGACGGTGTTGTAGCCCGGGTGAGTCGCCGCCAAGAACTTCGCCAAGGCTGGGAAGCCGAGGACAGCGTTGTAGCGCAGGTGGATGGGCGCAACGTCGAAGTTGATGAGCTCAGTCCGGTAGTTAGCCGGTGTGCCGAACGGCCGAGCCCGCGACCCCTGAGAAGGGCTTGGTGGGGAGGAGCTGCCTGTAGGACACAGGCAGATGACCGAAGGCCTCGGGGGAGAGGATGTTGAGCCCGGCGCCACCGTCGATGAGGGTCCTCGTCACGGCCAACCCACAGATGGTGGGCGTGCACACCATGGGGAGAAAGCTCGCGCCGGCCGCTTCTGTGGCGAGGTCGCTAGGGCCGAAGGTGATGGCGTGCCCCTGCGCACTCTGTGCCCGCGAGGCCTCTTGCGGCTGGGCGGCGGCCCCAACCTGCCGAAAGTGCGATTTGACGTGTCGAGCCGACGCCGACGCTTGGGACCCTCCGAGGATGCAGGCGACCCCGTGGCAGGGCAGCTCCCCGCTGGCAACGCCCCGCAGCCCGCCGCTGCAGGCCGTTCGAGCGTCGTGCTTTCCCGCAGACGGCTGGTGTCGGGGCAGCCGTCGTGCCATCAAGAGCGCGACCGGAGAGGCCACAGGAGGCGGGAGTGGCAGAGCAGGCCACCCTCTGGTGGCCCGACCGGCAAGAACATCGTCGGGGAAGGAGGAGGAGCGCCCATGGGTGGCGTGGTCCGCCGATACCGCTTCGATGACATGGAGAGTGCCAACCCCCATGCGGATGTGGCAGGCCACGGTCATCGTGGCGGCGCGGGACAGGAGAGGGGACGCGAGGTCGTCGGAGAGGCGAGATTTCGACACGCCCCCTACCTGGCGCGCCAAATGTCGGATTCAGGGCTCCACAAAACCCAAAAAGTTCAAACACAGGGGCGTGAACGAAGATCTCTCCCACTCACGTCTACCTAGCATCACGCCGTCGCCCAGTGAAGAGATTGAAGCAAACAACAAGTGAAGCACGCAAAGTTTACCCAGGTTCAGGCCACCTTGTGGTGTAAAACCCTACTTCCTGATTTGGTGGATTGGCCTCGGGAGGGCTGGAATATGAACTAATACAGTGATTCATGAGCTCAGGAGGTGAGCTCAGGAGGGTTAGGAGGCAAGTGTTCTTGCTCCTTTGCGTGGTGGCCGAGTTTATGGATCTGCCTCTCTCTCCCCCTTCATAGCAGGGATCCTAGCTACTTATATAGGCGGCCAGGGTCCTCTTCCCCTCGAAATGTTTAGGTGGGAAGGGATCCCACAACGGCCATTTTTGAGCGGGAACACAAGGACGTTCCTACCCTGACAAAAGCAGTCTTCGCCTGCAAAAGGATCAGGCGGTGACGCGGTGGTGGGCTCGGTGGTGACATCCTCCCTGTCGTCCTTGCGGTCTTCGGTCCTGTTGCACCAATGGGGAAACCTTTGTCCCGCTCCTCCAGACCCTGCGCCTGTGCTGCCTCCCTTGCACCGAAACGGCAACTACGCTGCTGGCGGGCGCTGGCACCCGCTGGCGCGGTGCGTCACTGCTGACGTCACTGCCACCTCCTGAGGCAGGCTTGGCCTTGGATTCTCCGCCCCTCCGGAGCGCCTTGCCGAGGCCGCTCCTGAGGGGGTCTTGACATTGTGCTCCTCGTGAGGCCTAGCCCCCTCGCGAGTGTCTTGGGCAGCTGGTCGATCAGATGGGCCGTACCAGGCCGTGGTAGGAGCGCGTCGCGGCCCGCAGACAGGCAAGTCTGGGTACCCTGGTTCCCAGGACGCCGACATACTTCTCTTGATGCAGCAGCCTAGGTGGCGTGATGAAGAAGGTGAAGGGGGAGGTCACGTCGCGGTGCCCTGCCCCTCCTGCTGCTGCTGTGGTCGTGGAGGAGGGTGCCACAGTTCCGCGCGCCTTGGCCAGCTGGGCCACCGAGCACGCGGCGGCGGCAGCACCTGAGGGCATCGTTGCCGTTTGCGAGGCCTCGGCGGCTCCCGCTCCGGCTGTTCCAGCGAGGGGTGACGGAGCCCCCGAGCCCCTGGTCGAGCAGCCGGTCTCATTGGCGCCCATCCGCCAGCCGGCGCAGTCTGGCCCTGAGACCTTGGAGGCCGCCTCCGCTGCGCTGGTTCGGCTTCGTACCGAACTTCAGGGTGGTGACGGCCGCGCGATGGAGGGACGCCTGGGGCTGATCTCTGGGTGGCTCCTGGCGGACGAGTCCGCGCGGGCATCTTAGAGCCAAGCCTCAGCGATCGCTGCCAAGGGTCAAGAGGAAGCTGCGGTAGCCACGCGGGCATGCGACGCCGCGCGAGCCCACACTGCGTCCTTCGAGAAGCGCTGCCTCAAGGCGGAGAGCGAGCTGGAGACTCTTCACGAGGAAGGCGCCAGGCGCGCCCTGGAGCTTGAAGGTTTGGAGAAGGGGCTCAAGGCGCAGAAGGCTGACACGTCCCGGCTGCAGCAGGAGCAGCTCGGTGATCGCGCGAGCCTGGAGAAGCTGAAGGCCGAGGCCGAGCAGGCCAGGGCGACCCAAGCTGCACGCGAGAAGGAAGACGCCCTTGCGGCCTCGGCGGTGGTGAGTCGCGAGGCCCTTGCCGCCTTCGAGCTCGAGGCCCGTACGGCGCTGCGGGCTGCTTATGGGGAAGGATTCGAGAAGCCATTGGCCGCCCCGGAGGGTGGCCCCGCCGGGCTCCTTGCCGCGCTCGTGAAGTCCCTGCGCGAGGTTGCGACCGCAATTGGCCAGTTAGCAGACGTCGAAAGCCGCACACTCCTTACCTTGGTCCTCACGCAGGTGTGCGGCCACCTAAGTCTCTGTGATCCCGCTCTTGACCTGGCCTCGCATTCCGAGCCCGTGACCGCAAGCATAGAGGGCGCGGCTTCTGCGGCCCTGGAGGTGAAGGTCATGGAACTGGTGGAGGCGTTCCTCCATGCTACTGATACCGTAGCCGACGAGGCGGAGACTGGTGACGACGCGCTTGGTGATGCCTGACATGTTCCTGTTCAGATGAGAGAGATGCGAGTGCCTCGGGGAGGCATAAGAACTTGTTTGAATTTGAAGGACTTGGTGTTATTGTAATAACTAGATTTAACTTGATGACTTCCGTGCTTGCTTCCTTTCATGTTTGCTTAGGTGCTCTGCGTCGGCAGGGCCCAACCCCGCACATACCTCAATCGCCATTGAGCCCTCCGGGTGACCGGGGTTATCATAATAACTAGACTCAAGGGATGAGGGGCTACGTGGCTAGTGAGGCCCCTAGATCGCGATGCCCAGGGATCCCCCTTGACGTTCAAGCGACCCCATTTGCATTCTGCGCCGGCAGGGCCCATCCCCGCGCATACCTCGACCGCCGTTGAGCGCCGGGCTCAACGAGTGAGGGCCTACGTGACTAGTGAGGCCCCTGGGTCGCAATGCCCATGGGTCCCCCTTGATGTATGAACGGCTCTCACGAGGGAGAATCAGCACCATACATTGCTCACGAGCCTTCGCCTAGGATGGGGGCGCGAGAAGGCCAGGAGTCTGGGCACCTGGTAGGGTGGCGTCTGCCAGGCGTGACCTGAGCATAGTCCCCATGCCTAGCCCCCCTCGCGACACCCATCCAAGGAGAAGCTGTGAGCGTCATGAGCTGAAAAGCTCCCTGAGGTTGGTGCGACCACTGGGGGCCGCCCTCAGTTGTTTATAACTAGCGCGGAGCATAGAGCTACCACACTTGCGCGGAGTGTGGGCATAACTGTGCCTCGGTCGTAGCGGCCAGCGCGGAGCTTGGTGCTTCCACTGGTTCGTGGGCATAACCGCTCCTCTGTTGGTTCTGTCAGCGTGGAGCATGGCACTTCCACTGGACCGTGGGAGGGAGCCTCCCACTGGGAGAGACTCTGGGGCATGTACAGCCCTGTCCTGACATGTGGCTTGCACGGCAGGACAACCAAGGTGTATATGGGCCCTCCTCAGGACGAGCTGAACGACTCTGAGAAAGTTCTCGTGAGCTTACGCATCACTCACGAGATCCTACCCTGAGGCGGGTTGCGCCTGAGTCTTCTTCTGCAAAATGTGAAAAGAGAGGTGTTGTGTCGACCTGCGCCGAGTGCATCTCTAGAGGGCATCTCATGAGAAGGCTGCAGCACCAACGACCCTAGGAGGTGACGTGACGGGAATGGCTCGTGAGACAGAGCTCAGCCGCTGGATTTATCGATGCTACGGGGACGGACCCGAGCACAGACGCCATGCCCAGTCTTCTCATGCAACAATCCAAAAGAAAAACAACCGGCGCGCAGTTCCTGCGTGAGCGAGGCACCTCCCACAGGCCCCTACTTACCCATCCACGATTAGCCCATGCGAGAACAAGGCACCAAGGACCACGGGAGGTGACGTCATGGGAATGGCTCGCGAGATAGAGCTCAGCCCTTGGGTTTAGCGATGCTGCAGGGACGGACCCGAGCACAGACGCCGTGATAGTCCTTAATCGTGGGGCGGTCGCGAGTGGGCTTGCAAGGGCCGATGACCTTAGTGGCGGTGAGAACGCCGAGCATATAGGTAATGCAAATAGGAAGAAGCAACTAGCCTTGATTCATGCGCAAAAAGAGATAGCTGCGGGGGGATTGCCCCCAGCAGCTCGAGGATGATGCAGCCCGGGGGGCACCCTCGATTAAATACCTGAAACGTCACCTGACACTTGTCGAAGAAGAGTTGGGGTAGCTGAAGACGCAAGCCGTGCGGGTTGCTCCTGAGGATCGTCAGGCTCCTGAGGCCCAGGGGCTCCGGAGGCCCTCAGTGGTCGCGGGGGGTCCGTCTCTCGCTCCGTCTGGACCGCATGCCACTGAGCCTCCCGAGCCCCCAAAGCCTATCACGCGAGGCGCTGGAACGTGGCAGCTGCACTGCGGAAACCGAAGAGTGTGCGGACGTAGTTGCAGGGGAGGGCCCTCCTCCGGCCGACCGCCGTCGGCCAGAAGGGCTCCAAAGAAGCGGCTCGGTTGAGGCCCGCGACGTCGACGCAAACGCGGAAGTGGTCGCTCGGGTTGCGGGTAGGTGAGGTAGGCATCGTGCGGTTATGCCCGCCGCGAATGAGCCTTGCGTACTGAAGTTCCTCGGTAACCTGGTCGATGAAGTCATGAGCCCCCAATGCCGTACGGCTCGCGCCGGGCTCACAAAAACGCGCGTCGAGACACGCCTGCAGGTGGTGCCCGAACACCTCCCTCGAGACGCTGGTCAGGTCGGGGACACTCCAGAGGAGAGCCCCCGGGCCCATCCTGAGAGGGGCATCGGGCACGCCCCCCTATGCGAGGGTGGAGGGCGCCTCGTCGGCAAGCACAAGTCCTGAGGCAGAACCGTCATGAGCCCCTGCGTCCTGAGGTCCATTGGCGGGCAGGTTCTTCTTCTTCTTGGGGCGGTCTGCAGGGCGAGGACGGCTCCATCCTCATCGGAGCTCTCGACCACCGCGGTCTGGTAGGCGCGCTCCAGGGAACGCAATGCTTCCTTCTTGTCGGAGGCGATCGTGATGACTCCGCCACTCCCGGGCATCTTGAGGACGTTGTAGCCATGATGGGTCGCTGCCATCAACTTGGCGAGGGCAGGATACCTAAGGATGGCGTTGTACGGGAGGTGGATGTTGGCGACGTCGAAGTCGATGAGCTCGGTGTGATAGTTGTCGCGGTCACCAAAGGTGACGAGGAGGCGGACCTGCCCCATCGGGAGCGTGGAGCCATCCGTGACTCCGTAGAATGGCTTGGTCGGGTGGAGCTGGTCATAGGGGACCCGGACTGTCTCGAAAGTCTGGACGGAGAGGACGTTGAGCCCTTCTCCACCGTCGATGAGGGTCTTGGTCATGAGGACGTTGCTGATGGTCGGGGTGCAGAGCATCGAGAGAGCGCCTGGGGCTGCGGTGCACTTGAGGTGGTCCTTGGGGTCGAAGGCGATGACCTGCTTGGTCCACCTGAGGTTGCGTGCGGCGTCAGGCCTGGGAAGCGCCGCCTTCACCTCGCGAGCGAACTGCTTGAAGATGTGATGGGAAGCCGGAGCATGGGCTCCTCCTAAGATGCATGCAACCGCACGCGGCTCCTGGAAGCCCCCTGCTCCATCTCCCTAGCGGTCGTCGTTGTTCCTTCTTGGCGGTGGTGGCAGCGGAGGCAGACCTCCATTACCCCGAGGGCGACCCTCACGAGGCTGGTCGCGCCAGGGGGCGTCACGAGGCTGCTCCTGCCAGTGGTCTTCACGAGGCTGTTCACGCCACCCTTGGCGCGAGTTCCTGCCGTCCCAATGTCCTCCACCTCGGCCTCCTCCGTGGCCATAGCTGCGGTTGTCTCGCTCAGGACGCTGCCCGACGCGCCCACCGCGCATCGCCCTGAGCTCCTGACAGTCGTTGGTGTTGTGGCTGTGGACATTGTGGAAGACGTAGTACGGATGGTTGTTTCTGGGGGTTCGTCGTAGCCGCAGCCACGCTTCACTTCTGGCTCTGCAGCCAGCACGGCGGGCCCGTTACTCTTTGCTTCCTTTGGCCTTGGTCTTCTTGTCATCCGCCTCCGCTTCAGGCAGCTCCTGGAGGGAGAGGCGTCCTTCCTCCGCCCTGGCGCACTTTGCCGCGAGCTTGAACATCTCGAGGGCTGTGCACAGGTCCTCGTGGATGGCGAGCTCCTCCCTCATCCTGACGTCGCGGACGCCGTCGGAGAACACCGAGATGATGGCCTCGTTCGAGACCCTGGGGATCCGGAGGCGCATGGTATTGAAACGTTGGATGTACTTTTGCAGGGTCTTCCCCAGATGCTGCCTCACGCGGCGCAGATCCGCGACCGTCGGGGCTCGGTCGCGGGTGCCCTGGAAGTTGGCGACGAAACGCTCACGGAGCTCCCCCCAGGAGGAGATGGATCCCACGGGGAGGTTCAGGAGCCAGGAGCATGCGCCATCCTTGAGAGCCATGGGGAACCAGTTCGCCATGACCTGCTCGGTGTCGTTGGACGCCTCGATGCTCAGCTCGTAGAGTTGGAGGAACTCCGTGGGGTCGGTGGTGCCGTTGTAGCGCGGAGGCATATCCGGCTTGAACTTGCCGGGCCAAACGAGGCGCCGTAGCTCGGGAGCTAAGGCGCGACATCCAGCCACGCTCATGATTGCAGGCGCCCCCTGTGCCTGCGGTGCTGGTTCTTGGGGCGCTGGCGCCACCACCTCCTGTGGTGCACGGTCTTGGCGCTGCGGGACAAGGGGCCCGCGAGCTCCTGCATGCGGATGCGGGATCACCTGGCAGCTCTCCTCGTCGCGCGCATGGGCCCTGCATGGCGGCTCACACCGCGGAGCCTTGCACCGGGCCTCCTGGCCAGCGCCATAGAGTGGAGGTGGAGCCGGGACAGCATGGCCCTCGTTCCTCGCCTGGAGCGACAGGGGACGGGAGGAGTGAGTTGGTGCGGGTGCCTCCCCGACGGCGTTGACGAGCTCGGTGACGCGGCGGAGCCATTCGTCGTAGAGGTCATCCGTCGGGCGATAGCGTAGGAGCTCCCGCGCCATCATCAGCGCGGGCTACTGGTAGACCGGCCCACGGCGGACCAACGGGGACGACGCCGCGACCGGCGAGGGTGACGGCGTCGCCGTGCGGCCGTCACGCCGCACGGACAGCGGCAGCGACGAGTCCTGCTGCTCGTGGACTACCGGGTCGGTGGCGGCATTGGCGACCGGCGAGTTGGGGCGAAGCGGCGTGCCATTGCCCGCGGGCGCTGTCTAAGCGACGTTCGCGGTGCGGTGGGTGGCGCGTGCTCGGCGGGTGTCCACCATGGCTGTGGAGCGGAGTCGACGATGAGAACGGGACGAGGTCGTCGAAGAGGCGAGATCTCGACACGCCCCCTACCTGGCGCGCCAAATGTCGGATTACTGGCTCCGCAAACCCAAGAGTTCGAACACTGGGGCGTGAACGAAGATCTCTCCCACTCACATCTACCTAGCGCCTCGCCCTCGTCCAGTAAAGAGATTCAAACGAACAACAAGTAAAGAACACAAGAGTTTACCCAGGTTCAGGTCACCTTGTGGTGTAAAACCCTACTTCCTGCTTTGGTGGATTGGCCTCGGGAGTGCTTGAATATGGACTAGTACAGCAGTTCCTGAGCTCAGAAGGAGAGCTCAGGAGGGTCAGGAGGCAAGAGTTCTTGGTCCTTTGCGTGAGGGAAGAGTTTCTGGATCTGATCTTCCTCCATAGTGGGGATCCTAGCTACTTATATAGGAGGCCAGGGTCCTCTTCCCCCGAAATGTTTAGGCGGGAAGGGATCCCACAACGGCCATTTGAGCGGGAACACAAGGACGTTCCTATCCTGACAAAAGCAGTCTTCGCCTGCCAAAGGATCAGGCGGCGACGCGGTGGTGGGCTCGGTGGTGACATCCTCCCTGTCGTCCTTGCGGTCTTCGGTCTTGTTGCACCGAAGGGGAAACCTTTGTCCCACTCCTCGGGAAACTGCGCCTGCGTTGTCTCCTTTGCACCGAAATGGCAACTGTGCCGCTGGCACCCGCTGGCGTGGTGCGTCGTTGCTTGCGTCACTGCCTCCTCCTGAGGCAGGCTTGGCCTTGGATTCTCCGACCCTCTGGAGCAACCTAGCCGAGGCCGCTCCTGAGGGGGTCTTGATGTCGTTCTCCTCGCGAGGCCTAGCCCCCTCGCAAGGGTCTTGGGTGGCTGGTCAATCAGCTGGGCCATACCAAGCCGTGGCAGGAGCGTGTTGCGGCCCGCAGACATGCAAGTCTAGGTACCCTAGTTCCCAGGACGCCGGCACTCATCCAAAGGAATCCATTAACAAGGTTGATCAGGTCTTGTTAATAAACTCTTTCCGAATAACATGAAACCGGAGAATTTTCGAATACCACTAGGTTACCTCAATGGGGATATGTATGTCCCCGGCAATAAGAATGTCATATGTCTTCTTGACAGTAGGAAGAGGAAATTCAAAACCTCCAATAGTAATAGTTGAAAATTTTCCAATAAAATTGATGCTGCGGACTTGAGGTTGTTTCCTTAGAAAGTGTACCGTATGCTCATTACCATTGACATGAAAAGTGACATTGCCTTTGTTGCAATCAATAACAGCCCCTGTAGTATTCAAAAAGGGTCTACCAAGGATAATAGACATACTATCGTCCTTGGGAATATCTCCGTCGAATAGTAACATTTGCAACCACAACAGGCACATCCTCACAAATACCGACATGTATAGCAGTTGATTTATCGGCCATTTGCAAAGATATTTCAGTAGGTGTCAACTTACTCAAGTCAAATCTACGATATAAAGAGAGAGGCATAACACTAACACCGGCTCCAAGATCACATAAAGCAGTTTTAACATAGTTTCCTTTAATGGAGCAAGGTATAGTAGGTACTCCTGGATCTCCTAGTTTCTTAGGTATTCCACCCTTAAAAGTGTAATTAGCAAGCATGGTGAAAATTTCTACTTCAGGTATCTTTCTTTTATTGGTGATAATATCTTTAATATACTTAGCATAAGGATTTGTTTTAAGCATATCAGTCAAACGCATACGCAAAAAGATAGGTCTAATAATTTTAGCAAAGCGCTCAAAATCATCATCATCCTTTTTCTTGGATGGTTTAGGAGGAAAGGGCATGGGTTTCTGAACCCATGGTTCTCTTTCCTTGTCGTGCTTCCTAGCAATAAAGTCTCTCTTATCATAACGTTGATTCCTTGATTGTGGGTTATCAAGATCAACAACAGGTTCAATCTCTACCTCGTTATCATTGCTAGGTTGAGCATCATCATGAACATCATCATTAATATTATCACTAGGTTCATGTTCATCACCAGATTGTGTCTCAGCATCGGAAACCAATATATCATTTGGATTCTCAGGTGTGTCAGCCACAGGTTCACTAGAAGCATGCAAAGTCCTATCATTTTTCTTATATTTCTTAGAAGAACTAGGTGCATCTAAATTAGCTCTCTGAGAATCTTGCTCAATTCTCTTAGGGTGGCCCTCAGGATTCAAAGGTTCCTGGGTAACCTTACCACCTCTAGTTGCAACTCTAACAGCATAGTCATTATTCTTACTATTTAATTCATTGAGCAAATCATTATGAGCCTTAAGTACTTGTTCTACTTGAGTGGTAACCATAGAAGCATGTTTACTAATAAGCTTCAATTCACCTTTAACTCTAGACATATAATCACTCAAGCGTTCAATCATACAAGCATTGCGTTGCAATTGTCTACCAACATAAGCATTGAAGTTTTCTTCCTTCATAATAAAATTGTCAAACTCATCTAAGCATTGGCTAGCAGACTTATAACGAGGAATATCACCTTCATCAAATCTATAAAGAGAATTTACCTTTACTACCTGTGTCAGGTTATCAAGACCATGTATTTCTTCAATAGGCGATAAATTCTTAACATCTTCAGCTTTAATACATTTTTCTTTCATAGATTTCTTTGCCTCTTGCATATCTTCAGGACTGAGAAACAGGACTCCCCTTTTCTTCGGAGTTGGCTTAGGGGCTGGTTCAAGAAGTGTCCAATTATTTTCATTGGCTAGCATATTATTCAATAGTAATTCAGCTTGATCAATTGTTCTTTCCCTGAAAACACAACCAACACAACTATCCAGGTGGTCTCTGGAAGCATCGGTTAGTCCATTATAAAAGACATCAAGTATTTCATTCCTCTGAAGAGGATGATCAGGCAAAGCATTAAGTAATTGGAGAAGCCTCCCCCAAGCTTGTGGGAGACTCTCTTCTTCAATTTGCACAAAGTTATATATTTCCTGTAAGGCAGTTTGTTTCTTATGAGCGGGAAAATATTTAGCAGAGAAGTAATAAATCATATCCTGGGGACTACGCACACAACCAGGATCAAGAGAATTAAACCATGTCTTAGCATCACCCTTTAACGAGAACGGAAATATCTTAAGGATATAGTAATAACGAATGTTTTCATCGTTGGTGAACAGGGTGGCTATATCATTCAACTTAGTAAGATGTGCCACAACCGTTTCAGATTCATAGCCATGGAAAGGATCAGATTCAACCAAAGTAATTAACTCATGATCAACAGAGAAATCATAATCCTTATCACTAACAAAGATATGTTAAGTAGCAAAAGCAGGGTCATATTTCATTCTAGCATTCAACGACTTTTCTTTCAGCTTAGCTAATAATTTCTTAAGATCATATCTATCATTGCAAGCAAGAAAGTCTCTAGCAGTTTCTTCATCCATAACATAACCCTCAGGAATAACAGGCAATTCATATCTAGGGGGAGAAGCTTCATCATCACTTTCATAAATATTATCAGTTTCAGTATTTGCATCCTCCCTAACTTTACCAATTTGTTCATCTAGAAATTCACCTAGTGGCACATTATTATCAAGCATAGAAGTAGTTTCATCATACATAGCAGAAGTGGCATCATCAAGAACATGCAACATATCAGATTCAATAGCAGGAGTAGGTGTCGCTAATTTACTCATAACAGATGGTGAATCAAGTGCTGAGCTAGATGGCAGTTCCTTACCTCCCCTCGTAGTTGAGGGAAAGATCTTTGTTTTTGAGTCCTTCAAATTCTTCATAGTGATCAACATATATAAATCCCAAGTGACTTAAAGAATATAGCTATGCTCCCCGGCAACAGCGCCAGAAAATAGTCTTGATAACCAACAAGTGTAGGGTATCGCAAAAGTTTTCGAGGGTAAAGTATTCAACCCAAATTTATTGATTCGACACAAGGGGAGCCAAAGAATACACTTAAGTATTAGCAGCTGAGTTGTCAATTCAACCACACCTAGAAACTTAGTATATGCAGCAAGGTAGTTTAGTAGCACGGTAATATGGAAATAGCGGTAACAACAATAAAAGTAACAATAGTGTTTTTGTAGTTTTTGTAGCAGTAGTAGCCGAAAAGTAAATAAGCAACAAGCAATATGTGAAAAGCTTGTAGGCATTGGATCGGTGATGGAGAATTATGTCGGATGCGATTCCTCATGTAAAAGTTATAACATAGGGTGACACAGAACTAGCTCCAGTTCATCAATATAATGTAGGCATGTATTCCGAATATAGTCATACATGCTTATGGAAAAGAACTTGCATGACATCTTTTGTCCTACCCTCCCGTGGCAGCGGGGTCCTGACGGAAACTAAGGGATATTAAGGCCTCCTTTTATTAGAGTACCGGACCAAAGCATTAACACATAGTGAATACATGAACTCCTCAAACTACGGTCATCACCGGGAGTGGTCCCGATTATTGTCACTTCGGGGTTGCCGGATCATAACACATAGTTGGTGACTATTGACTTGCAAGATAGGATCAAGAACACACATATATTCATGGAAACATAATAGGTTCAGATCTGAAATCATGGCACTCGGGCCCTAGTGACAAGCATTAAGCATGGAAAAGTCATAGCAACATCAATCTTAGAAGATAGTGGATACTAGGAATCAAACCCTAACAAAACTAACTCGATTACATGGTAAATCTCATCCAACCCATCACCGTACAGCAAGCCTACGATGGAATTACTCACGCATAGCGGTGAGCATCATGGAATTGGTAATGGAGGAAGGTTGATGATGACGACGGCGACGATCTCCACTCTCCGGAGCCCCGAACGGACTCCAGAACAGCCCTCCCGAGAGAGATTAGGGCTTGGCAGCGGCTCCGTATCGTAAAACACGATAATTCTTCTTCTCTGATTTTTCTCCCCGAAAGCGAATATATGGAGTCCGGGGGTACGTCGATGGAGCAACAGGGGGCCCACGAGGCAGGGGGCGCGTCCAGGGGGAGGGGGCGCGCCCCCACCCTCGTGGACAAGGTGTGGGCCCCCTAGTCTGGATCTTTCCGCACATATTCTTTATATTTTCCAAAATAATTCCCCGCGGATTTTTAGGTCATTCCGAGAAATTTTTATTTGTGCACAAAAACAACACCATGGCAATTCTGCTAGAAATAGCATCAGTCCGGGTTAGCTCCATTCAAATCATGCAAGTTAGAGTCCAAAACAAGGGCAAAAGTGTTTGGAAAAGTAGATACGTTGGTGACGTATCAGGGGCGAGCAAGGTATTATTCATGACCATCGTCAATCTACTCCGGACAAGAGATAATACATCCTGATTTGGTTGTAAAACATCCGAGTTGAAAAGATTGGAGACATAACTCATAATATGATCCTTCAGATCATTACCTTGCCGCCAAACACCCGTGTCATATGCTTTTGTGTCTATGTCATTGTGATTTCCGATCTATCATCTATCCTTATAATGTATTCCTATAAAGCATCGACATTCAATCATTTATTTGTACATTATTGTTCGGATAAAGCCATGTTGCAAGAACAACTTTCGAGTGTTCGCACAATTGTATGTTTCACTTCGTTGCCTTTCGCACTCTATATATGAATGCTTCACATCTCCTTTTGGGCATTGGAATATTTTGCGGCGATTACTATGCGCCAACCGACTCATTTTGCTGCCAAAATCAGTTGGGTCCCCAACCATCAGATCGCCCCTGATTAGAGGGTCTTAGGTCCTCCTCCCTTCCAACTCATACCGCACTGGCCGAGAAAGCAGCAACTCGGTTCGCAGCACCAGCTTGGCATTCGTGTCAGCCACGCTTGCACCATCGTCGCAGCATCGCTGGCCACTCGTCGACCACTATTGCAGCATCACCCCTGCTTGCTGATGGAAATATGCCCTAGAGGCAATAATAAAATGGTTATTATTATATTTCCTTAATCATGATAAAGGTTTATTATTCATGCTAGAATTGTACTGACTAGAAACGTAAATACATGTGTGATTACATAAACAAATACAGTGTTCCTAGTAAGCCTCTACTAGAGTAGCTCGTTTATCAAAGATGGTTAAGGTTTCATAACCATGGACATAAGTTGTCATTTGATAAAAGGATCGCATCATTATGAGAATAATGTGATGGACAAGACCCAACAATTAGCTTAGCATTTGATCGTTCAGTTTATTGCTACTGCTTTCATGTATGTCAAATACATATTCCTTTGACTATGAGATCATGCAACTCCCGGATACCGAAGGAATGCATTTTGTGCTATCAAACATCATAATGTAACTGGGTGACTATAAAGATGCTCTACAGGTATATCCAAAGGTAACTTGTTGGGTTCACGTGAATCGAGATTAGGATTTGTCACTCCGAGTATCGGAGAGGTATCTCTGGGCCCTCTCGGTAATACACATCAAAATAAGCCTTGCAAGAAAATGACTAATGAGTTAGTCACGAGATGATGTATTACGAAATGAGTAAAGAGACTTGCGGTAACAAGATTGAACTAGGTATAGAGATACCGACAATCGAATCTCGGGCAAGTAACATACCTATGGACAAAGGGAATTGTGTATGTTTCATAACAGTTCGACCTATAAAGATCTTCGTAGAATATGTAGGAGCCAATATGGGCATCCAGGCTCTGCTATTGGGTATTGACCGGAGAGGTGTCTCGGTCATGTCTACATAGTTCTCGAACCCGTAGGGTCCGCATGCTTAACGTTTGTTGACGATATAGTATTATATGAGTTATGTGATTTGGTGGCCGAATGTTGTTTGGAATCCCAAATGAGATCACGGATATGACGAGGAGTCTCGAATGGTCGAGAGGTAAAGATTGATATATACTACGATGGTATTCGAACATCGGAAGTGTTTTGGAGGACATCGGGTACTCATCGAGTCACAAGAAGGAGTTTCGGGCACCCCCGGCAAAAGATATGGGCCTTATGGGCCAAGAGGGGAAACGCACCAGCCACAAGGGGCTGGTGCTCCCCCATATGGGCCGGCCTAAGTGGAGAAGGAAAGGGCAGGAGGAAAGGAAAGACAGGGAGTAGGATTCCCCCTTCCTTTCCCCCTCTTCCCTCTTTCCTTCCCCCTTCCGTATACAAGGAAAGAGGGCGCAGGGCAAGGCAGGGCCCCTAGGGGCGGTGGCCAAGCCCTAGCGCGCCCTGGCTGCCTCCCCTCCTCTCGCACCTATATATATATGTGGGGAGGGGCACCTCACAAGCACACAACATCAATTGTTAGCCGTGTGCGGCGCCCCCTCGGTCATATTTTCGTAGTGCTTAGGCGAAGCCCTGAGGAGATTACTTCACCATCACCTTCACCACGCCGTCGTGCTAACGGAACTCATCTACTACCTCCACATCTTGCTGGATCAAGAAGGCGAGGGACATCACCAAGCTTAACGTGTGCAGAACGCATAGGTGACATGCGTTCTGTACTTGATTGATTGAAGCGCGATGAAGTTCGACTACATCAACCGCGTTGTGAAACGCTTCTGCTTACGGTCTACGAGGGTACGTAGACACACTCTCCCCCTCGTTGCTATGCATCTCCGTAGATAGATCATTGCGTGTGCGTAGATTTTTTTTTCATGCAACGTTTCCCAACAGTGGCATCATGAGCCAGGTCTATGCGTAGATGATATGCACGAGTAGAACACAAAGAGTTTTGGGCGGTGATCGTCATACTGCTTACCACCAACGTCTTATTTTGATTCGGTGGCATTGTAAGATGAAGCGGCCCGGACCAACCTTACATGTCCACGTACATGAGACTAGTTCCACCGATACAACTTGTTTTGCATAAAGGTGGCTGGCGGGTGTCTATTTCTCCTACTTTAGTTGAATCGAATTTGACCGCGGTCGGTCCTTGTTGAAGGTTAAAATAACAAACTTGATAAATCACCATTGTGGTTTTGTGTCGTAGGTAAGAACAGTTCTTGCTAGAAGCCCGTAGCAGCCATGTAAAACTTGCAACAACAAAGTAGAGGACATCTAACTTGTTTTTGCAGGGCATGTTGTGATGTGATATGGTCAAGATGTGATGAGTTATACGTTATTGTATGAGATGATCATGTTTTGCAAATTATCGTCAACCGACAGGAGCCTTATGGTTGTCTCTTTATTATATGAAATGCAAGCGCCATGTAATTGCTTTACTTTATCGCTATGAGTTAACAATAGTCGTAGAAGGAATAGTTGGCGAGACAACCACGATGCTACGATGGAGATCAAGGTGTGAAGCCGGTGACGATGGAGATGATGTCGATGCTTTGGAGATGGAGATCAAAAGCACAAGATGATGATGGCCATATCATGTCACATATTTTGATTGCATGTGATGTTTATCCTTTATGCATCTTATTTTGCTTAGATCGACGGTAGCATTATAAGATGATCCCTTCTCTTAATTTCAAGATAAAAGTGTTCTCCCTGAGTATGCACCGTTGCGACAGTTCATCGTTTTGAGACACCACGTGATGATTGGGTGTGATGGACTCTACGTTCACATACAATGGGTGTAAGCAAGATTTACACACGCGGAATACTTGGGTCAAACTTGAAGAGCCTAGCATGTACAGACATGGCCTCAGAACATTGGAGACCGAAAGGTCGAACATGAGTCATATAGTAGATATGATCAACATAGAGATGTTCACTATTGATGACTACACCATCTCACGTGATGATCGGACGTGGTTTTGTTGATTTGGATCATGTATCACTTACATAACCTGAGGGGTGTTGATTTAAGTGGGACTGCATTAGTAATTTGATTAATTGAATTTAATTTATCATGAACCTAGTCCTGATAGTATTTGCATATCTATGTTGTAGATCAATAGCTCGCGATTTAGCTCCCATGTTTTTTGATATGTTCCTAGAGAAAACTAAGTTGAAAGATGCTGGTAGCAATGATGCGGACTGGGTCCATGATCTGAGGATTATCCTCGTTGATGCACAGAAGAATTATGTCCTTTATGCACTGCTAGGTGACAGACCTATTGCTGGAGCAGATGCAGACATTATGAACGTTTGGCAAGCTCAATATGATGACTACTTAATAGTTTAGTGCCCCATGCTTTACAACTTAGAACCGGGACTTCAAAAACATTTTGAACGGCATAAGGCATATGAGATGTTCCAAGAGTTGAAATTGGTATTTTAGGCTCATGCCCATGTCGAGAGGTATGAGACCTCTGACAAGTACTTTGCCAACAAGATGGAGGAGAATAGCTCAGCTAGTGAGCATGTGCTCAAAATGCTTGGGTACTGCAATCACTTGAATCAAGTGAGAGTTAATCTTCCAGATAAGATAGTGATTGGTAGAGTTCACTAGTCACTATCACCAAGCTACTAGAACTTTGTGATGAACTATAATATGCAAGGGATGACGAAAACGATTTTGAGCTCTTTGTGGTGCTGAAATTGGCAAAGGTAGAAATCAAGAAAGAGGTTCAAGTGTTGATGGTTAAGAAGACCACTAGTTTCAAGAAAAGGGGCAAGGGAAAGAAAGGGAACTTAAAGAAGACTGGCAAGCAAGTTGTCACTCCCGTGAAGAAGCCCAAAGCTAGACCTAAGCCTGAAACTGAGTGCTTCTACTACAAAGGAAATGGTCACTTGAAGCGGAACTGCCCCAAATATTTGGCAGATGAGAAGGATGGCAAAGTGAACAAAGGTATATTTGATATACATGTTATTGATGTGTACCTTACTAGTACTCGTAGTAGCCCCTGGGTATTTGATACTCCCTCCATCCCAAAATTCTTGTCTTAGATTCATCTAGATAGGGAAGTATCTAAGTTTAAAACGTGACTAGATACATACGTATTTAGACAAATCAAAGACAATAATTTTGGGACGGAGGGAGTACTTGTTTGGTTGCTAAGATTAGTAACTCGAAACAGGCGTTGTAGAATAAACGAAGACTAGTTGAGGGTGAGGTGACGATGTGTGTTGGAAGTAGTTCCAAAATTGATATGATCATCATCGTACACTCCCTATACCTTCGGAAATAGTGTTAAACCTAAATAAATATTATTTTGTGTTTGCATTGAGCATGAACAAGATTGTATCATGTTTATTGCAATACAGTTATTCATTTAAGTCAGAGAATAATTGTTATTATATTTACATGAATAAAACCTTCTATGGTCATACACCCAAGGTGAATGGTTTATTGAATGTTGATCATAGTAATACACATATTCATAATATTGAAGCCAAAAGATGCAGAGTTGATAATGATAGTGCAACATAATTGTGGCACTGCCATTTAGGTCATATTGTTGTAAAGCGCATGAAGAAACTCCATGTAGATAGACTTTTGGAATCACTTGGTTATGAATCATTTGATACTTGTGAACCATGCCAGATGGGCAAGATGACTAAAACTCCTTTCTCCGGAAGAATGGAGCGAGCTAATGACTTATTGGAAATAATACATACCGATGTATGCGGTCCGATGAGTGTTGAAGCACGCGGCGGGTATCGTTATTTTCTCACCTTCACAGATGATTTGAGTAGATATGGGTATATCTACTTGATGAAACAGAAGTCTGAAAGACAGTTGAAAAAGTTCAAAGAATTTCAGAGTGAATTAGAGAATCATCGTAATAAGAAAATAAAGTTTCTATGATATGATCGTGGAGGCGAATATTTGAGTTACGAGTTTGGTCTTCATTTTAAACAATGTGGAATAGTTTCACAGCTCACGCCACCTGGAACACCATAGCATAATGGTGTGTTTGAATGTCGTAACCGTACTCTATTGGATACGGTGCGTTCTATGATGTCTCTTACCAATTTGCCATTATCGTTTTGGGGTTATGCATTAGAGACACATGCATTCATGTTAAATATGGCACCATCTAAAAATCTATTGAGACGACACCATATGAACTATGGTTTCGCAAGAAACCAAAGCTGTCGTTTCTTAAAGTTTGGGGTTGCGATGCTTATGTGAAAACGTGTCAGCCTGATAAGCTCGAATCCAAATCAGAGAAGGGCGTCTTCATAGGATACCCAAAAGAAACTGTTGGGTGCACCTTCTACCACAGATCCGAAGGCAAGATTTTGGTTGCTATGAATGGGTCCTTTCTAGAGAAGGAGTTTCTCTCAAAAGAAGTGTGTGGGAGGAAAGTAGAACTTGATGAGGTAATTGTACCTTCGCTCGAATTGGAAAGTAGATCATCAGAGAAAATTGTTCCCGTGATGCCTACACCAACTAGAGAAGAAGCTAATGATAATGATCATGAAACTTCATATAAATTTACTACCGGACCTCGAAGGTCGACTAGAACATGTACCGCACTAGAGTGGTATAGTAACTCTGTCGTGGAAGTCATGTTGTTAGACAACGATGAACCTTCGAACTATGAAGAAGCTATGATGAACCCAGATTCCAATAAATGGCTTGAGGCCATGAAATCTGAGATAGGATCCATGTATGAGAACAAAGTGTGGACTTTGGTGGACTTGCCCGATGATCGGCAAGCCATTGAGAATAAATGGATCTTCAAGAGGAAGATAGACGCTGATGGTAATATCACTGTCTACAAAGCTCGACTTGTTGCGAAAGGTTTTCGACAAGTTCAAGGTGTTGACTACGATGATATTTTCTCACTTGTAGCGATGCTTAAGTCTGTCTGAATCATGTTAGCAATTGTTGCATTCCTTAATGGATTTGTTAAATAAGAGTTGTATATGATGCAACCAGAAGGTTTTGTCAATCCTAAAGGTGCTAACAAAGTGTGCAAGCTCCAGCGATCCATCTATGGATTGGTGTAAGCATCTTGTAGTTGGAATATACGCTTTGATGAGGTGATCAAAACTACATTCCTTAATGGATTTGTTAAAGAAGAGTTGTATACGATGCAACCAGAAGGTTTTGTCAATCCTAAAGGTGCTAACAAAGTATGCAAGCTCCAGCGATCCATCTATGGATTGGTGCAAGCATCTTGTAGTTGGAATATACGCTTTGATGAGGTGATCAAAGCATATGGTTTTATACAGACTTACGATGAAGCGTGTGTTTACGAAAAAGTGAGTGGGAGCACTACAACATTTCTGATAAGTATATATGGATGACATATTATTGATCGGAAATGATGTAGAATTTCTGGATAGCGTAAAAGGATATTTGAATAAGTATTTTTCAAAGAAAGACCTCGGTGAAACTTCTTACATATTGGGCATCAAGATCTATAGAGATATATCAAGACGCTTGATAAGACTTTCGATGAGTACATACCTTGATAAGATTTTTGAAGTAGTTCAAAATGGATCAGTCAAAGAAGGAGTTCTTTCCTGAGTTGTAAGGTATGAAGTTGAGTAAGACTCAAAGCCCGACCACGATAGAAAAATAGAGAGAGAATGAAAGTTATTCCCTATGCCTTAGCCATAGGTTCTATAAAGCATGCCATGATGTGTACCAGACCAGATATGTGCCTTGCCATGTGTCTGGCAAGGGGGTACAAGAGTGATCCAGGAGTGATCCAGGAGTGGATCACTGGACATTGGTCAAAATTATCCTTAGAGGAATAAGGAAATGTTTCTCGATTATGGAGGTGATAAAGAGTTCGTCGTAAAGGGTTAGACCGATGCAAGCTTTGACAGTAATCCACATGAATCTGAGTATCAATCTGGATGCGTATTCAACGTATGAGCAATTAGCTAGAGTGGCTCTATGCAGAGCATTGTAGACAGAAATTTGCAAAGTACACACGGTTGTGAATGTTGCAGACCCGTTGACTAAAATCTCTCTCACAAGCAAAACATGATCATACCTTAGAGTGTTAATCACGTAATGATGTGAACTATATTATTGACTCTAAACTTCTTGAGTGTTAGTCACACGGTGATGTGAACTATGGGTGTTAATCACATGGCGATGTGAACTAGATTATTGACTCTAGTAAACTCTTTGGGTGTTAACCACATGGCGGTATGAACTAGATTATTGACTCTAGTGCAAGTGGGAGACTGATTGAAATATGCCCTAGAGGCAATAATAAAATGGTTATTATTATATTTCCTTAATCATGATAAAGGTTTATATTCATGCTAGAATTGTATTAACCAGAAACCTAAATACATTAGTGAATACATAAACAAATACAGTGTCCCTAGTAAGCCTCTACTTGACTAGCTCGTTAATCAAAGATGGTTAAGGTTTCATAACCATGGACACGAGTTGTCATTTGATAACAGAATCACATCATTATGAGAATGATGTGATGGACAAGACCCATCTGTTAGCTTAGCATTTGATTGTTCAGTTTATTGCTACTGCTTTCATGTGTGTCAAATACATATTCCTTTGACTATGAGATTATGCAACTCCAGGATACCGGAGGAATGCCTTTGGTGCTATCAAACGTCACAACGTAACTGGGTGACTATAAAGATGCTCTACAAGTATCTCCGAAGGTGTCGTGTTGGGTTGGCATGAATCGAGATTAGGATTTGTCACTCCAAGTATCGGAGAGGTATCTCTGGGCCCTCTCTGTAATACACATCATAATAAGCCTTGCAAGCAAATGACTAATGAGTTAGTCACGTGATGATGTATTATAGAACGAGTAAAGAGACTTGCCGGTAACGAGATTGAACTAGGTATAGAGATACCGCCGATTGAATCTCAGACAAGTAACATATCGACGAACAAGGGGAATTGCGCATGTTGTCATAACAGTTCGACCGATAAAGATCTTCATAGAATATGTAGGAGCCAATATGGGAATCCAGGATCCGCTATTGGTTATTGACCGGAGAGGTGTCTCGGTCATGTCTACATAGTTCTAGAACCCGTAGGGTCCGCTCGCTTAACGTTCGTTGACGATATAGTACTATATGAGTTATGTGATTTGGTGACCGAATGTTGTTCAGAGTCCCGAATGAGATCACAGATATGACGAGGAGTCTCTAAATGGTTGACCGGTAAAGATTGATATATAGGACTATTCGGACATCATAAGTGTTTCTGAGGACATCGTGTACTCATCGGGTCATCGGAAGGAGTTTCGGGCACCCCCGGCAAAAGATATGGGCCTTATGGGCCAAGAGGGGAACGCACCAGCCACAAGGGGCTGGTGCGCCCCCCATATGGGCCGGCCTATGTGGAGAAAGAAAGGGGAGGAGGAAAGGAAAGAGAGGGAATAGGATTCACCCTTCCTGCCCCCTCTCCCCTCTTTCCTTCCCCTTCCGTATACAAGGAAAGGGGGGCGCAGGGCAAGGCATGGCCTCTAGGGGCGGCGTCCAAGCCCTAGGGTGCCCTAGCTGCCTTCCCTCCTCTCCCACCTATATATATGTGGGGAGGCGGCGCCACAGAAGCATACAACATCAATTGTTAGCCGTGTGCGGCGCCCCTTCGGTCATATTTTCGCAGTGCTTAGGCGAAGCCCTGTGGAGATCACTTCACCATCACCGTCACCACGCCGTCGTGCTGACGGAACTCATCTATTACTTAGAAGTCTTGCTAGATCAAGAAGGCGATAGACGTCATTGAGCCGAACGTGTGCAAAACACGGAGGTGTCGTGCGTTCGGTACTTGATCGGTTGAAGCACGAAGAAGTTCGATAACATCAACCGCGTTGTGAAACGCTTCCGCTTACGGTCTACGAGGGTATGTAGACACACTATCCCCCTCGTTGCTATGCATCTCCATAGATAGATCATTGCGTGTGTGTAGATTTATTTGTTTTCCATAGAACGTTTCCCAACACTTGCCATTATTGCGTCGCAAGCAGCCACAGAGCAAAGGTTGTTGCGTCACCGTTTGCAAGCTCATTGGGAGCCCATGGCAACATCGTCGACCATGTTGCAACAAATGCTTGCAACAACGTCGGTACAACAAGAACCTCGTAGCACAAGGCCTTGCACATGCCCCCTAGTAGCACTTGCCAATTATCCCTTCTAGTGGCGACAACGCTGCTCGCCGATGAGCGGTACTTGGAGCACCTAGGGGGTCGCTTGCAACAAATGTGTCCGCCCTCACAATACCCCCATGCGCATCTTACAACGGTGGCGAATGGTTTGCAGCACCTGCCGCCCATGCGACACTACCACCCCTCAACAATGCAACAAATGGTAGTTCGTGATACGTCTCCATCGTATCTACTTTTCCAAACTCTTTTGCCCTTGTTTTGGACTCTAATTTGCATGATTTGAATGGAACTAACCCGCACTGACGCTGTTTTCAGCAGAATTGCCTTGGTGTTATTTTTGTGCATAAATAAAAGTTCTTGGAATGACCTAAAACTTCACAGAGAATATTTTCAGAATATATAAAAAATATTGACGGAAAGAAATACCGGAGGGGGCCCACACCCTGGCCACAAGGGTGGGGGCGCCCCCCCAAGGGCACGCCCCCTACCATGTGGGCCCCGGAGCTACACCGACGTCAACTCCAACTCCATATAATCTCTTTTGGGGAGAAAAAAATCAAAGAGTAGATCCCATCGCGTTTTACGATACGGAGCCGCCGCCACCTCCTGTTCTTCATCGGGAGACCAGATCTGGAGTCCGTTCGGGGCTCCGGAGAATGGAGATCGTCCCCGTCGTCATCATCAACCATCCTCCATCACCAATTTCATGATGCTCACCGCCGTGCGTGAGTAATTCCATTGTAGGCTAAGATTTATCATGTAATCGAGTTAGTTTTGTTAGGGTTTGATCCCTAGTATCCACTATGTTCTGATATTGATGTTGCTATGACTTTGCTATGCTTAATGCTTGTCACTAGGGCCCGAGTACCATGATTTCAGATCTGAACCTATTATGTTTTCATGAATATATTTGTGTTCTTGATCCTATCTTGCAAGTCAACAGTCACCTACTATGTGTTATGATCCGGCAACCCCGGAGTGACAATAACCGGAACACTTCCCGGTGATGACCATAGTTTGAGGAGTTCATGTATTCACTAAGTGCTAATGCTTTGGTCCGGTACTCTATTAAAAGGAGGCCTTAATATCTCTTAGTTTCCATCAGGACCCCGCTTCCACGGGAGGGTAGGACAAAAGATGTCATGCAAGTTCTTTTCCATAAGCACGTATGACTATATTCGGAATACATGCCTACATTACGTTGATGAATTGGAGCTAGTTGTGTGTCACCCTAGGTTACAACTGCTACATGATGAATATTATCCGACACCTATCATTGCCGATCCATTTCCTACGAGTTCGTTCTATAATGATACTTGCTTTGTTACTTTCGTTACTGCTACTGTCACCATCACTACAAAACTGCTACAGTTACTTTTGCCACCGTTAACGTTACTTCCATAGTACTTTGCTACTAAATATTTTGCTACAGATATTAAGTTTTCCAGGTGTGGTTGAATTGACAACTCAACTGCTAATACTTGAAAATATTATATGGCTCCCCTTGTGTCGAATCAATAAACTTGGGTTGAATACTCTACCCTCGAAAATTGTTGCGATTCCCTATACTTGTGGGTTATCAAGGTCTTTTTCTGGCGCCGTTGCTGGTGAGCATAGATCTATTATGTGAGTTATTTGGGATTTATATCTGTTGATCACTATGAGGCCACTAAAGGATGATAGAACCAAGATCGTTAACTCTAGAACGAGGGGAGGTAAGGAACTGCCATCTAGCTCAGCACTTGATTCACCGTCTGTTTTGAGTAAACTTGTGACACCTACACCCGCTATTGATTCTGATATGTCGCACGATACTGATGATGCCACTTATATTATAAATGATGCTTATGATGAAATTGTGCCATTGGGTGAATTACTTGATAAAGATCTTTCTAGATCCAGTACTATTGATTATGATGAAGATGATGATATTTTTGAAACTGATGAAATTATTGATACTGAAAGCTTTGAAACACCTGTTAGACCTACTTCCCCTAGATATGAATTGCCTATTTTTCCTAAGGGATATGTTATGGAAGGAGAAGTAGCTAGAGACTTTCTTGCTTGTAATGATAGGAATGATCTTAAGAAATTAGTACGCAAGTGGAAAGAACAATCTTTGAATGCTAGAATGCAATATGATCCTGAATTTGCTACTTCACCTATCTGTGTTACTGATGAGGATTATGAATTCTCTGTTCATCCTGAGTTAATTACTTTAGTTGAATCTGAGCCTTTTCATGGTTATGAATCTGAAACTGTTGTGGCTCATCTTACTAAATTAAATGATATAGCCACCCTATTTGCTCATGAGGAAAAGGTTCGTTATTACTATATTCTTAAATTATTTCCTTTCTCATTAAAGGGTGATGCTAAGTTATGGTTTAATTCTCTTGATCCTGGTTGTGTGAGTAGTCCCCAGGATATGATTTATTACTTCTCTGCAAAATATTTTGGGATAATTGTATTCATGCCCCTAGTTCTGTCCCACTCGACTGATTTGCCCCTAGTTTTTGAAAATTCTCGGTTTTGCCCAAGTCCATTTGCTCCTCTTATGGTTTGCCCTTCCGTCACATTTCCGTCCAGTTAGTGCCGTTTGACCATGTGTTGACCATCTTTGGACTTTTCTCTGGACCATTTTGCCCCTGCTTTCTCACTCTCTCACCAGACACTTCGAGTTGCAAAATCTTATAATTAAACAATTAATTAATTTCCTAATTATCTTATTTATTATAGTCTTTACTATTATTATTTCATTTTAATTTTCTTTTAAAACAGGAGCTGGGCCCACCTGTAAGTGGCATACCCAGCCACTATGTGGCTTGTGCCCACATATGGGCACCAAGGGGGCTCTGCCTCCGACGACATGATGCGGCCTTCGGAGAGACCACCGGCGGGCGCAGGCGAGGCAGGGAAGGCGCGCAGTAGGAGGGGCCGGCACAACGCGGCGGGAGTGCGGCGGGGCGAGCGGAGCGGGTGGCCCAAGCGTGGCGCAGGGGACAAGGCAGTGGCCCCGAGATGGCAGCGGGCATGCGGCCCGCGAGCTACGGCAGCGGCCCGCAGGGGCGAGAGGGGGGCGGGGGAGAGTGCGTGCGGTGATGTGCGGCGAGCAGCGGCCGGAGGCGCGCGGCGATGGACGGCAGCGGGCCACGGCGAGGCTGTAATGCCCAGGATGGAGTTATACCTCCTACGTGTCGAGGCACGACTTAAAGGCATAAATCCATCCTAGAATGATCTCAAGTTTTGGTAATCTTTGCACAACTCATGTAAAAGAGGGGATAGTAAACAGAAAATAGTTGGCTTACACTCGCCACGTCACAGAATTACAGTACAAGTCTCAAACATCATACAATAAGAACATCACAACCCTCTAAGGGCAAAATCCAAATGTCAAAGTACCAAACTGAAATAAATAAACCACAGGCGGACCGAATCCTAGTAGGAGTCTCCACTACTGATCATCCGGGTATCGCACATAGTACCGACTACGCTCCTCGTCGTACTCCCAATCCAGCTCGGTGCCATCACCTGGATAGCTCACAACTGGACCTGCATCTGGTGTGTGAAGTAACTGTGAGCCACAGAGGACTCAGCAATCCCGTCTCCGGGTAACAATACTATTTAAGCCTTTGGGTGAGGATAAGGCTGAAGAAAAGAATAAGTGTCTGCAGCAGCAACTAGCATCTAGCTTACGTAAGTGAGAGCGAGAAGAGAAGGCCTCGGCGAGAAGTGATCACGAAGTGATCCTAGCTACAAGCTCCACAAGCATAACCCCTCCGTGTTCAACTCCCGAATCCCTATTCGGAAATTGACGGTCACGGAACACACGCTGGTAGTGTATTAGTAACATTGTGTCAAGTTATCTACAACCGGAATTAACAAGCTCCCATCTGCCACATAACCGCGGGCACGGCTTTCGAAAGTTCAAACCCTGCAGGGGTGTTCCAACTTGACCCATTACAAGCCCACGATCCGCGGAGTCGCAACTCCAAAGTGGGAAGACCCGAGTATCCTCGGAATCCCGTGCTCAAGATATACCGAGCTAAGGTAAGGCTAATCCAGCAAATCCGCCCGGCGTGTCGACACCCTGATAGTAGCCGCGCGTATCTAGGTCTCAGGACACGTCCAGATGAGCGCTACGTACAGATACCGAAGACCCCAGCGAACTGGGTAGTATCCGCAAGTGACTCTGGTTTGGACCAACACTCAAGTCGAGCACTGGCCCAGGGGGGTTGAATTAATTAAGCCTCGGGTTAATTACTCCCTCGGAAAGTTTTAGTTGTTTAGGCAAATAGTACCAAGGTTGGGACTTGCTGGAAAAGACTTAGCACTTAGCGGTTTATCGAGGGGGTCCCATACACCCCAACCGTGTTAGGAACGCATAATCAAGGAACATAACACCGGTTTATACGGTTCCTAACGGCATGAGTGGAACAAATCACCAAGCAAAAGGCTTAGCCTTCCACCCTTGCCAATATATAGATGATTTCATTTTAAGCATTTATATAGTGTGATATAACCCAACCAAACTTCAACATGAAGCAAGCATCTTCGATCTTCACCTGCAACTAGCAATGCTATAAGAAGGGCTGAGCGAAGCGTACTTAGCCAAGCAACGGTTTGCATAGGTAGGTTGGTTAAACATGGCAATTGGTTACAAGTAGGAGGCTGACAAAAAGATCATGGGCATCGAGGCAAAAGCTATAGATCGAGACTACTAGCAATAGGCAAAGATAGTAATGTTATCGGGGTTCGGTCATCTTGCCTGAAGAGAAGTCGTTCGGATCGTAAGAAGGGTACTCGTGCTCAACCTCGTTGGTAACCTCGTGCTCGTACTCGAACTCAGACTCTGCTTCCGGCTCTAAACAAAACAATCACACCAAGCACCAATCAACAAGATGCAATGCGCACTCGAAAAAGATGAATGCATGATGGATGCACTAAGGATGCACACGGAGCACGTAAAATATCACTCAAGCAAAACACCTCAAAACATGATAACAATCTGATATTATTAATCTACACAGAAAATCAATCAAGTTTGATATAAGATTCGCTGAAATCGGAGTTACGGGCTAAAAGTTATGCCCGAAACAAGAAATGAGCGAAAGCTGAAAATTACAGCAACATAGCAACTTCGGAGCACAAAATAATTAAGCTACAGCACTCAAAGATCATGGCAAAGGACATGAACACAAACTAGACATATACTACAGCAACTAAGTCCAAAGGTGCACCCCCAACGGAGCCACGGATCAATAGCAATGATCTTGGACATATAGAACTTGACAATAAAATTCTGGCAGCAGAATTTTATTGAAACTTTGGAGCAAAAGATAAACATGCTACAGCCACTTAAATGGACATGTGAGGACATGAATGGAAAGACAACAATATATACTACAAGGAACAATCAAGATCCACTCCAAAACTATCATGCTTTGTCCTAGAGCAGCACACGAACATGGCATCGGAACGTTACAGATTTCAGACTTAGTGAAAATCCACTAAGTCCTAAAACAACAATATCATCATGGCATCTAAAAGAGCATGTTTAAGTCACCTCGAAACTAAACAAGGCAAGATGTAAGCACCTCATCAAAGTACACATGACGGTGATCCCGAAACACACAAGCATGCATCATAGAGGTAAACACAACGATAGCAACGAGCTCAACAAGATGGCATTTCATAACAAGTGAAACAACATCACAGCCACATGGCACTTTGCAATGATGATAACAAGGCAATAATAAATCTATCATGCACCCTATCACATACAACACGTAGAGCATGGCAAGACGAACACGTGGACATGTCATTTGCATCATTCGGACAAACGAGCTAAAAGATATCACATGGCAAAGATGGCATAAAAACATCACATAGCAGCAGTTTATAACATGATGCACTCTTGCAACAGCAAAACAAGCACCTAGATGAGCTCTAACATGCATGACAACTACAGATAAAACGTAGAGCAAGTCTCCACGAACGTCTGGACATATTATATGCGCGAATCGGAGCAACACACAAAAAGATATGCATGTTTGAATAAAGCATCACAGATCAAAATAACTGGGACTTAGCAGAAATTTGGGTCAACCTCTCTCAGATCTGGAGAATTGGGCTCGGGCCGGATCAGGAGCTACAGGTGCGCGGATCGGGTGGCCTTCGGGCCGGAGGAGGCGGCTCGGCCCGCGGAGGCGGCGCGGCCTGGTCGCGGCGATCGGCCCGCGGAGGCGGCGGGATCTGGGCCGCGCGGGGGTGAGCGGGAGCCGGCCTGGCGAAGGAGGCCCGGGCGGGGCGAGGCGAGGCGGTCCAGGGCGGCGGGATGGCGGCGGCCCGGTCGCGGCGATCGGCCCAGGCGGAACCGGAGGGAGGCCGGCTTGGGCTTCGGCTGCTTGCGGGCTGAGGGAGGCGATGCGGTGGCGTCGAAGGGGAGTACGGGCCGGCTGGGGCGATGTGGGGATCGGGCCTGCGGGAGGCGGCCAAGTGGTCCAGCGGCGAGCTGGGCTCGATGCAGTCGAGGGAGATCCTGGTGGAACGAGCGGAGGCGATCGATCGGCCCTCCTGGCCGATCCGATCGAGCGAAGGACGAGCGCCCGAGGCGTTGACCTGGCGCAGATCGAAGGATTGGTCGGCGCGGCTCGGTGGTGCGATGGATCTGGCTGGTTCCCTCGGGAACTGGCCAGATGGAGAGGAAGGGGATGGCTGGAACTGAAAAAAAAGAGGGAGGAGTGGAGAAGAGGCTAGGGATGCCCAAATTAGACTAGGGTCTAATATATAGCAGGTAGCTAGGGTTTGGAGACTTGGGGGTGTTTAGGAGCCCTCCGATCGCGATCCGACGGACCCGATCGCGGGGTAGTTTAGAAAGGCCTAGGAGAAGGCAGTAGACTGCAGAAGGGGTGTTTCCGGGACACAAAGTGAAGGCACTTCGGACCCACACGAACAACGGATGGGAAAGCCAACGGAGTCCAAACGAGACGAGATTTGAGAGGCGGGTTGCACACAACAAAACAACAACACACACAACAACCTCGCGGCACACCGGTAACGTTACACGCCCAAACAACAAAGTAGGCCTACGGGACGTTACGGACACGTGAGGGAGCTCCGGAACGCGAAACGGACAACGGGAAGGAACACGCGGAACCGGATGCAACCGACAACACAAATGCAATGCGATGCACAAGTCTACATGATATGAATGAATGCCACACACTCACACAACAAAACGACGAAAACCCGAAAGACAAAGAACCCATAATGGAAATAGATGAAGCCGGAGATATATTATATACCCAAAAGGGAAAGCATTACATCCGGGGCATTACAAACTCTCCTCTACTACAAAAAGATCTCGTCCCGAGATCTAGGACTGGAAAAAGGAAGGGTACTCGGAACGAAGATGATCTTCTCGTTCCCAGGTAGCTTCTCGGTCGGTGTGATGTGACCACTTGACTTTCAGAAATTTGATGGACTTGTTGCGGGTCTTGCGCTCGGTTTCTTCGAGAATGGCAACTGGATGCTCTCGGTAGGACAGGTCTTGTTGGAGATCAATCTCTTCAAACGGAATCATGCGCTCAGGTGCCTTGAAGCATTTGCGAAGTTGAGACACATGGAAGACATCATGAACATTTGCAAAGTTGGGAGGGAGCTCCAGTTGATAGGCTAGATCGCCTCTTTTGCCAAGAATCTTGAAAGGCCCGACGTATCTAGGAGCTAGTTTTCCTTTGATACCGAATCTTTGGGTTCCTTTCATCGAAGAAACTCGGAGATAGACATGATCACCGATGTCGAAAGCCAAATCACGATGCTTTCCGTCATAGTAGCTCTTCTGACGCGACTGAGCGGCCTTGAGATTCTCACGTATGACTTTGCACATTTCTTCGGCTTCTGAGATCAAGTCATTGCCAAGAAGTTGGCGTTCGCCTATTTCAGACCAGTTGAGAGGGGTACGGCACTTTCTGCCATAGAGAATTTCAAACGGTGCTTTGCCTGCACTTGCTTGAAAGCTGTTGTTGTAAGAGAACTCGGCAAATGGAAGGCAGTCTTCCCATTTCATGCCGAAGGAGATGACACAGGCTCTGAGCATGTCTTCTAGAATCTGATTCACGCGCTCGACTTGACCACTGGTCTGAGGGTGAAAAGCAGTGCTGAACCTGATCTTAGTGCCCATGGCGGACTGAAAGGAGTCCCAGAACCTTGATGTGAACAAGCTTCCACGGTCTGAGGATATAACTTGAGGAATGCCATGTAGGGACACAATTCTGGAAGTGTACAGCTCTGCAAGTTGAGCTGCATTGATTGATTCCTTGACTGGCAGGAAGTGAGCGACTTTGGTAAGCTTGTCAATCACCACAAAGATAGCATCATTTCCTCGCTTGGATTTAGGAAAGCCAGTGACGAAGTCCATTTCAATGTGGTCGAACTTCCACTCGGGGATAGGAAGAGGTTGGAGAAGACCGGCTGGACGTTGATGTTCTGCTTTCACTCTTCTGCATACATCACATTCATTCACGAATTGGGCAATCTCCCTTTTCATGCGTGTCCACCAGTAAGACTGCTTAAGATCTTGGTACATCTTGGAACTGCCAGGATGAATGGAAAGGAGAGAATCATGAGCTTCTTCCATTATGAGCTTCCTGAGATCACCTTTGGGAACAACGAGTCTGTCCTCGAAGAACAAGGTATCTCTCTCATCAACACGGAAGCACTTGTATTTTGGAGTGCCCTTTGCAATCCCATGTTTCACTTTCTTCACCATGGTATCACTGAGTTAGGCCTCACGGACTTGATCTTCCAAGGTAGGAGCAACTTGAAGATTTGCAAGAAAACCCTGCGGAACAACTTGGAGGTTGAGTTTCCTGAATGCTTCACAAAGCTCAGGCTGGTACGGCTTGATAAGAAGGCTGTTGCAATATGCCTTTCTGCTCAAAACATCTGCAATCACATTCGCCTTGCCAGGAGTGTATTCGATGCTGGGATTGTACTCTTGGATCATTTCAACCCAACGAGTCTGGCGGAGGTTCAGATGCGGCTGTGTGAAGATGTACTTCAAGCTCTTGTGATCAGTGAAGATGTCGACCTTTCTGCCCAACAACAGATGTCTCCACGTAATCAGAGCATGTACCACAGCTGCTAGCTCGAGATCATGTGTGGGATAGTTCTTCTCACTTGGCTTGAGCTGACGAGAAGTGTATGCCACAATTCTCTTATCTTGCATAAGCACACCACCAAGACCTTGAAGAGAAGCATCACAGAATACTTCATAGGGCTTGGATTCATCTGGAGGAGTCAGAACTGGAGCAGAAACAAGCTTCTCTTTGAGGGTTTTGAATGCCACTTCACACTCTGGAGACCAAAAGTATTTGACATTCTTCTGAAGCAGGTTGGAAAGAGGCTTGGCAATCTTGGAGAAGTTCTCCACAAACCTTCTGCAATAGCTGGCAAGACCCAGAAAACTGCGGAGCTGCTTGACGTTCTGAGGAGCTTCCCAGTTGACAATTGCTTCAACTTTCTCGGGATTAACCGCAATACCGTCAGCTGAGATGATGTGGCCCAGGTACAAAACCTTATCGAGCCAAAACTCGCACTTGGAGAACTTGGCATAGAATTTATGCTCTCGGAGTCGATCAAGAACCAGACGTAAGTGCTTTTCGTGATCTTCTTCATTCTTGGAAAACACCAGAATATCATCCAGATACACAAGCACAAACTCGCCAGTATAGGGGTTGAAGATGTAATGCATCATCCTTGAAAAGGTAGGAGGAGCATTGGCGAGACCGAAGGACATGACGGTATACTCGTATGAACCGTAGCTCGTTCTGAAGGCCGTCTTGGGAATGTCTTCCTCGCGAATGCGAATCTGATGATAGCCCATTCGGAGGTCAAGCTTAGAGAACACTTTAGCTCCTTTGAGCTGCTCAAAGAGTTCGTTGATGTTGGGGAGCGGATACTTGTTCTTAATCGTCTTCTTGTTCAATGGCCGGTAGTCAACACAGAGACGCTCCGTGCCATCTTTCTTCTTGACAAATAAGACGCCACAGCCCCACGGCGATGTACTAGGTCTGATGAGACCCATACTCTCCTGCTTATCAAGCTGCTTCTTCAATTCCTTCAATTCATCCGGAGATAGCTTGTACGGACGCCGGCATGCTGGCTCAGTACCCGGCTCGAGTTCAATGACAAATTCCACCTGACGGTGTGGAGGCATGCCTGGAAGTTCTTCAGGAAAGACGTCTTGATATTCGTTCACCACCGGAATTTGAGATATGGCATTAATTTCGCCCTTATCATTGAGAGAGAAAAGCCTGATAGTGTTATCCCTTGAGGCAAAGATAATCACATCTTCATCAGAATGAGTCAACTTGACTTCCTTTTGAGCACAATCAATGTGAGCATCGTGCTGAGAAAGCCAATCCATTCCGAGGATGAGGTCAATGTCAGAATTACCAAGAACCACCGGATTAGCCAGAAATCGATAATCACCCATGCGAATAGAAATATTCGGAGCAACTGTGTTGGAAGTCATTTGCAAACCCGGAGAAATAATCTTCAAAGGTCTAGGAATCCTCTCCGAAACCAATTCAAGCTTAGCAACAAAAGGTCTTGAAATGAAGGACAAAGATGCACCCGAATCAAACAATACTTTAGCTGGAAAAGAGTTAACTGAGAGGTTACCCAAAATGACATCAGAAGAGTTCTCCGCTTCAGCTGCACTCATCAGATTGACCCTAGCAGCCTTTGGATCATGCTTGACAATAGCTGAACTCACAGGTGGAGGAGGTGGAAGACGCTTCGGATTCGGACAACGGTTGGCATAATGACCCTTCTGGCCACACTTGTTGCACACCACTTCAGAGAGAGGACGGAAATGAGAGCCACTTGACTTGGAGCCTTGAGACTGAAACTGCTTCTTCGACTGGTTGCTCGGGTTGGGTGGGTGGGAGAAACCACGACCACTAGAGTTCTTGTTGTTGGAGTTGTTGTATGGAGCTCGAATCACTGGAGGAGGAGGAAGCCAGAATTTCTGATGCTTCGAGACCATCTGAGACGATGAGGAAGAGTGAACAGCATCTCGAATTCTCTTCTTAGAAGCCTCCATCTTAAGCTGAGCTGCTTCTTGTTTCAAAGCCATGTTATAGAACTTGTCGAATTCATCGGGCTCGAACAAGGTGAGAGCAAGCTGAAGTTCATCTTTGAGACCTCCACGGAACTGGTAGATTTTACTCTTGGCATCAGGAATGTCTTGCTTAGCATAACGAGCGAGGTTTTGGAACTTGACATTATACTGATAGACTGTCATGGAGCCCTGCTTCAGGTTGCGGAATTGCTCACGCATACCCTCGATGACACTTGTAGGAATGTGGTGCGAGCGGAAATCCTTGCAGAAATTCTCCCAAGAGATCACTTGACCTGGCCTGGAGTCTTTGTACTGCTGCCACCAGTCAGCTGCTTGATCTTTCAGTTGGAAGGCTGCAAACTTCACATAATCATCTTCCTTCACGTTACTGCACTCAAAATGCTTCTTTATGTCGGTCAACCAATCCTCAGCATCAAGAGGGTCGACACAGTAACTGAAAGTTTTAGGATTGTTAGCCAAGAACTGGTTGAGGGTAGCATGGTGCTGCTGGAAGAAGTTGCCTTGATTCCCTGGAACACCCTGATTAGCTTGCATAGCTTGCATCTGCTACATCATCTGCATCATCAACTGAGTGTTCTGAGCAGTAGTCTGCATAATCGCTCTCCAAGCCTCAGGCGGAGGAGGAGGGGAAGGAGGATGATCTGGGACCTCTTCCACCTCTGGGTTAGCGTTGGGAACCTTTTTCGGAGCCATCCTGTAAGAGATGACCACGAATCAACAATTGATTGACAAAAGGTATAAGCTGAATCAATGGAATGAATTGCAACAAGTCTTCACAATAATCATTCGAACAATAGAACGAATGAAATCATCCGAACAAGAGGAACGAATGAAATTCTCAGTTAAATGATAACATCAGTCTTCACGAGAAACCACATAGGGGATAAAAGGATAAAATAAGAAAACAACAAGGTGCAGACGGGAACAAACACAAGAGAGGAGTTTCGTTCTAACATCTTTGTGCTGAAAGCATATGAACGCGTTACGAAAAGGTTTTGCAATCCCCGGATCAGCATAGCCAAGGACCCTTTAAGATGCAACTCCTGATAGTAACATCGGTCATATAACCCCTTCACTCAATGTAGAACCCCGAACTCACTAACCTGCATTCGTTGGAAGAATGCCTACGATCTACTGGATAAAACCCACCTATAGATTTCCGAAAGATTCCAGTTATGCAATCAGGTGTTGGGGATACACGGGAAGCACCGCGCAACCAACTCTAAGCCTACATCCAGGTGTATCCATCCTTCAACACATAACCAGTCTTTCTCGGAAACTGTGTACCTCGGACCTTCGAAAAGCATCCACTATAACAAGCTATGGCAATACTCCCGAACTACCTCCCCAGTACTGGGTGATGTCGGGGTTATCTTGCCACTGGCCGTATAGGAGAGATTTTCGATGTCGGCCGTCTTAAGTATTTAGTACTGCCGCGATATGCTTGTGACAACAATACCCCGAAGCTCAACTCCTTGGTAACAGGAGGCATCGAGAACAATATCCTTGTCACAAGAACATCGAAACAATCCCAGAATACTCGCGGGATTCCTAAAAAAAAAATTTGTGCAATTTTTGAAGATAGGAGAGACAAGAGTAGTCGTCAGGAGTCCTCACCAGAGAGAAAGGGGATGAGAAGCAAAGAAATCCTACTCTCCGATATAATATAGGACTCAAAATGTTTTCAGTGTGTGCCTAGACTCGACCGTCAACGATTCGATCAAACAGTGGGGGCTCCTAGGTCGGAGAAGGCTCTGATACCAACTTGTAATGCCCAGGATGGAGTTATACCTCCTACGTGTCGAGGCACGACTTAAAGGCATAAATCCATCCTAGAATGATCTCAAGTTTTGGTAATCTTTGCACAACTCATGTAAAAGAGGGGATAGTAAACAGAAAATAGTTGGCTTACACTCGCCACGTCACAGAATTACAGTACAAGTCTCAAACATCATACAATAAGAACATCACAACCCTCTAAGGGCAAAATCCAAATGTCAAAGTACCAAACTGAAATAAATAAACCACAGGCGGACCGAATCCTAGTAGGAGTCTCCACTACTGATCATCCGGGTATCGCACATAGTACCGACTACGCTCCTCGTCGTACTCCCAATCCAGCTCGGTGCCATCACCTGGATAGCTCACAACTGGACCTGCATCTGGTGTGTGAAGTAACTGTGAGCCACAGAGGACTCAGCAATCCCGTCTCCGGGTAACAATACTATTTATGCCTTTGGGTGAGGATAAGGCTGAAGAAAAGAATAAGTGTCTGCAGCAGCAACTAGCATCTAGCTTACGTAAGTGAGAGCGAGAAGAGAAGGCCTCGGCGAGAAGTGATCACGAAGTGATCCTAGCTACAAGCTCCACAAGCATAACCCCTCCGTGTTCAACTCCCGAATCCCTATTCGGAAATTGACGGTCACGGAACACACGCTGGTAGTGTATTAGTAACATTGTGTCAAGTTATCTACAACCGGAATTAACAAGCTCCCATCTGCCACATAACCGCGGGCACGGCTTTCGAAAGTTCAAACCCTGCAGGGGTGTTCCAACTTGACCCATTACAAGCCCACGATCCGCGGAGTCGCAACTCCAAAGTGGGAAGACCCGAGTATCCTCGGAATCCCGTGCTCAAGATATACCGAGCTAAGGTAAGGCTAATCCAGCAAATCCTCCCGGCGTGTCGACACCCTGATAGTAGCCGCGCGTATCTAGGTCTCAGGACACGTCCAGATGAGCGCTACGTACAGATACCGAAGACCCCAGCGAACTGGGTAGTATCCGCAAGTGACTCTGGTTTGGACCAACACTCAAGTCGAGCACTGGCCCAGGGGGGTTGAATTAATTAAGCCTCGGGTTAATTACTCCCTCGGAAAGTTTTAGTTGTTTAGGCAAATAGTACCAAGGTTGGGACTTGCTGGAAAAGACTTAGCACTTAGCGGTTTATCGAGGGGGTCCCATACACCCCAACCGTGTTAGGAACGCATAATCAAGGAACATAACACCGGTTTATACGGTTCCTAACGGCATGAGTGGAACAAATCACCAAGCAAAAGGCTTAGCCTTCCACCCTTGCCAATATATAGATGATTTCATTTTAAGCATTTATATAGTGTGATATAACCCAACCAAACTTCAACATGAAGCAAGCATCTTCGATCTTCACCTGCAACTAGCAATGCTATAAGAAGGGCTGAGCGAAGCGTACTTAGCCAAGCAACGGTTTGCATAGGTAGGTTGGTTAAACATGGCAATTGGTTACAAGTAGGAGGCTGACAAGAAGATCATGGGCATCGAGGCAAAAGCTATAGATCGAGACTACTAGCAATAGGCAAAGATAGTAATGTTATCGGGGTTCGGTCATCTTGCCTGAAGAGAAGTCGTTCGGATCGTAAGAAGGGTCCTCGTGCTCAACCTCGTTGGTAACCTCGTGCTCGTACTCGAACTCAGACTCTGCTTCCGGCTCTAAACAAAACAATCACACCAAGCACCAATCAACAAGATGCAATGCGCACTCGAAAAAGATGAATGCATGATGGATGCACTAAGGATGCACACGGAGCACGTAAAATATCACTCAAGCAAAACACCTCAAAACATGATAACAATCTGATATTATTAATCTACACAGAAAATCAATCAAGTTTGATATAAGATTCGCTGAAATCGGAGTTACGGGCTAAAAGTTATGCCCGAAACAAGAAATGAGCGAAAGCTGAAAATTACAGCAACATAGCAACTTCGGAGCACAAAATAATTAAGCTACAGCACTCAAAGATCATGGCAAAGGACATGAACACAAACTAGACATATACTACAGCAACTAAGTCCAAAGGTGCACCCCCAACGGAGCCACGGATCAATAGCAATGATCTTGGACATATAGAACTTGACAATAAAATTCTGGCAGCAGATTTTTATTGAAACTTTGGAGCAAAAGATAAACATGCTACAGCCACTTAAATGGACATGTGAGGACATGAATGGAAAGACAACAATATATACTACAAGGAACAATCAAGATCCACTCCAAAACTATCATGCTTTGTCCTAGAGCAGCACACGAACATGGCATCGGAACGTTACAGATTTCAGACTTGGTGAAAATCCACTAAGTCCTAAAACAACAATATCATCATGGCATCTAAAAGAGCATGTTTAAGTCACCTCGAAACTAAACAAGGCAAGAGGTAAGCACCTCATCAAAGTACACATGACGGTGATCCCGAAACACACAAGCATGCATCATAGAGGTAAACACAACGATAGCAACGAGCTCAACAAGATGGCATTTCATAACAAGTGAAACAACATCACAGCCACATGGCACTTTGCAACGATGATAACAAGGCAATAATAAATCTATCATGCACCCTATCACATACAACACGTAGAGCATGGCAAGACGAACACGTGGACATGTCATTTGCATCATTTGCATCATTCGGACAAACGAGCTAAAAGATATCACATGGCAAAGATGGCATAAAAACATCACATAGCAGCAGTTTATAACATGATGCACTCTTGCAACAGCAAAACAAGCACCTAGATGAGCTCTAACATGCATGACAACTACAGATAAAACGTAGAGCAAGTCTCCACGAACGTCTGGACATATTATATGCGCGAATCGGAGCAACACACAAAAAGATATGCATGTTTGAATAAAGCATCACAGATCAAAATAACTGGGACTTAGCAGAAATTTGGGTCAACCTCTCTCAGATCTGGAGAATTGGGCTCGGGCCGGATCAGGAGCTACATGCGCGCGGATCGGGTGGCCTTCGGGCCGGAGGAGGCGGCTCGGCCCGCGGAGGCAGCGCGGCCTGGTCGCGGCGATCGGCCCGCGGAGGCGGTGGGATCTGGGCCGCGCGGGGGTGAGCGGGAGCCGGCCTGGCGAAGGAGGCCCGGGCGGGGCGAGGCGAGGCGGTCCAGGGCGGCGGGATGGCGGCGGCCCGGTCGCGGCGATCGGCCCAGGCGGAACCGGAGGGAGGCCGGCCTGGGCTTCGGCTGCTTGTGGGCTGAGGGAGGCGATGCGGTGGCGTCGAAGGGGAGTACGGGCCGGCTGGGGCGATGTGGGGACCGGGCCTGCGGGAGGCGGCCAAGTGGTCCAGCGGCGAGCTGGGCTCGATGCGGTCGAGGGAGATCCTGGTGGAACGAGCGGAGGCGATCGATCGGCCCTCCTGGCCGATCCGATCGAGCGAAGGACGAGCGCCCGAGGCGTTGACCTGGCGCAGATCGAAGGATTGGTCGGCGCGGCTCGGTGGTGCGATGGATCTGGCTGGTTCCCTCGGGAACTGGCCAGATGGAGAGGAAGGGGATGGCTGGAACTGAAAAAAAAGAGGGAGGAGTGGAGAAGAGGCTAGGGATGCCCAAATTAGACTAGGGTCTAATATATAGCAGGTAGCTAGGGTTTGGAGACTTGGGGGTGTTTAGGAGCCCTCCGATCGCGATCCGACGGATCCGATCGCGGGGTAGTTTAGAAAGGCCTAGGAGAAGGCAGTAGACTGCAGAAGGGGTGTTTCCGGGACACAAAGTGAAGGCACTTCGGACCCACACGAACAACGGATGGGAAAGCCAACGGAGTCCAAACGAGACGAGATTTGAGAGGCGGGTTGCACACAACAAAACAACAACACACACAACAACCTCGCGGCACACCGGTAACGTTACACGCCCAAACAACAAAGTAGGCCTACGGGACGTTACGGACACGTGAGGGAGCTCCGGAACGCGAAACGGACAACGGGAAGGAACACGTGGAACCGGATGCAACCGACAACACAAATGCAATGCGATGCACAAGTCTACATGATATGAATGAATGCCACACACTCACACAACAAAACGACGAAAACCTGAAAGACAAAGAACCCATAATGGAAATAGATGAAGCCGGAGATATATTATATACCCAAAAGGGAAAGCATTACATCCGGGGCATTACAGAGGCCAAGCGCAGGCATAGGCGTGGCGCGGGGGAGGAGGCGGCGGCCCCGGGATGGCAGCGGTCGCAGGGCGCGCGAGCTACGGCGAAATTGTGGCGGGGCGCGCGGCCTAGGCGCGGCGCGGGGGAGGAGGCAGCGGCCCCGGGACGGCAGCGGTCACGCGGCGCGCGAGCTACGGCGGCGGCCCGCATGGGCGATCGGGGCGGGGGAGAGCGCGCGGCGATGGCGGCGAGCAGTGGCGGGCGTGACCGTTGCTGTGGCCGGAGACGGGCTTGGGGCTGGGATGTGCGCGGGCCGGCGAGGCTGCAGCTCCGAGCGGCGGGGGACGGAGTGGGGCCGCGCGGGGCGCGTGCATGGCCGCAGTGAGCTCTGGCCACAAGGAACGGCGGCGAGCAGAGGCAAGGGAAGATGGGGGGTCCTCACCCCCGTTTGGAGGAGATCGGGGGTCGACGAGGCTCGACGTTGACGGGTGATGGAGAGGCGGGGCGGGGTGATCCGACAACGGGGTTGGGAAGGCAACGAGCATCGGCGTCGGGGGCGGCTCCAGGGCGTGGTGGCGGCGTTGTGCGACATCGAGCGGCGGCCGATCAGAGTGAGAATGCAGGGGAAAAATGGTCCAAAGAAAAGTCCAAAGACGGTCAACACGTGGTCAACCGGCACTAACTGGACGAAAATGTGACGGAAGGGCAAAAACATAAGAGGAGCAAACGGACTTGGGCAAAACCGAGAATTTTCAACAACTAGGGGCAAATCAGCCGAGTGGGACACAACTAGGGGCATGAATACAATTATCCCAAATATTTTCCTGCTCATAAAAAACAAGCTGCCTTACAGGAAATTTTTAATTTTGTGCAAATTGAAGAAGAGAGTCTCCCACAAGCTTGGGGGAGGCTTCTCCAATTACTTAATGCTTTGCCTAATCACCCTCTCAAGAAGAATGAAATACTTGATATCTTTTATAATGGACTAACCGATGCTTCTAGGGACCACCTAGATAGTTGTGTTGATTGTGTTTTCAGGGAACGAACTGTTGAACAAGCTGGAAAATTATTGAATAATATATTGAGTAATGATAATGATTGGACTCTTTCTGAACCAACTCCGAAGCCAACTCCGAAGAAAAGATGCACTCTATTTCTCAGTCCCGAAGTTATGGCAAGGAAATATATGAAAGAAAAAGGTATTAAAGCTGAAAATGTTAAGAATTTACCACCCGTTGAAGAAATACATGGTCTTGATAACCCGACATAGGTAGTAGAGGTAAATTCTCTCTATAGATTTGATGAAGGTGATATTCCTCATAATAAGTCTGCTATGTAATGCTTAGATGAGTTTGATAATTGTATTGTTAAACAAGAAGACTTCAATGCTTATGTTAGTAGACAACTGAAACGTAATGCTTATATGCTTGACCACTTGGGTGATCTTGTGACTAGAACTTCTGATGATCTTAAACTTATTAGTAAACATGCTCCCATGGTTACCACTCAAGTAGAACAAGTACTTAAGGCACAAAATGATTTTCTTAGTGAGTTGAATAGTAAGAATAATGATAATCACTACAAAAAATACACTTCCGTGATGATACGTGTTTGTCATAGTAGGTCATGTTTTTTGTCATGCATTTACATCCATGACAAATTTATGACATAATCTAGATAGTCATACCTGTGTTGTCATAGAAGTGTTCCATGACACTACCAAAATTATCATCACGGAAGTGTCCACTTCCATGATGATAAATCACGCATCACAGAAGTGCTTTTGTCAAGGGTGACCGACACGTGGCATCCACCGTAACGGAACACCGTTAAGCTATCGGGTCCGGTTTTGGATCCGATAACCCATTAACAGTCCCGACCAATGGGGATTTTCCATGTGTAAAATCATCATTGGCTGGAGGAAACACGTGTCGGCTCACCGTTGGGACAGATGTCATCCACTCATTGGACCCAAAGCCCCTATGATACGTCGACACGTGGCACGGCCCAACAGAGGCCCATTCCTGTTAAAAGGCCGGCCCATTTGACTTGGTCAAAAGGTGTCGGGTCGGCTCACGGCAAGCCTGTTAACGGCATGTTCGCATATAGCCCATTTACAGCCCGCTAACCGAGGGCCAGTTTACGGCCTATCCGAAATAGGCACAGTAGCGTCATCTACTCGTTGGACCCAAAGCGGCTATGATACGTCGACACGTGGCACGGCCCAACAGAGGCCCATTCATGTGAAAACGTCAGCCCGTTTGACTTGGTCAAAAGGTGGCGGGCCACCCACGGCAAGCCTGTTAACGGCCTGTTCGCATATAGCCCATTTACAACCCGCTAACCCAGGGCCTGTTTATGGCCTATCCGAATTAGGCCCAGTAGCGTCATTTGGGCCGTCCAATATAATTCCAGCCCGTTTTAACTTCTGGCCCATGTATGGCCCATGACGTCTTTTGGCCCATATGAGGCCCTTAGTAACACTCGGGCCATTAACGCCCGTGGTAAAACTGGCATGTAATGAACAGTGTATCACTTTATACCCATTAACGGCCCATTATTCCGTTGGGCCGTTTCCAGCCCATGTTATCTTTCGGCCTTCTCAGGGCCCATTTATTCTTGGGCTCATTTCCAGCATTCGTTTACTTTCGGCCTGTTACTGTCATTTTCTGCTTGTGGGCCAAATACAGCCCGTGGTTACAGTCGGCCCGTTTGTGGCCCATTAAAACGTTGGGCCATTTTCATAGCATCATCAAATACGGCCTATTAACGGCCTGTTATGGTCAGCCCATAAAACATACGATTTCCACTCTAGCCCGTACAAGGCCCATAGATGAGACGACCGGTAGAAGGCCCATGGATCCTACGGGGCGTAGAAGGCCCATTGACCCGACGGCCCAGAGAAGTCCCATTGATCAGACGACCCATAGAAGACCCATGGATCCGTTGGCCCATAGAAGGCCCATTTATCCGACAGCCGATAGAAGGCCCATGGATCCGACAGCCCATAGAAGGCCCAAGAATCCGACGGCCATAGAAGGCCATGGATCGTCCGTCCCGTAGATGGCCCATGGATCGTACAGCCTGTGGAGGGCCATGGTCACTACAACGTTTGGGTGAGTTGGCCCCCGTTTGAACGATATAGCATATTGTCACACCCTGCATTTTGTAACATGCTATTTGTACCTTTGAAGCATGAAAATTTGGACCAGCAATTTTTTTTGGCATCATTTGGCTTTTATTTGGAATTGAGTTTTCTTCATGTGCTTTTTCATGTGCTCATTAAAGTCAACTATGACCTCTTGTAGAATTCATCTCCATACCCAAAACTTCTGCCCAATGATCATGCCAAGTGTTATATAACAGTATAGTATTTTCTTACAAAATTAATTTGGCCAAAAGGTATTTTATAAATTTAGTTTTCCAAAAACCCCTGAATTGAGATTTGCACTGCAAGTACTTGATTTAGGGTGAGAAAATTATTTCAAAAGGTTTATTTGAGACCTAGTAGTCATAGGACTCCCAGAAACCACAAAGGTATAATTTTAAAAGTTATTTTCCTATTTTATTTAAAAGCTTTTTCTTAAGGCCAGAAATGGTCTTTAATAGGGGAAAATTATTTAACTATTTCAAAAATATTTGCCAAAATTCAGAGAGACTCAGAGGACATATATTGTCCATATATATAAGAGCTTCAACACTTGGTCATGTTCAAAATAATGGGCTAAACCCTCTAAAACCCTTTCTGGATATTTCAAGCTTTTGAAATATTTACAAAGGAAATATTCTCCAAAAATTCCAGGGAAATTCTATCATGTCATATATGACATATTTGATGATCTTGCCAAGTCCCATGCCTTGGGAAGCAAGAAAACATCCTCAAACCCCTTCATAACCATTCTGTCCATATTTGAAGTTTGAGCAACTTTACATTGCCAAACTTGTCCAAATGCTCTCAAACTTGGTGCACATGCTGGAATGACCTAATAAGGCATCTAGACCAAATGGCACAAGATTTGGATTAGAGCAACTTGATCTGATCACCTCAAAACCCTTTCTGTTCAAATGCAAATTTGAACAACTTTACATTACCAACTTTTTATCTGGAGCTTCAAACTTTGTGGGCATGATCAATACCCCAAATGATGATGCCACGCCAAGTGGTGCATCAAGGGGAGATGATTAGCTTGACTCAATCAAGATGAAACTATTTCTGTTGATTTCTAGGGTTCACCAAAGTTACATTGGCTAGTTTCTTCAAATGAGCCCAAATTTGGTGAAGCACCCTATTTTCTCATGTCTTTTAACCCTGTTAAGTGCCATATCAAGTGGAGGTCATCTACTTGACCAAACACTAATCAAACACCTTCTGCAGATTTACTAAAACCTCCAACTTGATCACTTTTACTCTTCTCCATGGCCTATACTTTTTACCACCTGATCATTGAGTTACTTGCTACCTCCAGTAACTTCCCCAACACCCCAGCTCCATGATTGAGGGGTGAAAGCCCTGTTTTACCTTGCTGGACAGCAGGTTTCCACCATTTCACCAGCATCTCCACTCTCTCTCAGCATCTCCAGGGCATCCAAGGCCTCAGGCCATTTCTTTACTCCTCCCTCAACGTACTAGACACTGCTGGACACGCTGGTTTTGACCAAAACGGCGAGAGCGCGATGATGCCAACAATACGCACGCTCTGGAGCGAGCAACAGTGCACCTCCGCACGGTGGCTCCGGCCAATCGCTGACCCCGACAGCCTCGGGCCTCCCCCTCGCGCCAGTCGAGGCCTCTCGACGTTCGCAACCTCCCCGGCGCTGTCCCCCCTCCTCCTGCGCCCTCCAGTGGTCGTCGTCGCACGCGCGCTGGCCGCCCGCGACGGCCACTCTGCTGCTTCACACGCGCGCATGCTCCAGACGCTCCTCCGCTCCTCTTTTCCCCTCAGCTGGACGTGGAGCTCGTCCAGGAACTCCACGGACCCATTCCCTTGGCCTCCCGTGCGCTGTAGCCTCGAGCCGGAGCTCGCCGGCGCACTGGACCTCGGGCCTCCGTCGAACTCCTATAAATAGCCCCTCCCGAGCCTCTCCAACAGCATCAGCAGCTCCACTTCACTCCACTGAGCCTCCCAGCACCACCCACTCCTCCCCAGGACGTCCCAGTGCTCGGGATCGACCGGAGCTCCGCCGCGTCGGGCCGCCAGCGATCTCGTGGTACGGGCCTCCCCTGCCCTTCCTTTCACCTGATTCGGAACCCTCTCGCCTCACTGATCCTTTCCCCCTTGTTTCCCCCTCCGTTTGCAGTCGGAAACGACCAGAACCACCACCTCCCGACGAGCCTCCGCCGTCCCACCTCGCCGCCGGCGAACCAGACCTCCCCGGCGTGCCGCACCACCACCCCTGCATCCGCGACACGACGCTGAGTCCATCCCTGGCCTCCGTTGCCGTCGCCGTGGCCGGAAAACTCGTCGGTGAGCTCGCCGTCGCCGTGGCCGTGGCCGCAAGGTTGGAGATGACAAGCGGGCCCCGCCTATCATCCCCACACCTCTCTCCCCCTCCTCTCTATCACTGACCCACGGGCCCCGCCCGTCAGGTTTAAAAACCTGACGTGCGCGCGCAGGCTCCCGTGCGGCTGGGCTGGACCGCCCGGGCCGTGCACTGTGGCCTCCTCTGGCCCAGTGCACAGGACCCTTTTTCTTTTTCTTTTTCTGTAAATGTTTTAAACATTTCTACAGAAAAGAATAATGGTCCAAATTAAATAATTCCAACTCCTATAATCTTGTAATATTCCAACCTATTTAATGGTACTACTTTCACTCAAAACCATGAAACTTTTCTGTACTGTTCAAATTTAAATTCAAATTTGAGCAGTATAACTCCTGTTCTAAAATCAATAAATTCCATTCTGTTACTCCAAAACTCCAACTAAGATTTTTCCCCACCTTAGAAACTCCTCTAGTATTTTACAAAAATGAGTTGACATTTTTCTGAGCACTTTTATTTTTCTGTTTTGTTTGTATTCTTATTTTCCCGTGGTTATTATGCGACGTATAGATCCCGTATTTGACGAAGTTGCTGTGGAAGAAGAAGGATAAGGACTTGAAGACTTTGAAGACCAAGCCAATCCAGGCAAGCAGCCCTTTGACCATGATACACTTGTTCTCGGAACTCGTTTGTTTCCGATGCATGATGATAGGGTTACGATGGTAACCTAGATGAACTACCACATGATGCATGCTTTATTGATGATCTCACTATGTGCTAGATGACATGCAAATAGTTGGTCATGATGCTTATATGATGCATGTGTGATTTGAACCCTCGTAGTTGAAATCTTTGCATGAACCCATCGGGTGCCCCTAATGCCCGAGGGTGATGATGTGTTAGGTCATCACTTGAGAAAGAAGTGATGTGCCGGTAATTTCATCTGCATGGTGGAATGATGGATTAGATTTATGTGTGACTACCATCCCAACCAAACATGTGCAACCACACTACCCCTTATGGGATGGGGCTTTATTGATTACTTAGGTCGATACTAGCATGGTGCCCGCATTACTAGTGACGGGAAGACTTGAGGTCTTTCCCGGGACGGGGTCGTGCTTGGATAGACGGCCATGACTGTTTTTACAGGGCACCGGACACACCGTTGGTCCCTTCGGGTACGCGTGACATTGAAATTAGGGCAAGTCCCGTGATCTATTGTTTGTACCCGAGGGCCGTGTACCAACGAGTGGACTCTATGTTAGTGTCGTCTAAGGAAAGGTAATGACCGGGTGCTTACCCCGGGTACTTGAGGTACCGCGGGTCGTGGATGACACGGAAGTTCCCCGGATCTTGTGGGTAAAGTGTGCAACCTCTGCAGAGTGTAAAACTATTCGAATAGCCGTGTCCACGGTCATGGACAGTTGGGTGGTGCTACTTAAACTATGTCCAGAATTTTACTTCATCGGTGATAGTATGTGTGTGATAAGTCAAGGATGGTGACTTGACTCGATGAGTTGAATCATATTCATGTTGATATCGGTAACCTGTCTTCGAGGTTACGCGAGTTTATTGATGCATTAACTTGATGGTAGAATATTTGGTCTAGCCTTGCTAGATTGATCATTACTATTCAAATGCACTGTTACTTTGAACCACATCATGGGTTGCTTGCGAGTACATTCAAAGTACACATTGGCTTGCCACTGGTTATTTAATTGGCCAGGCATGGAAGAACATGATTATGAGGAAGAGTTCTCTGGAGACGAACATGCGAACTAGGATGCTATCCCAGTCAGAATGCCTGTAGGGTTAAGGCAGATGGCATGGGTTCTACCCGTTTATCGAAGACTTCCGCTATTTGAGTTATTTGCTATTCAGCCCGTGAGGCTCTATCTATGTAAGACTTGGCCATAATGGCCTTAATTCGTGTAAGACTATTTGTATGGATGTAAGACTCTTGTTATTTCAGCTTCTGTGTGTTCAGTGAGCATTGATCTCTGGGATCACTGTACACGTGCATTCGGTGATCTCGACTTCTAAGTCGGGGTCCCCACAGAGCTGGTATCAGAGCCATCCTGACTGTAGGAAGCCTTAGTTAGCATGGGCGTTAGTTAGATGAGACCCTTTTTCAAAAACCATCTGAACCTCTCTTCTTTTATAAACCTGAGATTTCATCAGCTTATTAACCCCTCCTATTCCACCTTTGTAGATGGCCGCTGTACCCAAAGAGCACCTGACCACTCGGTTTCCTTACTTCTCGAGGATAGCCTCCAGGAGTGTCAGTTCCACCGAGCACCCATCCTCACCTACCTTGAGCATTGGGTGAGCGATACTGAGGTGGAATACCATGTGGAAGTGATCGTGAAGGCAAACGATCCTCCCACAAGTTGGTTCTTCGAGGGACCCCAGATGGCAACACTACCACTCGCTGTCGAGGCTGCTGCACTCAAGGCATTAACCCGCCTCCGCGAGCTTCTTCCGGAGATGGCAGCCAAGATGACAACTCGCTTCTTACCTTACCGGAAGGAAGGTGACGAAGAAAGTAGCGCAGTAGCCCCTCCACTGAAGGAAGGACTCTCGCTTCGGTTCCAGACCTACTTCAGTCTATGTGCCGACAGCCTGGCACAAGACTTGGCCTCGGAATCAATGAAGCTTCGTGAAGAACTTCACAAGACCAAGGCACTTGTTCGTCAAGCTCAAGAGAAGGCAAATAGGATCAAGAAGGAAGGAGCACCTTCTGGACAATCTGCTATCGCATATCGAGGCGGAAGGCCCTCCGAGGATGTATCTTCCAAGGGTGAAGAACCACCTCGGCGACGCCGGATGACGGCAAGGGAATATCGCAAGCTTTTCCCTGCACCACCGACAAAGCACCGTCGTATCCAACTCCTCCACTCCCCCACACCCTCAAGTGACAAGGGGGCCCAGACAGATGAAGACAAGGAGGAAGACCCAGAAGAGCCGGAATACGCGACCGAGCATTCCGCCGCTTAGGCATTATTCGCTACTCGGATATGCCAGTGTAACCTCTACGGTAGGATAGGTCGTGTAACCCCTATGCGTAGTCGAGTCCTTGTATGGTTCATATGAAACCATCTAGTGTTTGCTTTTGTTGTGTCTGGATGTATGTCGTATTCTTCCTTCAGGAATGTGTAAATGACTACATCACCCATTTGGATTTTAATGAATGTGTTTTGACCTTACGGCCCTTGCATAATTTGATTTAGTGTCACACCCACCCCCTTACTAGGCACCCATCTATGTTGCTTTCCCTCTTCCGAGTCATGAGACCTTTTACCGCTCCAACAGGATGCCTGTTGTAACTCGTACTGGTACCTCTACCCAGCAGCCCGAAGCCGGAGCATCCTCTGAGCCAGAGGCAGGCCACGACCAAACCAACGACCAAGCTCCACCACCACCTCCTCCAAGCATGGACATGGCTCAGCTTCTCCAAGCTTTCCGAGAGGAGCGCCAAGCCAACACTGCAGCTCTCCAGCTGATTGCTCAAGCTGTCACCAACAACTGCCAGCCGGCGGGGAATGGCAATGGACGTTCCACGTTGGCAGAGTTCAAGAAGCATGCACCGCCAACCTTCATCGAGACTGCTGAACCCCTGGATGCAGATGACTGGGTCCGTTCCATTGAGGAAATTCTAGAACTAGTCGGATGCACCGAAGATCGCGAGAAGGTGGCTTATGCAGCCCACTGCCTCGGGGGAACTGCTAGAGCTTGGTGGGATGGATTCAAGGTCATGCATGCTGAACAAGACATCACTTGGGTTAACTTCAAGGCAGAATTCCGCAAGGCCCACATTCCTTCCGGAATCATGGCTATCAAAAAGCGTGAGTTCCGAGCCCTGAAGCAAGGAAGTGGCACTGTCAAGGAGTACATGCAGAAGTTCAGTGTTCTGTCAAGGTATGCCCCTGAAGATGTCAGCACTGATGCTGCCAAAAGGGAGCGCTTCATGGAAGGCCTCAATCAGACTCTGCAATACTCGCTTGTCGTGTGCGACTGCCCATCTTTCCCTGACCTGGTGAACAAGGCACTTATGCTTGAAGACAAGCGGCGTGCTTTGGAAGACACTCGCAAGCGCAAGTTGGTCAGTAAGGGGAGTTCCAGCAACCAGAAGCCTCGTCCGTGGCAGTCAGCCCCGGCCAAGTCAACCTATCAGCAGCCAAGAGCTCCTGCACCTCATGCCAACCCCAGGCCAGCTTTCAACCCCAATACCAGTGGTGGCAACAAGATCAATCCAAACCAAGTCACTTGCTTTGGATGTGGTCAGCCCGGACACATCTCAAGGGTGTGCCCCAACAAGAAGCCTGATGCCCCGCGCCCCAATGCGCAGAACCAGGGACAAGGCCGTGGAATGCCACCAAGGAACCCAGCTCCTCGCAATCCACCAAACTATGGGAAGGGGCGTGTGAATCACGTCACTGCTGAAGAAGCCCAGGAAGACCCGGACGTCGTGCTGGGTACGTTCCTTGTCAACTCAGCACCTGCAACTGTCTTGTTTGATTCTGGAGCAACGCATTCATTTGTCACTCAAAGATTTGCATTAAAAAGTGGCATGACCCCTACACCCCTGAATAATCCTATGGTGGTACAAACCCCCGGAGCCGAGATGCGAGCCAAGATAGGCTGTAAAGGAGTCGGTATTACCATTAACGATGTAGACTTCCTAGCAGACCTTATCGTCCTAAGATCGCAAGGCTTGGATGTGATCCTAGGCATGAATTGGCTCAGCAAGCACCAAGGCTTGTTAGACTGTGCCAATCGGACAGTCACTGTGACCAATGACCAGGGAGTCAAAGTCAAGTTTGCTCCCAACTCTTCTTCCGCTCAAGCCGCTAAAGTCAACTGTCTGTCTGAAGTTGGGCTAGATCAAGTACCGGTGGTATGTGAGTATCCTGATGTCTTTCCGGATGAACTACCGGGAATGCCCCCTGACCGTGACATTGAGTTCATCATCGAGCTCGTGCCCGGAGCAGGACCCATCTATAAGAAGCCTTATAGAATGGGGACGGAAGAATTAGCCGAGTTGAAGAAGCAGCTGGAAGAGCAGCTAAGGAAGGGATTTATCCGCCCAAGTGCCTCCCCTTAGGGATCTCCTGTTCTGTTTGTGGCAAAGAGGGACGGTACCATCCGCTTATGCATTGACTATCGTTCCCTCAATGAAGTTACAATCAAGAACAAGTATCCACTTCCCAAGATCGAAGATCTGTTTGATCAGCTCAGCGGAGCCAAGGTATTCTCCAAGATCGACCTCAGATCTGGGTACTACCAGCTGAAGATCAGACCCCAAGATATTCCGAAGACGGCATTCGTAACCAGATATGGCCTGTACGAGTGCACGGTCATGTCTTTTGGGTTAACCAATGCCCCAGCTTACTTCATGTATCTCATGAATAAAGTCTTCATGGAATATTTGGACAAGTTTGTTGTTGTCTTCATTGATGACATTCTTGTGTTCTCGAAGTCGGAGGGAGAGCACGAGCAGCACCTGAGGATGGTCCTAGACAAGCTTCGTGAGCACCAACTGTATGCCAAATTCAGCAAGTGTGAGTTTTGGCTGCATAAAGTTGGATTCTTAGGTCATGTCTTGACCGGGGAAGGATTATCTGTTGATCCTGCAAAAATCGAAGCTGTGACCCAATGGCAATCTCCAACGACCGTCAAGGAAGTCAGAAGCTTCCTCGGGCTAGCGGGCTATTACCGCAAGTTCGTGGAAGGATTCTCTAGCATTGCACGACCAATGACTCAGCTCCTCAAGAAGGACAAGAAGTTCGAGTGGACGCCAAAATGCGAAGAGAGCTTCCAAGAGCTCAAGAAGAGATTGACCACCGCCCCAGTCCTGGCAACACCTGATATCCACAAGGAGTTCGTGATATATTGTGATGCCTCTCGAACCGGATTGGGAAGCGTTCTGATGCAAGAAGGCCGCGTCATAGCATACCTCTCCAGGCAGCTACGACCCCATGAGGAGAACTACGCTACTCACGATCTTGAGCTAGTGGCAGTAGTTCATGTCTTGAAGACATGGCGGCATTACCTCCTAGGGAAACGGTGTGAGATTTACACAGACCACAAAAGTCTGAAGTACATTTTCACCCAAAAGGAATTGAACATGAGGCAACGGAGATGGTTGGAACTCATCAAAGACTATGACCTCAGTGTTCAGTACCACCCTGGGAAGGCTAACGTGGTGGCCGATGCCTTAAGCAGGAAGGCTTGCTCTTTGAATGCCGTTATTCAAGAAAGGCAGCCAGCCTTGTTTAAGGAGATCGAACAATTCAGTTTGGAATTGGTCACCCCTGGATTTCTGGATCATTTGGAAGTCAGACCGACCCTGATGGACGACGTCAAGAAGGCACAAGATGGACACGCAAGCATCGAAGGCATCAAGAAGAAGATGAAGCTGGGCAAGGCCCCAGGATTCTCCGAAGACGAGCACGGGATTGTCTGGTACAAAGGTCGCATCTGCGTACCAAACAACACCGAGCTGAAGACGTTGATTCTGCAAGAAGCCCACGACACTCCGTATTCCATCCACCCCGGAGGAACCAAGATGTACCAAGACTTGAAGGCACGATTCTGGTGGCACGGTATGAAGAGAGAGATTGCAACCTATGTTGCAAAGTGTGATGTGTGCCAAAGGGTCAAGGCTGAATATCAGCGACCTGCTGGATTGCTTCAACCACTCAAAGTTCCTGAGTGGAAGTGGGATAAAGTCGGAATGGACTTCATCACTGGATTACCAAGGTCGAATAGAGGACATGACTCCATCTGGGTCATAGTTGATCATTTGACCAAGGTGGCCCACTTCATTCCTGTCAAGACCACTTATGATGGCAACCGGCTGGTAGCTCTCTACATCGACCGAATCATAAGTCTTCACGGTGTTCCCAAGGAGATTGTGTCAGATTGAGGAACCCAGTTCACCTCAAGGTTCTGGAAGAAGTTCCAAGAAGCCCTGGGAACTAAGTTGTCTTTCAGCACAGCTTTCCACCCACAGACCGGAGGTCAAACAGAGCGAGTCAATCAGATTCTCGAAGACATGCTCCGAGCCTGTGTCCTGGCGTATGGAGCCAAGTGGGAAGATTGTCTCCCGTTTGCCGAGTTCTCCTATAACAACAGTTACCAGTCAAGCCTTCAGATGGCACCATTTGAGGTGTTGTACGGACGCAGATGTCGCACACCCCTCAACTGGTCAGAGACCGGAGAAGGACTAGTCTTTGGACCGGATAATCTCCGCGCAGCAGAAGAGCAAGTCCAACTAGTCAGAGAGCGATTAAAGGCAGCCAAGTCAAGGCAGAAGAGTTATGCTGACACTCACCGTCGGAACATGAGTTTCCATGTCGGGGACCATGTGTACCTGCGGGTAACTCCTCTGAAGGGAACCAAGCGTTTCCACGTCAAGGGGAAGCTCGCACCAAGGTTCATTGGACCCTTTGAGATCACTGCACGACGAGGAGAAGTGGCTTACCAGTTGGAACTACCACCTGAGCTATCCGATGTGCACAATGTATTCCATGTGTCACAACTCCGGAAATGTCTCCAAGTTCCAGACAAGCCCAATCTCTACAAGGATGTGGATCACCAAGCCATTGATCTGCAGCCTGATTTGACCTACCGCGAGAAGCCCATTCGTATTCTGGACGAAGCAGAACGACGTACGCGAAGCCGTACCATCAAGTACTTCAAGGTCCAGTGGAGCAACCACACCGAAGCAGAAGCAACCTGGGAACGAGAAGACTATCTTAGATACGAGTTTCCCGACCTCTTTTAAGCCCTAGTTTAGGAATCTCGGGGACGAGATTCTTGTAATGGGGGTAGGTCTGTCACACCCTGCATTTTGTAACATGCTATTTGTACCTTTGAAGCATGAAAATTTGGACCAGCAATTTTTTTGGCATCATTTGGCTTTTATTTGGAATTGAGTTTTCTTCATGTGCTTTTTCATGTGCTCATTAAAGTCAACTATGACCTCTTGTAGAATTCATCTCCATACCCAAAACTTCTGCCCAATGATCATGCCAAGTGTTATATAACAGTATAGTATTTTCTTACAAAATTAATTTGGCCAAAAGGTATTTTATAAATTTAGTTTTCCAAAAACCCCTGAATTGAGATTTGCACTGCAAGTACTTGATTTAGGGTGAGAAAATTATTTCAAAAGCTTTATTTGAGACCTAGTAGTCATAGGACTCCCAGAAACCACAAAGGTATAATTTTAAAAGTTATTTTCCTATTTTATTTAAAAGCTTTTTCTTAAGGCCAGAAATGGTCTTTAATAGGGGAAAATTATTTAACTATTTCAAAAATATTTGCCAAAATTCAGAGAGACTCAGAGGACATATATTGTCCATATATATAAGAGCTTCAACACTTGGTCATGTTCAAAATAATGGGCTAAACCCTCTAAAACCCTTTCTGGATATTTCAAGCTTTTGAAATATTTACAAAGGAAATATTCTCCAAAAATTCCAGGGAAATTCTATCATGTCATATATGACATATTTGATGATCTTGCCAAGTCCCATGCCTTGGGAAGCAAGAAAACATCCTCAAACCCCTTCATAACCATTCTGTCCATATTTGAAGTTTGAGCAACTTTACATTGCCAAACTTGTCCAAATGCTCTCAAACTTGGTGCACATGCTGGAATGACCTAATAAGGCATCTAGACCAAATGGCACAAGATTTGGATTAGAGCAACTTGATCTGATCACCTCAAAACCCTTTCTGTTCAAATGCAAATTTGAACAACTTTACATTACCAACTTTTTATCTGGAGCTTCAAACTTTGTGGGCATGATCAATACCCCAAATGATGATGCCACGCCAAGTGGTGCATCAAGGGGAGATGATTAGCTTGACTCAATCAAGATGAAACTGTTTCTGTTGATTTCTAGGGTTCACCAAAGTTACATTGGCTAGTTTCTTCAAATGAGCCCAAATTTGGTGAAGCACCCTATTTTCTCATGTCTTTTAACCCTGTTAAGTGCCATATCAAGTGGAGGTCATCTACTTGACCAAACACTGATCAAACACCTTCTGCAGATTTACTAAAACCTCCAACTTGATCACTTTTACTCTTCTCCATGGCCTATACTTTTTACCACCTGATCATTGAGTTACTAGCTACCTCCAGTAACTTCCCCAACACCCCAGCTCCATGATTGAGGGGTGAAAGCCCTGTTTTACCTTGCTGGGCAGCAGGTTTCCACCATTTCACCAGCATCTCCACTCTCTCTCAGCATCTCCAGGGCATCCAAGGCCTCAGGCCATTTCTTTACTCCTCCCTCAACGTACTAGACACTGCTGGACACGCTGGTTTTGACCAAAACGGCGAGAGCGCGATGATGCCAGCAATACGCACGCTCTGGAGCGAGCAACAGTGCACCTCCGCACGGTGGCTCCGGCCAATCGCTGACCCCGACAGCCTCGGGCCTCCCCCTCGCGCCAGTCGAGGCCTCTCGACGTCCGCAACCTCCCCGGCGCTGTCCCCCCTCCTCCTGCGCCCTCCAGTGGTCGTCGTCACACGCGCGCTGGCCGCCCGCGACGGCCACTCTGCTGCTTCACACGCGCGCATGCTCCAGACGCTCCTCCGCTCCTCTTTTCCCCTCAGCTGGACGTGGAGCTCGTCCAGGAAGTCCACAGACCCATTCCCTTGGCCTCCCGTGCGCTGTAGCCTCGAGCCGGAGCTCGCCGGCGCACTGGACCTCGGGCCTCCGTCGAACTCCTATAAATAGCCCCTCCCGAGCCTCTCCAACAGCATCAGCAGCTCCACTTCACTCCACCGAGCCTCCCAGCACCACCCACTCCTCCCCAGGACGTCCCAGTGCTCGGGATCGACCGGAGCTCCGCCGCGTCGGGCCGCCGGCAATCTCGTGGTACGGGCCTCCCCTGCCCTTCCTTTCACCTGATTCAGAACCCCCTCACCTCACTGATCCTTTCCCCCTTGTTTCCCCCTCCGTTTGCAGTCGGAAACGACCAGAACCACCACCTCTCGACGAGCCTCCGCTGTCCCACCTCGCCGCCGGCGAACCAGACCTCCCCGGCGTGCCGCACCACCACCCCTGCATCCGCGACACGACGCTGAGTCCATCCCTGGCCTCCGTTGCCGTCGCCGTGGCCGGAAAACTCGCCGGTGAGCTCGCCGTCGCCGTGGCCGCAAGGTTGGAGATGACAGGCGGGCCCCGCCTGTCATCCCCACACCTCTCTCCCCCTCCTCTCTGTCACTGACCCACGGGCCCCGCCCGTCAGGTTTAAAAACCTGACGTGCGCGCGCAGGCTCCCGTGCGGCTGGGCTGGACCGCCCGGGCCGTGCACTGTGGCCTCCTCTGGCCCAGTGCACAGGACCCTTTTTCTTTTTCTTTATCTGTAAATGTTTTAAACATTTCTACAGAAAAGAATAATGGTCCAAATTAAATAATTCCAACTCCTATAATCTTGTAATATTCCAACCTATTTAATGGTACTACTTTCACTCAAAACCATGAAACTTTTCTGTACTGTTCAAATTTAAATTCAAATTTGAGCAGTATAACTCCTGTTCTAAAATCAATAAATTCCATTCTGTTACTCCAAAACTCCAACTAAGATTTTTCCCCACCTTAGAAACTCCTCTAGTATTTTACAAAAATGAGTTGACATTTTTCTGAGCACTTTGATTTTTCTGTTTTGTTTGTATTCTTATTTTCCCGTGGTTATTATGCGACGTATAGATCCCGTATTTGACGAAGTTGCTGTGGAAGAAGAAGGAGAAGGACTTGAAGACTTTGAAGACCAAGCCAATCCAGGCAAGCAGCCCTTTGACCATGATACACTTGTTCTCGGAACCCGTTTGTTTCCGATGCATGATGATAGGGTTACGATGGTAACCTAGATGAACCACCACATGATGCATGCTTTATTGATGATCTCACTATGTGCTAGATGACATGCAAATAGTTGGTCATGATGCTTATATGATGCATGTGTGATTTGAACCCTCGTAGTTGAAATCTTTGCATGAACCCATCGGGTGCCCCTAATGCCCGAGGGTGATGATGTGTTAGGTCATCACTTGAGAAAGAAGTGATGTGCCGGTAATTTCATGTGCATGGTGGAATGATGGATTAGATTTATGTGTGACTACCGTCCCAACCAAACATGTGCAACCACACTACCCCTTATGGGACGGGGCTTTATTGATTACTTAGGTCGATACTAGCATGGTGCCCGCATTACTAGTGACGGGAAGACTTGAGGTCTTTCCCGGGACGGGGTCGTGCTTGGATAGACGGCCATGACTGTTTTTACAGGGCACCGGACACACCGTTGGTCCCTTCGGGTACGCGTGACATTGAAATTAGGGCAAGTCCCGTGATCTATTGTTTGTACCCGAGGGCCGTGTACCAACGAGTGGACTCTATGTTAGTGTCGTCTAAGGAAAGGTAATGACCGGGTGCTTACCCCGGGTACTTGAGGTACCGCGGGTCGTGGATGACATGGAAGTTCCCCGGATCTTGTGGGTAAAGTGCACAACCTCTGCAGAGTGTAAAACTATTCGAATAGCCGTGTCCACGGTCATGGACAGTTGGGTGGTGCTACTTAAACTATGTCCAGAATTTTACTTCATCGGTGATAGTATGTGTGTGATAAGTCAAGGATGGTGACTTGACTCGATGAGTTGAATCATATTCATGTTAATATCGGTAACCTGTCTTCGAGGTTACGCGAGTTTATTGATGCATTAACTTGATGGTAGAATATTTGTTCTAGCCTTGCTAGATTGATCATTACTATTCAAATGCATTGTTACTTTGAACCACATCATGGGTTGCTTGCGAGTACATTCAAAGTACTCATTGGCTTGCCACTGGTTATTTAATTGGCCAGGCATGGAAGAATAGGATTATGAGGAAGAGTTCTTTGGAGACGAACATGCGAACTAGGACGCTATCCCAGTCAGAATGCCTGTAGGGTTAAGGCAGATGGCATGGGTTCTACCCGTTTATCGAAGACTTCCGCTATTTGAGTTATTTGCTATTCAGCCCGTGAGGCTCTATCTATGTAAGACTTGGCCATAATGGCCTTAATTCGTGTAAGACTATTTGTATGGATGTAAGACTCTTGTTATTTCAGCTTCTGTGTGTTCAGTGAGCATTGATCTCTGGGATCACTGTACACGTGCATTCGGTGATCTCGACTTCTAAGTCGGGGTCCCCACACATATTCAAAGAATTATCCTACTCTATACTATCACCTCTAAAAACATACACTATACAATAAAGAGACTAAGGCATAGAAGCGTAGAATAATCCTACACAATACAATAAAGAAATTATAGCCGATAATACACACTGGGCATTATAGTTTGGCACCAGTGATAATAAAGCATACAGAAACTGCAAAGTACATACACTGTGCAAATACAACTCATACATCATGGACGCGCATCAACATAACTTACCATTTGAACTATAATCTCTTCAAGAAATTGGATTGGCCGGATTTAGATAGCATAGATTTCAGTGTGCAAAATCTCCAATTCCTTCATTGTTACCTCAGTGTTTTGTTTCATTTTTTGACTCCTGCATCTAATACCTGCATGTCTAGTCTCAACTTGTTGATTGTACGTTCAGAATCATGTACACGTTGTCTTGCCACCTCTAGTTGATGCTCGACAACATCAGGACATTCCAATTCCAATCCATAATCATTCGGTAACAGCCATGCCGCACTGCTCGCAGATCTTTGTGTTGATGTCACTTCATCCTAAAATGTTTCTGTAAGTACACATGACTAGGGCAAATATATAGTTACAACAGTGAAGCGAGCAAGACAGACTATTTTGTACATGGAAAACCAGGACTAACAATGATGTTACACGTCATGAAGCATAAGCAGGTAATATTTTAAAAATTATAAATAAGGTAGTATGTGCAGCCTGCATACAGAATTCTCTCTTAGCTCACCAGAGAAGCATGATGTTGGGGTCCAATCCAAAACACAGACAAGTTACAAATTTAGACAGCACGCTGCGTAGAAGTAAACAAGCAGTTGGCCATTCTATAGCTCAATTAAAGTCTTAGGGAGCATAATGAACAGCGGAGGATTTCGTACAAACATACTACAACAAGCAAAACTATGCAATCATTAGCCTAGTATAAACTAGATTGTGAGCCTCAATCAATAATAGTTGGTTAATAGACTTCAAAGCTTCAGGCACACTTCGGCAGAGTAATTAAATGGTAAGGCCTTTAATTATGTCAACTAATATTTATACAAGTACCCAACATTAGGCATCATTCTTTGGGCATCCCATTAACTGAGGACAAATAAAGCAATTGAAAAGAGCAAATTAACTATGCCTGAAACAAACAAGGAATTGAACTGTTGAGTTGGATACAGTGACTTACCTTAACAGGTAGAAGAGGCTCAGTGCAGCTCCTACTTCTCTTGCAAGGCTCCTCCCTAACATCTTGTACTTGGAAATCCTCAATATTATCTTCATTGCTCCCCCTATGCAAGGTGACACAAACTAGTTACTCGTCTCCTTGGAAGATAAATATGCATACTTTTCAGTCTGTGAACACAAAAGGATGAGATTATAACAAAACAACACCACATAATGAAACATGCCGCATCTCTTGCACTTGCACACAATGAAATGAGCATTTACTATGTCTGCACTATGTAAAAACTAGGCATACCTTCGAACTGGATCTCCAGGTACTCTTGGAGAGCCTACTTTAGTGTACAGCCAAACCTTTATGTCACCTATGAGTTAGAAAACGCCTGATGGGCCTCTAACCCCTCGTTGGTTACCCCAAGTGGAAGGTGTGAGATGCAGTGTTGTGGAAGTTTTTCCCTTAGCAAAGATGACAAGGATCGAATCCCCAGAGACTCCTAGGTTCAACAAGTAGGTGTCAACTGCTAACGGCGCCAGATATTAGCAATCAACGTGGACCTGCACACAGATACAAATAACTTTGCTCCCAACGAGTACAGAGAGGTTGTCAATCCCTCCGGCCTTGTAGTTCACAAAGGATTAAACGCAAATGATAGTAGTGATAGATAATGTTTGCAATAGTAAGTAAAAGCGAAAAGTAAGTAGCGGATGTGATCAATGATGGTAATATGGACCGGAGTCTCATGATGTTCACTAGTGATGTCTCTCTCCCAAAAGACGATAAAACAGCTATGTGAGGTAAACGAATTACAGCTGGGAAATTGATAGGACCACGAACGCAAACCAATGCTGACTACATTGCAAGAAAGGTTGAGGTTCAAAGCATGGGCGGTACGCCAAAGTAAGTAGATCGAAATCCATCAATATCTACTACTAATCATCCACCTTGAGATATCTATCCAGAACATCTCGCTGGTATTAAGTTGCGAGCCCCACCCATAGTGTAAACTCAAAGCAACAGACAACTGCATTAAAAGAATTTTGCGTAAAGTAAACAATCCTTGCACCCGCGGGCACAAGCACCGTTGTTTTCCCCCTTGTGGCAACAGCACATCCCCTAGACTCATGTTTCTGTCACTCAAGCTAGTCATCGAGGGGCATGAACCCACAATCAAGCATAACGTTCCCTCTTGGAGTCACTACGTATTACTTGGCCAAAGCAATAAATAACAACGGAGAACATGCAAGAATTACTTACGAACATAAATATAAAAGAGGTAGATCAAATATATTACTCAATCACAATCTGAACATAATCTCATAATCCATCGGATCCCAGCATACTCATCATAGCAACAGCATAAGGATTACATATGTGCCTCGATAATGTAGGGCAGCTCACGAGGACTAATTAGTGAAGCACAAGAACGGGAGGAGAACATCACATAGCTACTGGTCATGGACTCATGGTCCAAGGGAGACTACTCACAACTCATCCGGGAGGCGTCCATGGTGGTGGAGAGGCTCCCGATGGTGATCCTCCCCTCCGGCAGGGTGCCGGGAAGAGTTCTCCTGGTGCTCCCGATCTTGGAAGCGGCGGCGGCGGCGGAACAAAGATGAGATCGCGAAAAAGAGTTCCCGTCCCGAGGGTTTCGAAGGACGCTCTAAATATATGCTAAAGGGGGGCACCAGACGGGGCTCGGGGGGCCCAGGCGCCCCCCGGCGCGGCCCAGGGGGGGTGCGCCGCCAGGGCGCCTGGGGCCCTGGTGCCCCCCCCCCCCGGCTGTACTTCGGGCGCAAGGTAGGTTCTGGAACGCTGATTTTTTATATAATTTTTCTGGATTTTTCCTGACAGTTCTCGTAATGTGAAAACCTGAAATACAAAAACAGCCGAAAACAGAAACTGGCACTGGGGTGCACTGGATTAGTAGGTTAGTCCAAATATGATCAAAAGTGTATGGAAGTGTATGAATATCATAGCAATATCACCCAAAAGTGGCATGGAGCAAGCAGAAATTATAGATACGTTTTGGACGTATCAACATCCCCAAGCTTAATTCCTGCTCGTCCTCGAGTAGGTAAATGATAACAAGAATAATTTCTATGGTGACATGCTATTAACCATATAGGACTTTTTATAGTCATATGACAAAAGCTTACTGAGACAATGATTCTATAGTAATTAAGTTGCCTCATGGGAAAATCACAAAGGACTGAAAGTTTTACAACATGACATTGAAGCATCAAAAAGATTTGCAATGAACATAATGTGCAAATATGATAAAGTGATATCTAGCTTGCCCCCTTTAGTGAAGCAAAACATAAATGCAGGGGCACCTTCAAGGTTTAACTGATGACTAGATACAATGATTTCAAAATAAACGATATCACAATCATGCAAAAGACAATGCTACTTTGGAACAGTGCACATTACACTTAGAATGACAATCATGCTCTCAGTAGTTGGTGCTTGAAGAAAGAAGGTGGAGACTCGAAAAGTAAAAGAATGGTTATGTGCTAGAGCTTTTTATTTTGAAAACATAGAAGCAATTTTGTCAACGGTAGTAGTACTTCATATGTGTCATGCATAAGACATCCTATAAGTTGCAAGCCTCATGCATCAAATACCAATAGTGCTCGCACCTTCTCCTAATTAGCTCGGATTTCCATGGGTTATCATTGCATTACATATGTTTCAACCAAGTGTCACAAAGGGGTACCTCTATGCCACCTGTACAAAGGTCCAAGGAGATAAATCGCATTTGATTTCTCGTTTTTGATAGATCTCAACTTGAGGACATCCATACCGGGACAACATAGAAAATAAATGATGGACTCCTCTTTAATGCTTAAGCATATTCTCATAAGAGATTGAGGATTAATGTCCAAGCTAAAACTTCCACCATGATACATGGCTTTGGTTGGCGGCCCAATGTTCTTCTCTAACAATATGCATACTCATTCAACCCATGGCAAATCACCCTTACTTCAGACAAGACGAACATGCATAGCAACTCACATGATATTCAACAAAAGTGTGACAGTTGATGGCGTCCCCAGAAACATGGTTACCGCTCAGCAAGCAACTTATAAGAAATAAGATACATAGGCAACATATTCTTTACCACAATAGTTTTTAAGCTACTTTCCCATGAGCTATGCATTGCAAAGTTAGTTTGCTTAGTACAGGTGGAGGTTAGCAAAAGACTGGGAGCGACCAACTAAGAGAGCAATGATGGTCATAATCATGCAGAGCGACAAAGCAACATTGAATCAGGCATGGTAGTTATATCGCTACTCAGAAATAAAAGATCATCAAGGCTTGACTGACTTTCTTTACAGTCTTAAATATGCGTGAGCATACGCCAAGTCAATCAAAATAAATTCTCGAAGGAAGATATTACTAAACCATACCACATCATAGGCAAACAAATCAAGTTGGTACTCCAATAACACATTGGGAATCCCCCAGCTATTTGAGACTAACCATAAGAAAACCTGAACTACTAAGCGCCATTATGCAAGTAGCATCTTTATCATAGACATATTAACCAATGCAACGGAAGCAAACTCTCTTAATAAGGTGAGCATGGTAATTAAAGAGAGTTCAAGCAACCAACTAAACAAAAGCTCTTTGAAAAGATAAGCATGAATACTAAGAGCTGAACATGATAGTAGCTATTAAAAGACAAAGAACACACACAGCAAAGATAGACATGAAAATTCTATGTTATGTTCTAGGTAGAAGTGGAGCGTGTTTCTCTCCCACATAAAGAACACTGAGTTCCGACTCGTTATGAAAAACTAAAAAGAAAACTAAAAGCAAGACGCTCCAAGCATAGCACATAACACATGAAGTGATAAAAATATAGCGGAACGAAAGACGAACTGATAATGTTGATGGAGAAGGGGATGCACGGGGGCATCCCCAAGCTTAGACGCTTGAGTCTCCTTGAATATTTCTTGGGGTGCATGGGGGCATCCCCAAGCTTGAGCGTTTGACACTCCTGAATCTTTTTATCATCTTCCCTCGCACACTTGAAAACTCCCTTCATACATAACTCATCATAATCTGATTAGCGAGGTTAGTACCCTTAATAAAATAATTTTTCCTTGCTGGAAATAAGGATATTCTTGAAGGTCTACTGTTTCTCAAGATTGCTAAAAGGTTTTTGCAAAGAAAAAGCAAGCTCTTGGTTTGCAAAATGAAGGAAAGGCAAAACAGGACAGAATCTGTGAAAAACAGAACAGCAGGTAGTAATTGATTTGTTCGTGGTACTTCTGCAACTCAAATCAAAAAACTCAGAACAGACGCACGAAAGACAATTATATAGAGAATGCTGTCGAAAGAATTCAGACCAAAAAGATGATCTGGTGATTTTATACGAATTTTTCTATCCAAGGACAGAATCTGTTTCCTGGACAGCACCTCACAACTTTTGAACTTTCTAGCAATCAGAGGCTATACTTGGCACAAATATTGAAAAGCAAAGATACAATGATGATGCTACTGTAGTAAACAACATCAAGACACAACAAAAGCAAAATAAATTTATTCATTGGGCTGCCTCCCAAAAGCGCTTTCTTTTATGCCTTTAAGCTAGGCATAATGCATATAGACTAAGTTGTATCAATTGAACCATCATCAAGATCATCAAAAAGTTCTTCAATAATACAACTAGTCTTAAGAGGACTCTCAAATAAAGGCCTCATAGAGATACTCCTAGGTACAAGACCAAAAGGATAAAAGTCAAGGGAAGATTCATTTATAAACTCATCAAAGAGAGGTGTTTCTTCCAAAGTCTTTATAGTTTCAACCCCTTTTGCAATAGATGGATTACTTTTAGAACGGGGAGCCTTTGGAACGTGAACGAACTTAGGCTCCCTCTTTGCCGGAGTTTCTACCTTTTTGGTTTTGAATGAGGAGAAGGTGGTTCCTAGGGTATCAAATATTTCCTCAATCTTGTCTATCCTAGAAGAGTCCAAGTCATGGAATTTGACGGTCTCCAAAATTTTAAAAAATTTATGCATGGAGCTATCAAGTCTATTCAAATTCCCTTGGATCTTACGATCCAACTCATTTATCTTATTAATGCTTGGCATCTCTAGCTCTATCTTTTCAAGTTTTTTCATAATGTGAGCTAGGGTGATGTCCTCTCGAATGCTAACAACAGGGAGATTCCCAACAAGATTTTCAATAATACTAAGGGACTCCCAAACTGGCGCCTCTAGGAAATTCCCATTGATAGCAGTATCTAGAATAAACCTATTCCAAGAAGTAATTCCAACATAAAAATTTCTAAGCAAGATAGTAGTAGGTTGCTTCTTGGTGGCTCTTTTTTGTGAATCATTAATTCTATACCAAGCATCTTTCAAACTTTCCCCACCTCTTTGTTTAAAGGTGAGAACTTCTGCCTCGTCAAAGACAAAAGGACCCGACATAATGACAACTAAAGAACGAGATAACTATTTTTGTGATTTTCGATAAAAGGTACTAAAGCAAAAACTGAATGGTAAACTAACAAGACTAAAAAGTAAAGGTAAAAGATAGCATGCAACTCCCCTATCCTGAAGAGTGGAGTCCCCGGCAACGGCGCCAGAAAAACTCCTTGATGGGCCTCTAACCCCTCGTTGGTTACCCCAAGTGGAAGGTGTGAGATGCAGTGTTGTGGATGTTTTTCCCTTAGCAAAGATGCCAAGGATCGAATCCCCAGAGACTCCTAGGTTCAACAAGTAGGTGTCAACTACTAACGGCGCCAGATATTAGCAATCAACATGGACCTGCACACAGATACAAATAACTTTGCTCCCAACGAGTACAGAGAGGTTGTCAATCCCTCCGGCCTTGTAGTTCACAAAGGATTAAACGCAAATGATAGTAGTGATAGATAATGTTTGCAATAGTAAGTAAAAGCGAAAAGTAAGTAGCGGATGTGATCAATGATGGTAATATGGACCGGAGTCTCATGATGTTCACTAGTGATGTCTCTCTCCCAGAAGACGATAAAACAGCTATGTGAGGTAAATGAATTACAGCTGGGCAATTGACAGGACCATGAACGCAAACCAATGCTGACTACATTGCAAGAAAGGTTGAGGTTCAAAGCATGGGCGGTACGCCAAAGTAAGTAGATCGAAATCCATCAATATCTACTACTAATCATCCACCTTGAGATATCTATCCAGAACATCTCGCTGGTATTAAGTTGCGAGCCCCACCCATAGTGTAAATTCAAAGCAACAGACAACTGCATTAAAAGAACTTTGCGTAAAGTAAACAATCCTTGCACCCGCGGGCACAAGCACCGTTGTTTTCCCCCTTGTGGCAACAGCACATCCCCTAGACTCATGTTTCTGTCACTCAAGCTAGTCATCGAGGGGCATGAACCCACAATCAAGCATAACGTTCCCTCTTGGAGTCACTACGTATTACTTGGCCAAAGCAATAAATAACAACGGAGAACATGCAAGAATTACTTACGAACATAAATATAAAAGAGGTAGATCAAATATATTACTCAATCACAATCTGAACATAATCTCATAATCCATCGGATCCCAGCAAACTCATCATAGCAACAACATAAGGATTACATATGTGCCTCGATCATGTTGGGCAGCTCACGAGGACTAATTAGTGAAGCACAAGAACGGGAGGAGAACATCACATAGCTACTGGTCATGGACTCATGGTCCAAGGGAGACTACTCACAACTCATCCGGGAGGCATCCATGGTGGTGGAGAGGCTCCCGATGGTGATCCTCTCCTCCGGCAGCGTGCCGGGAAGAGTTCTCCTGGTGCTCCCGATCTTGGAAGCGGCGGCGGCGGCGGAACAGAGATGAGATCGCGAAAAAGAGTTCCCGTCCCGAGGGTTTCGAAGGACGCTCTAAATATATGCCAAAGGGGGGCACCAGACGGGGCTCGGGGGGCCCAGGCGCCCCCCCGGCGCGGCCCGGGGGGGGCGCCGCCAGGGCGCCTGGGGCCCTGGTGCCCCCCCCCCCCGGCTGTACTTCGGGCGCAAGGTAGGTTCTGGAACGCTGATTTTTTATATAATTTTTCTGGACTTTTCCTGACAGTTCTCGTAATGTGAAAACCTGAAATACAAAAACAGCCGAAAACAGAAACTGGCACTGGGGTGCACTGGATTAGTAGGTTAGTCCAAATATGATCAAAAGTGTATGGAAGTGTATGAATATCATAGCAATATCACCCAAAAGTGGCATGGAGCAAGCAGAAATTATAGATACGTTTTGGACGTATCAACGCCCCACTACGGCAGCCCTTAGTGTTTAAATCGTTGACAAGCTTTGTTAGAGTGTTAGGTCAAGAACAACAAGTAATCAAAGCAAACAGTGATGGTCATGCGTTTTTCATTTAAATTAGGCAATAGGATCTCTATGGAAAACATTGACCAAAGTAGATTGTGCCAAGTAGATGGTATCTTTGTATTTGCATTTTGAGAAAATAGTGATGGTCTGTTTTCCTATTGTCACAACCCTAGTTCTGGTATGTACTAGGCTAGTCTTGATGTTTGCATCATGTTTAAAATTCAAATGAAATTGAATTGAGGACATGTGAAAGCCTCGGAAATATTTTGAAAATGACCCAGATATAAATTGCTCCAAAAGGGTCCACGAAAATGTTCATGTTGCTCTATGAAAATATTGGTTAGAGATAAAAATCAAACCAATATTATTAGGAGCTCATAAATATTTACTTTGGGCTTTTGCAATTAATGCAATAAATATTTGCATTGGATATATATTTATTATATATTTTATATATGTCCAATAATTCTGGATTTTGTGTGGGGCTTTGGAACACTCCTTCTAGTCCCTGCAAAATTGTCAGAATAATTTAAATGATTTTCTTTAAAATCAAAACAAATGTCAGAAATAGAAAAGAAAACAAAAAGGGAAAGAAAACCTTACCTGTGCTGGCCCAGCACTGTGCGGCCTGGCCGGCCCAGTTGGCCAGCCCACCTGCCCTCCCCTGTCGTCTTCCTCGCGCCAGTAGGCGAAGCGCGTGCCCGACGCGCGCGCACGGCGAGCGCGCCACCTCCTCCCTCTCTGCCTGCCTGTTTCCTTCTCCGTTGCGTCTGGACGAGCCATGC
>LR738711.1:681415557-681432728 GCA_902687465.1 Secale cereale
TCTATACACTCCTCTTTCAAACACACACACACACACACACACACACACACACACACTGTGCCTCTGTGCCTACCGCGCACACTCTCGATACGTCTTTCTCTCCCTCCCCTCCTCCCCACCCCAACAATGACAGCAGAAGGGTTACAACTCGATCTGACCGTAATCTGTCAATTGGTTTCTCTCTCGAACATTGTGTCTATGTGCCTCGCTCAGTAGCCCCCTCAATATGTAGACTTCTCGCGCGCGCACAGCTGTAGTGACGATGACGCTGAACCCGGTGTGCCTCGTTTGTACCGGCCTCATGTGATAGTTTTCACCTTGTTTTCCGTTCATTAACAAGGCAACCTTTTCTTTGTTACTACTAGTGAATCTGAAATCATTCGGGGCAGACATAAAATATATCACTTCAACCCAATTATCGCAGTAACTACTTTAAAAGAAACTATCTAGATGCCCGTGCGTTGCACGGAACATCAAGATGCATTTGTATGAGTAGTTTATCTTGTGAGAGAAAAAGATGCTCCACGGGCTACTGTTCATCCACCATCGACCTCCTCCAGCCTCCACATGTGACTATTCATGCATGGGCTCCTGTTCATCCAGCCTCCACTGCGCGCTACTCCACTGGCTACTATTCAACCAGCCCTCTCCACGGGCTCCTGTTCAACCACCCCTCCACGGGCTACTGTTCATCCAGCCCTCCACCGTCTACTGTTCATCCAGCCCTCTACGGGGTGGTCCTGTTCATCCTGCCCTCCACGGGGTCCTGTTCATCCAGCCCCAACCGGCTCGATCGATCGGGGTCCTGTTCATCCAGAGGCAACACCACGGGGTCCTGTTCATCCACCCCCACCGGGAACTGTTCCCCGGCAACGCTCACTGTTCATCCAGAGGGAGCATCAATCGGGTTCAGTTAGCAGCAGTAGTGAAGGAATCGCTCGATCGGGTTCAGTTAACAGCCATCGATCGATCGCTCGGGTTCAGTAACGCGTAGCCTGCAGTGCAATCGCTCGGGTTCAGTTAGAGCCCAACGCCTCGCACCCACACGCGTGCATGTACGAGGGAAACGCGCATCGCCCGGCCCTGACCACCCACCGTAACCGGGAACACCCCGATATTTTCCTCGCCCTCGCTTCTACCACGGTTTTCCCCGTCATGGACGGTCTAAAGAATGGCCCGCCCAGGACGAAAATCCCGTTTTATGTCATGATTTTTTGTCATAGAAGTAGGACCCCACCACATCTATGATGATACCGTGTTTTGTCACAATTATTGTCATAGAAGTGTCATAAGTATGACATAATTTTTTTTCGTCCGGCCCAAAATGTCACGGATGTGTCTTTTTTTTGTAGTGAATGTTGTTATGGTTGCAACTAGAGGTGGTAAAGTAACTGAGGAACCTTTGTATCCTGAGGGCCATCCTAAGATAATTGAGCAAGATTCTCAGAGAATTAATACTGATAAACCTAGTCCTAGTAATAAAAATAAAAATAAAACTGATAGGACTTTGCCTGCTTCTAGTGAACCTGTTACCGATACACCTGAGAATCCCAATAATATTTCTATTTCTGATGCTGAGACTCAGTCTGGTAATGAACATGAACCTAGTGATAATGTTAATGATGATGTTCATACCGATGCTCAACCTAGTAATGATAATGATGTAGAGATTGAACCTGTTGTTGATCTTGATAACCCACAATCAAAGAATCAACGTTATGAGAAGAGAGACTTCATTGCTAGGAAACATGGTAAAGAAAGGGAACCATGGGTTCAGAAACCCATTCCCTTTCCTCCTAAACCATCCAAGAAAAAGTATGATGAGGATTTTGAACGCTTTTGTGAGATGATTAGACCTATCTTTTTGCGTATGTGTTTGACTGATATGCTTAAAATGCCTCCTTATGCTAAGTATATGAAAGAAATTGTTACTAATAAAAGAAAGATACCGGAAGCTGAAATTTTCACCATGCTTGCTAATTATAATTTAAGGGTGGAATACAAAAGAAACTTGGAGATCCGGGAATACCCACTATAACATGCTCCATTAAAGGAAACTATGTTAAAACTGCTTTATGTGATCTTGGAGCCGGTGTTAGTGTTATGCCTTTCTCTTTGTATCGTAGACTTGAATTGAATAAGTTGACACCTACTGAAATCTCTTTGCAAATGGTTGATAAATCAACTGCTATACCCATCGGTATTTGTGAGGATGTGCCTGTTGTGGTTGCAAACGTTACTATTTTAACGGACTTTGTTATTCTTGACATTCCCGAGGGCGACAGTATGTCGATCATCCTTGGTAGAGCCTTTTTAAATACTACAGGTGCAGTTATTGATTGTAACAAAGGCAATGTCACTTTTCATGTAAATGGTTACGAGCACACGGTACACTTTCCAAAGAAACAACCTCAAGTCAATAGCATCAATTCTATAAAAAAATCAACTATTGCTATTGGAGGTTTTGAATTCCCTATTCCTACTGTCAGAAAGAAATATGATATTCTTATTGTTGGGGACATGCATATCCCCATTGAGGCAACCTAGTGTTATTCGAAAATTCTCCAGTTTTATGTTATTCAAAAGAAGTTTGTTAATGAGACTTGATCAACCTTATTGACGGATTCCTTTTGATGAGCATGAGATGGATGAATTTAGAGAACGCCACCTTCTGTACCCAACTTTTACTTTCTGTTATTTAGATTAAATAAAGGAAAAATAGTATTATCTGTCTGTTTTTCTAAATTATCCGTGCAATAAAAAAATGTCCAGAAAATAAAAGTTCTCCAAATGCCCTGAAAATTTAATATGATTTTTTCTAGAATATTTTAAGATTTTTGGCACTGAGAATGCACCAGAGGGCTGCACCAGTGGGCCACAAGGGTGGAGGGCGCACCCTACCCCCTGGGCACGCCCCGTGTCCTTGTGGGCCCCACGTGCCCCCCTCCACTTATCCCAACACCCATCCTCTCCTTCCTCCAGAAAAAATCATCCACTAGCTCAAACTCGTGCTCTAGCTCATCTTGCTGCCATTTTCGATCTCCTTGCTCAATCCATCATTTGCAAAACTGTTTTGGGGGATTGTTCTTCGGTATGTGACTCCTCCAATGGTCCAATTAGTTTTTCTTCTAGTGCTCTATTTATTGCAAATTTTTGCTGCTGTGGTGACCTTGTTCTTGAGCTTGCATGTGAAATTTATATGGTCCAAAGTAGTTTTGATGCATGATATAGCCTTTAGACACTTGTAGGAGTAGTTGTTATCAATTTTGTTGAGTTTGGTTCACTTTTATTTTGAGTCGCTTAAAATTTCAGAATTTTACAGAAAAGAAAATGTCTAGGAGAACATATCAAGGTGGCCCTTCAAGAAAGCAAGCACCGAGGCTCGCGATATGCGAACCGGACCTTGAACCATCAAGAGATGCTCAAGTGCGGCCTTGTGAATGGCCGTCGGATGAACTTATGATTCACGCAGGGTTCAAGGATGAGTTTGATGCATACGTACAAAATGTCGGCCTTGAGGACTTCGTGTCAGATAAGTGCCGACAATATTATTACCTCACTGATTCCTTTGTGCGGAGGTTTGAATTTTCATCCAAGCGCAATACTCATAATGTCATGTTTGATCTTTATGATGAATCTTATACCATGGACCTAGAAGATTTTTGTGTTGCGTGCAAAATCCCACAGTGGGGTAGTCTCAATGATCCTCACAAATCTGAATACCGTGATTTCCTTGATAGCATCACCGTGGGGGAAACTAGAAACATTACACAAGCCACCATAGGGAGCATTCACTTTCCTGCTATACATTTCTTTGCTCTCTTCATAGGTAGATGCATTAACGGTAAACATGAGCATAGCCATCTTTGTGTTCCAGATCTTAGTATCCTTAAATGTGCGGTGTTAGGTGATAAGAGTTATGATTTCGGGGCAATTATTGCAAGGAGGTTACACCTTAATGCTAAAGATGGAGATTTATTTGGAGGGATATATGCAACTCGTTTAGCTAAGTATTTAGGTGTACCCATAAGAGGATATGATGATGAGTTGCCACCTGCTTTTCTAGACTATGAAGCCATGATACATTATCAGTTTCTCGAGAGGAGTGAGCAGTACCTTCAGTACCGACTAATCTTTGACAACCGGCGTGTCGTCCATATTACTCTTCCTGCTCCTGCTTTCTTTGACTTTCAGGCAAAAGGGAGATATTTTATAACCAGAGAGGAGGCGAATGCATATGAGAGAGAGGCAGAGGCTGCTCGCCTAGCAGTAGCTGCCGCAACATAGTACAACCCCAATTATGATTTCGGATATCATCCAGGCCAGTGGTGGCCCTAGACCAACTTAGGCAAAAGCATAAGCTTGGGGGAGTACGTATTTCTCACCGATATTACATTCATGTTCACACATTCATTTCAGTCGTCGATGTTCATACTTTTTCATTGTACTATCCATGTTAGTTTATTTTTCCCGCTACCTTCTTGTGTGTTTGAAGAATTTAGAAAATCCAAAAATATTTCCTGCTTATTTTTGTCTTTTCTTTCTAGTTCGTTTCTTAGTAGTCTGTAGTATTAAAAGAAAATCCAAAAAGATTTCTCGTTCTTCTTTTGTTTGTTGGGAGCTTTCCCGTGTACATAGTTTTCTCGTTCTTATTTTGCTATCTTCAGAAAAGCAAAAACTGCAAAAATATTTCAGTGCATTTCTTTGAAATTCTTTTCTTTTCCTTTGGGGGTCGAGAGGAGAAGACCATGATGAAAATGATGAGTGGCTCTCATATGCATCATTGTTGAACTAACAAAGAGCCCATATTACCTTGTCTCCTCCTTAGAATAAATATTGCAGATTCCATCTTAGTCCAATGCACGTGCACTATTATTATTATTATTCACACCGTTCGGTTGTGCAAATGAAAGGCAATAATGACGATATATGATGAAATGATTGACATGGAGAAAAGCTGGTATGAACTTGTCCTATTTTGTTTTGTAAATATGATTAGCTTGTCATTCCTGATTCAGCCCAGAGATTATAGTTACTCATGCCATGCTTAATTAGCTAGGAGTTTGTAATGGTTTACCTTGCGTGCCAACATGCTTTTAAAATGGTTGTGATGTAGTATGATAGGATGGTATCCTCCTTTAAATGATTTAAGTGGCTCGACTTGGCACATGTTCACACATGTAGTTGAAACAAAATCAACATAGCCTCCACGATATTTATGTTCATGGTAATTTATATCCTACTCATGCTTGCACTCACTGTTGATTAATCTCAAGGCATGTTTATGACCGTTGTTGCTCTCTAGCTGGTCACTTCCCAGTCACTTTCTAGCCTTCACATGTACTAAGCGGGAATATTGCTTGTGCATCCACTTCCATAAACTCAAAGTTGTTCCATAAGAGTCCACCATACCTACCTATATGCGGTATTTACCTGCCGTTCCAAGTAAATTTGCATGTGCCAAACTCTAAACCTTCAAATAAAATTCGGTTTTGTATGCCCAAATCACTCATGTGGCGGCTGGGGCTGTCTTTATCTTCCATGCTAGGTGGGTTATTCTCACGATGAGTGGACTCCGCTTGTCATTCACGAGAAAATGGCTGGTAACCGAATACCCAGTCCCATGATCAAAAGATCAAAAATTAAATCAAAATATAATTAAACAAATCTTCCCCAGGATTGTTGTTGGTTCGGACGGTACCCGTTGTTTCAGATAAGCCGTGGAGTGTCTTTGATGGTGGAGGGGGGGTAAAACTTTACCATTCTAGTTGGGAACCGCCTATAATGTATGTAGCATGGAAGATATTGAGAACTCTTGGTCGTAGCATTGACAAAGAAAGCATATCGCTCAAAATTATATTCATCCGTGATTCAAAAATTTGAGCTCTGACACCTCTGCAAATCTCTGCTTCCATCTGCGAAGGGCCTATCTATTTACTTTTATTGCTGAGTCATCATCCTCTTATAAAAAGCACCAGTTGGAAAGCACCTCTGTCATTTATATGCTTTGTTATTAATTGATGTTGAGTATGAGTGTGATTGGATCTCTCTAACCATGAATTACAATGTCTCGTCAGTCCTTGATATTCTTAGGTGCTCTGCATTTAAGTTTTGTGGTCTCAGAAAGGGCTAGCGAGATACCACTTTGTCATATTATATCGTGATTGTTTTGAAAAAGTGTTGTCATCCGAGATTTATTATAATTGCTCGCTAGCTAATTATGCCATTGATATGAGTAAACATGAGACCTAAATGTTATTGTGAATGTGGTTAGTTCATAATCTTTGCTGAAAACTTGAATGCTGGCTTTATGTATTTACAAGAACAAGATCAAACAGAGTTTGTAAAAGTTTTTCTTTGTCACTTCCAGTTTATCAACTGAATTGCTTGAGGACAAGCAATGGGTTAAGCTTGGGGGAGTTGATACGTCTCCATCGTATCTACTTTTCCAAACTCTTTTGCCTTTATTTTGGAGTATAATTTGCTTTATTTGAATGGAACTAATCCGGACTGACGTTGTTTTCAGCAGAATTGCCTTGGTGTTATTTTTGTGCAGAAATAAAAGTTCTTGGAATGACCTAAAAATTCACGGAGAGTATTTTCAGAATATATAAAAAATATTGACGGAAAGAAATACCGAAGGGGGCCCACACCGTGGCCACAAGGGTGGGGGGTGCCCCTCCAGGGCGCGCCCCCTACCTTGTGGGCCCCTTGGAGCTCCACCGACGTCAACTCCAACTCCATATAATCTCTTTCATGGAGAAAAAAATCAAAAAGAAGATCCCATCGCATTTTACGATACGGAGCCGCCGCCACCTCCTGTTCTTCATCGGGAGACCTGGTCTGGAGTCCGTTCGGGGCTCCGGAGAGTGGAGATCGTCACCGTCGTCATCATCAACCATCCTCCATCACAAATTTCATGATGCTCACCACCGTGCGTGAGTAATTCCATCGTAGGCTTGCTGGACGGTGATGGGTTGGATGAGAGTTATCATGTAATCGAGTTAGTTTTGTTAGGGTTTGATCCCTAGTATCCACTATGTTCTGAGATTGATGTTGCTATGACTTTTTTATGCTTAATGCTTGTCACTAGGGCCCGAGTGCTATGATTTGAGATCTTAATCTATTATGTTTTCATGAATATATTTGTGTTTTTGATCCTATCTTGCAAGTCAATAGTCACCTACTATGTGTTATGATCCGGCAACCACGGAGTGACAATAACCGGGACACTTCCCGGTGATGACCATAGTTTGAGGAGTTCATGTATTCACTAAGTGATAATGGTTTGGCCTGGTAGTCAATTTAAAGGTGACCTTAATATCCCTTAGTTTCCATTAGGACCCCGCTTCCATGGAAGGGTAGGACAAAAGATGTCATGCAAATTCTTTTCCATAAGCACGTATGACTATATTCGGAATACATACCTACATTACATTGATGATTTGGAGCTAGTTCTGTGTCACCTAGGTTATAACTGCTACATGATGAATATTATCCGACACATATCATTGTCGATCCATTGCCTACGAGTTCGTTCCATATTGATACTTGCTTTGTTACTTTCGTTACTACTACTGTCACCATCACTACAAAACTGCTACTGTTACTTTTGCCACCGTTACCGTTACTTCCATACTACTTTGCTACTAAATATTTTGCTGCGGGTATTAAGTTTTCTAGGTGTGGTTGAATTGACAACTCAGCTGCTATACTTGAGAATATTCTTTAGCTCCCCTTGTGTCGAATCAATAAATTTGGGTTGAATACTCTACCCTCGAAAACTGTTGCGATCCCCTATACTTGTGGGTTATCAAGAGTCCCTTCTATGATGGTTGCTTCCTACAAGCGTGCAAGGAGGAAGAAGGCCATGGTGAGGTAGGTATTTAGAGATGAGGTGGTTGTGGTCGTTCCTTGGCCTACTGTCACCTCCGTGGCCGAGGGAGCATCATGTTTCATGGATTGTATGATTAATGCCCAATTATGGGGCACATATGTGCTTACCATTCATCTATATGAATTAGTGTTAAACTTCTTCTTTTCGTTCAAAATCTATCTATTAAGATACTAAGCTCCCTCGACTTGGAGCCTCGTGATGCTTCGGGGGTTGTGGGGTCACTAAGGGCCCCACTTATAAAGGGGTGTATCACTACTTGAGAGTAATGCACACATATATAGATGTAATGTGTTGGTCGGTTTTCCCGGTTTGGAGAAGATTCTAGAAGCTACTACATGTTTTTTTATTTTCCCCCATTTTGTGTTTTCTCTATCGGTTTTAATTTTTTTTGTTTGTATTTTTTTTCAAATTTCCTTATCATATTGTTTTTATTTTATTTTACCACATTCTAATTCATAAACATTTAAAAATTGTGCTTTTTATAAAATCCACAAACATTTTCCAAATTCATGAACATCTTATAAATTCGTGAATATTTTCAAAGTTCATAAAAATTTATAAAGTCCATGAACGTATTTAATATTGTGAACCTTTTAAAATTCACGAACGTTGTTTTAAATCCACCTTTTTTAATTTGTGAACATTCTTTAAATTTTGTGTTTTTTTTTTAATTTCAATATTTTAAAATTCAAAGTTTCTAAAAAATTGTGAACATATTTAATTTATGAATTTTTTTAAATTAAAAACGATAGCAGTTTTTTATCCCAAGCTGGCGGTAGAGCAAGCCGGGAAAAATTTAAGAGAGTGAGCGGATTAGGAACCGAGTTGATCGGGAACTTCATGGGCCAGCCCATGAGAGCTTTATAACTGCAATCCCATTTTTTATCGGGCAATAGGAGCTTTCTAGTGGGATCGCACCTTTGTTTCTATTTTGAAGGCAATTACACAACTTTGCGTCCTAGAGAGTGGTACTTTTTATTTTCCTTTTCTCGGAGGGCATCGCTAGGCGTCAGCCGGAAAAGATCCGCCCGCCTCGCGAGCCGTCCGATTATACGAGGTAAGTCGTCCGTTCTTCTTCCCTGATTTTTTGCAACAATGCTTTTGTTGCAAAACCTCTTCTTCTCTAAATTTCTGCAACAAGTGACACGTTATAAAATTTTCTTCTTTTATAATTTTCTGTAACGGGGTCTCTGTTGCAAAAATTTCTCTTCTTTAATTTTCTGCAACAAGATCTCTGTTGCAAAAACTTCTCTCTAGTTTCCTGCAACAAGTTCCTTGCAAAAACTTCTCTGCTCTAATTTCCTGCAACAAGATCCCTGTTGCAAAACTTTTTCTTCTGTATATTTCTGCAACAAGACCCTTCATGCAAAACTTCTTCTCCTCTATTTTTTAACAGGACCCTTGTTACAAAAACTCCATCGCAAATATGACCCAACATCTCTAGCCTCTTTTATGTATTCCTGCAAAAAGGTTGTGCCGTCCTCGTCGCCCTCCCTCATGGTCGGTCCGCAACAGGCCATTTGTTGCGGTATGCCTTTTCGAAACAAGTGTCCAGTTGCGAGAAATAGAGTACAAAGCACGCATGGTGAGATGAGATCCAAAAAGCGGGATGAAGGAGAGAAGTTGTGTGCTGGCTCATCAAAACGTGTGTCAAAGCGTAGAAGATGATGGATGTGAGAGAAAAGATCGGTCGGTTGACAACTAGCTTTTCCCTTTTCTTTGTGGTCACTTCTTTCCACATCAACGTCTTTTCCCAACAATAATATAATTGTGGGAATCTTTATCCTACTATATGTACAATTTATTTGAACCAGACCACAACTTCATGTAGAATTTTTTTAGTGATTATATTGTCTTAGCAAGCAATTTCTAAGTAGCCTGGGCTAACTTCATACTCGGCCTTCGCCGCCAAAAAACAAACCGTCATACTCCTATTGGCCAATGAGCCATCCAAGAATCATTGTCCAGGCCGAGGATAAAGTTAGCCCGTGCTACGTTGATGGTAATGTGTTAGGCCCCTGTTGTTCAAAAAGAAACCTCCCCCGTGTCGCCTGACGAGGTTACAGACCTAGGGTAGGGTCACAGGCCTGATCAAGGTACCCCACCCAAGGTCACTACCCTAAAAGATCAAAAGACAAGACCCATGACAGTGGAGACAGTCGACTGAGACGGTCCAAGGAGACACTTCACTCGACTGACTCATGTACACAGGACGACTCAACTCCACTCGACCGGATCGGGCACTCGACCTCCGAAGGTCAAGCGCCTCTTGGAACAGCAACAGTCCTATATTTACTCACTGTAGTAAACACATTAATTATCCTTTACTGCAGACGTTATCAGTAACGCCTGCCTTAATACACCTTTAAACCCTTGGTAATGTGGAGCATGGCTGGGATCCTGGCACACTATATAAGCCACCCCCTCCTCCAGAACAAGGGTTCGCACCTCTGTAACATACGCATACACATATCAGTCGACCAAGCCTCCGGGCACCGAGACGTAGGGCTATTACTTCCTCCGAGAAGGGCCTGAACTCGCTAACTCCCTGTGTACAACCTCATCATAGCTAGGGTCTTGCCTCTCCATTCGTACCCCCTACCCTTACTGTCAGACTTAGAACCACGACAGTTGGCGCCCACCGTGGGGCAAGGCGTCTTAGCGACATTTGGTGAAGTTGCGATCTCTTCTCCGACCACTTTCATCATGATGTCAGGCGGCGTTTTGGCGTCGGGCCACGAGATCTTGCTCGGCGCGCTGGTCTTCGTCGCCGACGACTCCGCGTGGCTCCAGGAAGCTCCTCTCGACGTCGAGGCTCTGCCCGCCCGCGGAACTACGCACTTTCGCGCCGGCGCCGGCGGCGTCCTCCTGCTGCAGCCATCGACTCGGTACTCATCGTCCCCCATCCCCGCTGGACGCCGCCGCAAGCGATCCGGTCGTTCGCGGCTCCAGCGGTGGGTGAAACATGCAGTGGCCCGTCAAACGGCCACCCCACAAGTCGCGGCTATTGAGCCCGACGGCTACCTCTACGGGCCGGCCGACCAGTCGACCGGGCCCGAAGATTCCATTTCCGAATGCGGGAGCAGCAACCCTGCGGCCGAAATCCTTATGGTCGATTCACGTTGCAGCCCGCCGGGTTTTCCTCGCGATGGGAATGGCGGCAGCAGCGGCGGCCGATCACTTGACAACGACAGTTACATCCCTCAGCCCCTCACCTCCGAGCAAAGGGCTGAGCTTTGTCGCCGCAACGGAGATGCACTCTTCACTCCCATCGTGGGAGATTTCCCAGAAGCTTTGGCCGAGCGCGCGCGCTTGGAAAACATCCAACGCTCACTCGACGAACAGGCTCGCCGACTGGTCCCCGAGTCCAGTCGACGGCCACGGCAATCGCGTCAACGCGAGACTCAGGTGTTCCGCACACCAGTCTAAAACCTCGAGGCCGCGGCTCGTATCGCGGAGTCGATTCAACCCTCCCAGTCGGAGGCTGGGAGAGGTCTTCAGCAGATCCGAGCTTTGTTCTGAATGGCTGAAGAGCAAAACGCGGCTGTTTCTCAGTCGCGCAACAGGATTCACAGCAGATCGGTGGCTGCGGACACCGTATGGTCGGCCCACAGTCCAAGATCGCCCCCGAGGCGCGAGGAACGTGGCCCGCGGCAAGACCGGCACCTGGGTCGGAACGATGATCCACTCGACTGTCGACACGGGCGCTACGACCGTCGTCGAGCGCCTACCCCTCCTCCGGGAAGTCGGTCACACTCGCCCCAGCGGCACGTAGGCAGGCGCCTGCGAGATGACGAGCGTAGGATTCCCTCGGATCCCCGGCGGCCAGGTTTCGATGCGAGGTCCATCCTTGTATAGGGTCGAGTCGACCGTAACCGGGCATCCAGGGACGAGCGAGGCGGAGACCAACCCAGTGGCAGCCGAGCGCCGGCCTCAGGGCCTGAATGTTTCTGCAGTGCAATCAGGGCCGCGGAGATCCCCCCAAACTTCAGGCTGGCGGCAGGAGTAAGCAAGTTCACCGGTGAGTCGAAGCCGGACACTTGGCTGGAAGACTACGATTTGCCGTGCAGATTGGAGGCGGCAACGACGACGTGGCCATGAAGCACCTCCCCTTGATGCTGGGAGGCTCCGCTCGGGCGTGGCTCAACCAGTTAGCTCCCAGGAGCATATACAGTTGGGAAGAGCTCGCTCGAGTTTTCCTTCAGACCTTCGAAGGCACCTGCAAGCGACCTGCTAGACTAGCAGAACTTCAGCACTGCACGCAAAAGCCGAGTGAAACTTTGAGGGACTACATTCAGCGGTGGACCACTTTGCATCACATGGTGGAAAACGCTTCCGAGCACCAGGCGGTGTGCGCTTTCAAGGAAGGCGTGCGCAACCGAGAGTTGAATCTGAAGTTTGGCCGAACAGGCGACATGTCCCTGTCGCGGATGATGGAGATTGCCAGTCGGTACGCCAACGGCGAGGTGGCCGATCGGCTCCGTAGTGGCAAGAAACCAGTCGGACAGGACGACCAGAATCACAATCGAAAGAATAAGCGTAAGGCCGACCCAGCCGCTCAGGGAGAGGCTGCGGTGGTTAATCAAGGGAAGGACAAAGGGAAGCCAAAAGGCTCCTGGGCCCCCAAGAAAATAAAGGGTCAGGCCGGAGATGATATGCTCGACCAGCCGTGTCCCATACACATGAAGAAAGATGAAGAGGGGAACTTGGTGTATCCCAAGCACACCACTCGACAGTGTCGACTCTTGATCCAGAGTTTCCAAAAGGATCAGTCGACTGAGAAAGAGAAGGAATCAGAAGAGTCCGAAGACAAGGAAGGGGACGGAGGATACCCCCGCATCAACTCCACCTTGGTGATTTTTGCAGACGTCGAGAGCAAAAGTCGACTGAAAATCATCAACAGAGAAGTAAATATGGTTGCCCCGACGACCCCCACGTTCTTGAAATGGTCGAAGACCCCCATCACATTTGACCAGTCCGATCACCCAGCGCACATTGCCACCCCTGGGCGGCAGGCACTGGTGGTCGACCCAGTAATCGAAGGCACGCGCCTGACCAGAGTTCTGATGGATGGGGGCAGTGGCTTGAATATCTTGTATGCAGCAACCCTCCGGGATATGGGCATTCCGATGTCCAAGCTGAGGGAAAGTAACGTGAGGTTCCATGGGGTAATCTCCGGGAAGAAAGCCGACTCACTTGGCCAGATCTCACTCGACGTAGTCTTTGGTGAGTCCAAGAACTACCGAAAGGAGAAGCTAACGTTCGAAGTGGTGGACTTCAACAGCGCCTATCACGCCATCCTGGGTAGGCCCGCCTACGCCAGGTTCATGGCTCGACCATGTTACGTCTACCTCAAGCTGAAGATGCCGGGACCCAACAGCGTCATAACCATCACCGGGAACCGGCAGAAAACGGAAGAATGCTTCCAGAAAGGCTCCAAGATCGCCGACGAGCAAATGGCAGCACTAGAGATGGAGGAGTACCAAAAGAGAGTGGATCCGGGTGACCTGCTAAGGGCGAAGAAGCCAGCTTCCGAGTCAGCTTTTCAGTCGGCCGGAGACACAAAACCTGTGCACATCCACCCCACCGACCCCAACGCGGCACCGACCCACATCTCCACCACACTCGACAGCAAATAGGAAGAAGCGCTCATCCAGTTCCTCCGTGAGAACTGGGACATCTTTGCATGGAAACCATCAGACATGCCGGGTGTGCCCAGGGGGCTGGCTGAGCACCATTTGCGAGTCGACCCTAAAGTGAGACCTGTGAAGAAACATCTCCGTCGATCCGCTGCGGAGAAGCAAAATGCGATTGGCGAAGAAGTGGCTCGACTCCTAGCAGCAGAGTTTATCCGCGAGATATACCACTCCGAGTGGCTCGCCAACGTCGTCATGGTCCCCAAGAAGGACAAGTCTCTCCGCATGTCCATCGATTTCAAGCACATCAATCGGGCCTGCCCGAAAGATCATTTTCATCTTCCCCGCATCGATCAGATAGTCGACTCGACTGCGGGATGTGAACGTTTGTCCTTTCTGGACGCATATTCCGGGTACCATCAGATCCGTCTGTATGGGCCCGATGAGATAAAGACAGCTTTCATCACCCCTTTCGGGTGTTTTTGTTATGTCACCATGCCTTTCGGCCTCAAAAATGCCGGCGCCACCTTCATGCGCATGATCCAGAAGTGCTTGATAAAGCAGATCAGGCGAAACGTCGAGGCATACATGGATGACATCGTGGTCAAGTCACGAAAAGGTTCCGACCTGCTGACTGACCTCGCTGAGACATTCGCAAACCTTAGAAGCTACGATATCAAGATCAACCCGTCAAAGTGTACATTTGGAGTTCCTGGGGGCAAGTTGCTCGGTTTTCTCGTTTCCGAACGGGGAATCGACGCCAACCCAGAGAAGGTCAGCACCATCCTCCGAACGAAACGCCCCGAGCATATTCACAACGTCCAGAAGCTTACTGGTTGCTTGGCCGCATTGAGTCGGTTCATTTCTCGTCTTGGTGAGAGGGCACTGCCTCTCTACCGACTCATGAAGAAATCCGACAAGTTCGAGTGGAATCCCGAAGTCGAAGCAGCGTTTGAAGAGCTCAAAGCTCTGCTGTCCACCCAGCCGGTGCTCGCTGCCCCAGTCAGCGGAGAGCCTCTTCTGCTATACATTGCTGCCACCGGACAAGTCGTCAGTACGGTACTCACGGTCGAGCGGGAAGAAGAGGGCAAGGCATACAAGGTCCAACGCCCGGTCTATTACATATCCGAAGTTTTGACTCCCTCCAAGCAAAGGTATCCACATTACCAAAAGCTTGTGTACGGGATTTACTTGACTGCAAAAAAGGTTGCCCATTACTTCTCGGACCATTCGATCTCAGTCGTCAGCGACGCCCCACTATCAGAGATACTAAACAACCGAGATGCAACCGGTGGAGTGGCAAAGTGGGCGATTGAACTTCTTCCATTAGATATCAAGTTTGAAGCGAAGAAAGCCATCAAGTCTCAGGCCATAGCGGATTTTGTGGCTGAGTGGATAGAACAAGAGCTGCCGACTCAAGTCTAGTCGGACCATTGGACTATGTTCTTCGATGGGTCCAAGATGCTAAACGGATCCGGCGCAGGCATAGTCCTGGTCTCTCCCAGGGGCGACAAGCTCAGCTACATCCTTCATATCCATTTCGATTCATCAAACAACGATGCCGAATACGAAGCACTTTTGTATGGGTTGCGTATGGCCATCTCACTCGGCGTCCGTCGCCTGATAGTCTACGGCGATTCCGACCTAGTGGTGAACCAAGTGATGAAAGAATGGGACGTCAGGAGCCCGGCAATGACCAGTTATTGCAGTGCAGTGCGGAAGCTTGAAAAGAAGTTCGAAGGCTTAGAGCTCCATCATGTGCCCAGAGCAAAGAAACAGCTAGCTGACGATCTCGCAAAAATTGGGTCGACTCGGAGGTCTATACCCAAGAATGTGTTCCTGGAGCATCTGCACACCCCCTCTGTCAAAGAAGACCCCTTCACGGAAGAGCCCCCGCAGCTAGTCAGCGCGATGGATCCGACCGAGGTCGAAGTGGCTGCCGTGGTCGACTTGATCATGGAGGTCCTAGTGATTACGCCTGATTGGACTGTGCCATATATATCATATATTCTCAGGCAAGAACTCCCAGAAGACGAAGAAGAAGCGCGCCAGATCGTCCGTCGATCCAAAGCGTTCACAGTCATCCAAGGTCAGCTCTACAGAGAAAGCGTCACCGGAGTCGCCCAGCGCTGCGTCGACCCAGAGGAAGGTCGACTGATCTTGGATGAAATCCACTCGGGAACTTGCGGCCACCACGCCTCCTCTCGGACTATCGTGGCCAAAGCATACCGAGCTGGGTTTTACTAGCCCCGCGCCAACGAGATGGCCAAGGATATTGTGGACAAATGCGCAGGTTGCCAGTTCTACTCCAACATGTCACACAAGCCGGCGTCCGCCCTGAAAACCATTCCGCTAGTCTGGCCCTTCGCTGTCTGGGGCTTGGACATGGTCGGACCCTTCAGGACAGGCAGAGGCGGATTCACCCACCTTCTGGTAGCAGTCGACAAGTTCACCAAGTGGATCGAGGCCAAGCCCATCAAGAACCTCGAGTCGACCACCGCCATCAGCTTCATCAAGGAGCTAATATTCAGATATGGGGTCCCCCACAGCATCATCACAGACAACGGCTCCAACTTTGACTCGGATGAATTCAGAGCTTTCTGTGCTTCCCAAGGAACACGAGTCGACTACGCCTCCGTGGAACATCCGCAGTCGAATGGACAGGCAGAAAGAGCAAATGGTTTGATTCTCCAAGTCCTAAAGCCACGGCTCATGCGTGACCTTAAGCATGCCGCCGGAGCTTGGGTAACGGAGCTGCCCTCTGTCCTATGGGGTCTGAGGGTGACTCCGAATCGGTCGACTGGCCGTACCCCTTTCTTCTTGGTCTATGGAGCCGAAGCTGTGTTGCCGAGCGACTTATTACACAACGCCCCCAGAGTAGAACTCTTCTCCGAAGCCGAGGCAGAGCAGGCTCGTCAAGATGCAGTCGACCTTTTGGAAGAGGAAAGAGAGATGGCCCAGATCCGGTCGACCATCTATCAACAAAAACCTGCGTCGATTCCATGCTCGCAACGTAAGAAGCCGAGCATTCCAGGAAGGAGACCTGGTCCTTCGTGTGCATCAGAAAAGTCCGCACAAGCTCGCCCCAGCCTGGGAAGGCCCGTTCATCATCACAAAGATGCTGCGCAACGGAGCATACCACCTCTACAACGTAGCCCAGAAGAAAGACGAACCTCATTCATGGAATGCGGACCTGCTCCGCCGCTTTTACACTTGAAACACTCGACGGTCGAGTTGTAATAAAGATTTCCCAATTTGTTTCAAAGACAAGATAGCAATGATCCCTTAACGATTGGTGTCCTCTAAATCCCCCAGTGGGTGCTTAGCCGCGATCCTCCGAGCTACGCTACAAGTACAAAGCGGTTCGGTCCTCCGAACTCCGCCACAAGTACAACATAGCTTGGAATCGCCAAAGTTATAAACATTCCACTCCGAGTGAAGAGCGACCCTCTCACTCGGGGGCTTAGCTGCGACCCCGTGACTCGCCTAAGTTACAACCATTTACTCCGAGTGAAGAGCAACCCTCTCACTCGGGGGCTTAGCTGCGGTCCTCCAAGCTACGCTACAAGTACAAAGCGGCTCGGTCCTCCGAACTCCGCCACAAGTACAACGTAGCTTGGAATCGCCTAAGTTATAAA
>LR738711.1:681433183-681447992 GCA_902687465.1 Secale cereale
CCAAGCCACGCTACAAGTACAAAGCGGCTCGGTCCTCCGAACTGCGCCACAAGTACAATGTAGCTTGGAATCGCCTAAGTTATAAACATTCCACTCCGAGTGAAGAGCGACCCTCTCACTCGGGGGCTTAGCCACGACCCCGTGACTCGCCTAAGTTACAACCATTTACTCCGAGTGAAGAGCAACCCTCTCACTCGGGGGCTTAGCTGCGGTCCTCCAAGCTACGCTACAAGTACAAAAGAACTCGGTCCTCCAAACTCCGCCACAAGTACAACGTAGCTTGGAATCGCCTAAGTTATAAACATTTCACTCTGAGTGAAGAGTGATCCTCTCACTCGGAGGCTTAGCTGCGACCCCGTGACTCGCCTAAGTTACAACGATTTACTCCGAGTGAAGAGCAACCCCCTCACTCGGGAATTTAGCTGGAGACGTCGACTCAAAGATTCGAAAAATCAGAAGAAGAGTGACGAACCAAAGGATCAAAAACAAATAAAAGCCCCGCAAAGATCGGGCAAGAGTACTTGGGCCACAGACCCACCAGAGTTTAACGATTACAAATCCACGCGGCATTCTGCGGCAAATGAGATTAATGTATCAAAGTCATGGCTCAGGAGGAGGCGGGCTTGCGGGCGCAACGAATTCGTCCAGATCAATCCCATTGGCGATGCGAGTGGCGGCTTCCAGAAAAGTCTCCATAAACGACTGGAATTGGAGCTCCTTCGTGTTTGCGACCTTCAGCGTAGCAAGCTTCCTCTCCTTCACCTCCCTGCAGTGCACACGGACCAAAGACAGCACCACGTCAGCTCCTCCCCGGGCTGCCGACTTCTTCCACTCCTGCACTCGGTCAGGGATCTCGTTGAGTCGAGTCATCAAGGACTCGAGGTCGTTCTCCTGCACGATCCCCCTCCAAAGCGCGGTGTAGATTCGGGCCATCACTGCCTTCAGTCGTCCCAGATAATCCGTGGCCGCAGTGAGGCGGGACTCCAGCCTCAGTATATTCATGGACACCTCGTCCTTCACGATGGAGTTGGTTGGGTCCAAGCCAGGCTCGACCCGTCCAGTCTCCTCTTCGAAGTTACGACAGAACTCTGCACCAAAAACAGCAAGTCGAGTCAACGGATAAGATACGGGTCGACCGATCCAATTTTAACCAAGCCAAAGGAGGCATACCTTCGAGCAAGAGGTACCATTTTTTGGTGATGTCGCCCAGATACGCCTCAAGATCAACCCTCTTCCGAAAGAGAGCCTCGTACTTGTCGTTCAGGACGGCCTTGGACTTCTTCAGCTGAGTCACCTCTTGGTTGGCCGCGTCGAGTGAGCCTCTCAGTCGGATGATCTCCGCCTCGAGCGCACCCACGGAAGCCAGCTTCTTCGCCGCCAGTTCCGACTTCTCCTGAGCCGCCTGCTGCGTCGCCGCCAGGTCACGATCCTTTTGCTCCAAGGCTGCCTTCAGTTGACCTACCAAAGCCGCCACTGGACAGATGAACATGAAGGAACACAAGGCACGTCTATCGAAAAGTCAGTCGACAGAAGATAGGAGTAAGTTACCAGCCGCATCATCCTGCGTCTTCTTCAGGTGGTCCCGAGCCAACTGCAAGTCAAGATTAAGCTGGCTTTGCTTCTGCTCAAGATCCACAAACTTGGCCCCAAACTCGCAAGATTTCTGCATCAACACAACAAAGCAAGATTATAAGACTACAGTCGAGTCAAAACACTCAACCGCAGTCTCGGGGACTACACCCAGTGGGTGCACTGAGCGTGCCCCCACTGGTTTCACTCGGCCAAGGTCAGTCCGGCGCGAGCACAAAAAAAAACAACCAACAACAAGGAAGTTCTATAGTAAGACCATGGCCGACCGCCAGTAGTCGACCACGGTCTCGGGGACTACACCCAGTGGGTGCACTAAGCGTGCCACCACTGGTTTCACTCGGCCAAGGTCAGTCCGGCGCGAGCACAAAAAAAAAAGAAGAACACCCGGTGGGTGTGGTATCTCACGAAACAAAACAAGCAGATTCTCTCGAAATCAAAGACTACTTCAACGAAGACAACGTACCTGGACGTTAGCCCGAAGAGCAGAGCTGGCATCGTAAGCCGCCATGCTGGCCTCGTACGCCGCCTTCGTCCTCCCCATCATCACCTCCGCCTGGCGAACGACTTCTTGAGCCGCCCCCACAGGGTCCTCCGGGAGACGGTAGGTAGAGAAGAGGACTAATGAAGCGGCGGGCGTCGGGTCGGCCGCAGGCGCGGACGCTGGATCTACGGCACGAACCGGCGCTGAGTCGACGGCTGGAGTTGGCTCTGGGTCGACAACTGGTGCGGGCGCTGGGCCGACGATCGACACAGGCGTCGGGGCGGGCGCTGGGTCGACGTTCGGCGCAGGCGATGGGTCGGCAGCACGCACGGTCGACACAGGGATGGCGAAAGAGACCGTGGCTCGGGCCGCATCCTCCTGTCGTTGGGCCTCTGAGCCAGAAGGCGCCTTCCGGCCCTTCTTCCCTGCGCGCCGGCGGTCCCCTCCCAACTGCTCCTCGTCTTCGTCGTCATCCGGCAGCTCTATGACGAGGCGTGGCACTTCGGGTCAAGCGGAGAACTAAGTCAGTCGACCGTCGCCCGTGAAAGAAAAGAAGGATAAGACAAGTCTCATAGAGCCCACACCTGCGCGAGATGTCGCGGCGTTCGCGGTCTTCTCGTCGTCTCGACCCCGGTCGATGTCCATCGAGGTCGTGGAAGCAGCGGCTCTGAGAGATTCAGTCAAGAGATGAGTCGACTGAAATTGCAGTCGACCCCCAAGAAACAGAAAGAGACAAGTCCAAGTGACACTTACGTGGAGGCAATGGGTACATCCACCTTAATCCTAGGCAGGGCCTTCCGGGGCTTGGTGGTGGCGACCTTGAGCTGCTTGGGTGTCTTCTCGGCAGGGTCGGGAGTGGTCGTTCGAGTGCGTTTGGGCGTCCGAGACCCCGAGGGACCCGCCTGGAGGCGTGCGGCCCCTGGGTCGTTCTTCTCCTTGGATCGGCGCTCGACACGGGGAGGTGACTCGACCTCCTCCCCGCTGCTGTAATCCTTGCTCTCCTCGGTCTCCTCCTCTGACTTCCATTCAGCGGCGTCGCCCGTGCCCTCCTCGCCCTCCTGGTCCAAGTCCCCGTTGGGCAGCGAGTACATCTCTGTATAGATCTGCAAGGAAAAGAAGTTTGACCAAATACCAGTCAGACCCATCAATACAAATCACAAACCAGTCGACAGACATGTCACTCGGAAGCAGAAGACTAACCTTGTCTGGCAGGTGGTCAGCGTCGAACGGGATGATCCTCCCAGACCCCCTGGGGTTGTCCTTGTTCCCGGTGATGCTCTTCAAGCACTGCACCACGTACTTCGGGTCGGCCGCCTCCGGGTGGACACACGACGAGTCGTCGGTGCCGGAATACAGCCACATCGGGTGGTCCCGGGCTTGAAGCGGTTGGATCCTCCGCGCGAGATACACCTCAAACATGTCCATCCCCATGACCCCCTCGCGGACTAGCTGGACGACCCTCTCCATCAACATGTCTACTTCGGCCCTCTCAGCCTTACTCACTACCATCGAAGGAGGTGGGCTGGCTCGACCTAGAGTAAATGGAGGAAGGCCAGTCGACTGATCCGGAGTCGGACTGTCCTTATAATAAAACCAGGCCGACTGCCATCCCCGAATCGACTCCGGAAGGTTCATGGGAGGAAAGGCGCTCCTATTCCTAAGCTGAATCCCGAGCCCGCCGCACGCCTGGAGGACGTGCGTCTTGCCGTCACTCGGGTTCACCCTCTTGACGGTTTGCGAGTGACAGGTGAAGATGTGTTTGAACAAGCCCCAGTGCGGTCGGCAACCGAGGAAGTTCTCGCACATAGAAACGAAGACGGAGAGGAAGGCGATGGAGTTGGGCGTAAAGTAATGCAACTGAGCACCAAAGAAGATCAAGAACGCGCGGAAGAAGGGATGCGGGGGCGTAGAAAAACCTCGGTCGACGTGGGTGGTGTGGAGTACACACTCGCCCTCCTGCGGCCGGGGCTCGAGCTCTCCCCCCGGCACCCGCCAGGAGCCGCGGGCAATCAACCCCTCCTCCTCCAGCTCCTCCAGATCCTCCACCACAATGGTGGACCGGATCCAATCCCCCTGGATCCATCCAGCGGGGAGTCCGGACCTCGACGACGAACCGCTCCTGCCAGCTCGCCTCCCCTTCCCCGACGCCGCCTTCTTGGAGCGCTCCATGGCCGCGGTCTTGTCTTTGCCCATGGCTCGCGCGACGGCGGTCGCTGCGAAGAAAGGCAGGAAGGAACGGGGGCGCAGCAGAGAAACAAGAGCGCTGCAAAAAAGCTGAGGCGAACCGGAGAAGATTGGGCGCACAGTGCCCCCCGCTGCGGGCTCGGCGTGCCTTTATAACGGCTCGGTCGAGTGGCTGACCGGTGGCCCCGAGCAATCCTATCCGATACCGTAACAGACGCTGACGCGATACATGGCGAAAAAGGAGGCGCGGGAATCGAGGCGTTCGAACCGCACCTCTCCGATTGATGCGGCACGTCCCGCCCCACGCGCTTCCCCAAATTTCGAAAGCCCCGCCGAATCCGGTGACCAGAGGGCAACCGATCCCGTCGAAAACGGCACGCGCTCACGGCGCCGGACGCCTAGCGCAAAATCCAGTCGACGCAAGAGGTCCAGTCGACGCGAGAAGCAACTAATTCACTGACGGCTTCAGAATCGATCAAGGCGACCAAGACACAACTGAGGGAGCCTGCCCAAGTTACGAGCTCCGAAACAATATACTCCCAAGGGCGTCGAACCAAAACCAGAGCTTCCCTCAGCATCCCCTTGCTCAAGCCTCAATCCATTCGGGGGCTACTGACGAGGTTACAGACCTAGGGTAGGGTCATAGGCCTGACCAAGGTACCCCACCCAAGGTCACTACCCTAGAAAATCAAAAGACAAGACCCATGACAGTGGAGACAGTCGACTGAGACGGTCCAAGGAGACACTTCACTCGACTGACTCATGTACACAGGATGACTCAACTCCACTTGACCGGATCGGGCACTCGACCTCCGAAGGTCAAGCGCCTCTTGGAACAGCAACGGTCCTATATTTACTCACTGTAGTAAACACCTTAATTATCCTTTACTGCAGGCGTTATCAGTAACGCATGCCTTAATGTACCTTTAAACCCTTGGTAACGTGGAGCATGGCTGGGGTCCTGGCACACTATATAAGCCACCCCCTCCTCCAGAACAAGGGTTCGCACCTCTGTAACATAAGCATACACATAGCAGTCGACCAAGCCTCCGGGCACCGAGACGTAGGGCTATTACTTCCTCCGAGAAGGGCCTGAAGTCGCTAACTCCCTGTGTACAACCTCATCATAGCTAGGGCCTTGCCTCTCCATTCGTACCCCCTACCCTTACTGTCAGACTTAGAACCACGACATCGCCCCTCCCGTGGCGGCCCGGGGGCTGAAACCCTAGCCCGCCGCCAGCTCTCCAATCGACGGCCTCTCTACCGCCGCTGCCGCCGGCTTCGGCCGCGGTGGCGGCAGGCCCTGATCCCAAAGGGACGGGGGTCCTCCGGCCGTTTCTGGCGCAAGCGGCGGAGATCTAGGAAGCGGGGCGGCGGCCCTGGTGAGGTACGTAGTGGCGGCGGGCAGCCGAGACCATGGGGATGGCGCGGTGGTTGGGTGTGGTGACGAACGAGCCCTGCATCTCGGCATATCCATCCGCGGGGAGTAGTCCCTGGGAGCCTGACGGCCTCCATCCTCACCCATCCTGCTGGCGCTTTGGCTCACGGTGATGCATGTCATGCTGGAGATATGTGACGAAGGGGTGGCCAGCAAGCTGCAGCCCTGCGTGGTTGTGGCAGGCCTGGTGGCCGCCGCTGTGGGCATGCACGCTCCCATATGGCCGCAGTTGGGTGCAGTGTGCTGCTGCTGTCGATTTGCTGCTAGGAGGAGTTGCATGTTCTGCTTTGTATGTGCGATGCCCAGATCTAGCCCGTCGGGATCCAGGGAAACTCTGTGGTGATTGGCCGTACTGTTCTTCGAGCTCCAAATTTTCGATATGCTTCATGTCAGCCTTATCGATCTAGACACCGACAGGTTCCGGTCTTCCTCTCGGAGATCTCAGTTTTTGGCGCATGGCGTCACTGTATATCTAGATTGGAATAGATCCAGTCGTACGTGCCCTCGTATTCGGCTAGAGAGGCCTCATGGGGGCGTGGCACGAAGCTTCGCCGTCTAGACGGTGCCATGGGACATGTCTAAGTATAGATTTCCACGGTGGTGACAGAGGTGAAGAAAGTCATTGTGACTACGATCGAAGATTGGTAATGGTGAAGAGGATTTTTGGTTGTGGTGAAGAATGGCGGCACATGTTTTTTCTGTGTGTCGGGTGTTGAGTACTTCTAGCAGCGGCCTTGGCAGGAGGGGGCGGCAACACAGGTGGAAAGCATTTTTGGTGGTGCTCTCGAGTACCGAACCGTGATTTCCACGGTGAAAGCCCAAGGTCTGGCCTTCGTTGGTTGTACCTGGCAATGACCTGCTGAAGGCATTGTTTTGGGATCTCGGTCTTTCTTCGGGGTGAAAACTCAAGATCCTTGATCGGGCGACGACAACGCTTCTGCATTGTTTTCTTCTTGGAGGCGTCGCTTTTGAAGAACCTTTTTCGCGGTCCAAGTGTTGTCTTTGGTGGTGGTTAGAGTGTTGCTGTTGCGAGTGTTTTGTCACTGCACCCGGTCTTAGTTTTTATATTTATCTTTTTTGTATTTTATTCTTGGCTGTGTGCATCCTGGATGTCATTCGATATCTTGTTGATGCAGAGACTGGGTGTAATTGATATCTTTCGTGATATTAATATATTCCCCTTAAAAAAGGCCTCTGTTGTTGCAACCTCCTTTTTTTAGGGGTTGTTGTTGCAACCTCGTGATCTGCAAAATGAAAATCGTTGGCTATCGCCCGCTGGGCCTGACACGCAGATTACATATCCAGTGGGCCAAATGCCAGATCACTAAAGCATCTACAACCTTAGCTATAAAAAAGTCACTGTCATTATGTGATAAATTTAGGTCCCGCCGCCTCGGGCTGTAATCTTGGCGCTGAGAGGTGGGGGACCTTGGATCTTCAAGACCACTATGTTCTTCGTCAATGTCTAGTGATTATCATAGTTTTATGAGAATAAATTTCCTCTCGTTCTTTTGGCGGTGTCATGAGGTTAGAGAATTTTCCTGAGGTTAGTGAATTTTATGTCCTCATAGATCCGATTATTCAGATATGATGAGTTTATATTGTTATGTCAAGCTATTTTTGTTGGTCCGATTCTTTGTAGAGGTGAAATATTTCATCGACACCATCGTGAAGATATAGTGAATCGACGGCCTGCACTTCTAGGGGATCATGCCCGGCCCATGTACGTTCATCGATCAAGACTTCACATCTTTTTGGATGGGCGACTCAAGGCGTTTTCCAAAACCATTAGTGCTAATGTTCATGTGGGTGAAAGAGTGACAACATCCTTGCTCAAGTCTAATTGTAGCCTCTTTATCGAAGTCTTTGGAGTAATTGTTATGAGTATAAATATAACTACATGTGTTCTAAAAATATCTAAAAAAATGCTCAACAAAAAAACACGAAACCATCTACAACCGAACCCTCAATTTGTCCATAAAAATGCTAAACGTAGATTTTTATGGTCCTTTCTTCAATATCTCTCCACCCCCTTGAATTTCAAAGGGCGCGCCTATGTCTCGCTTGAAGCGAGACAGTAGGATGTCTCGCTGAAGGCTGCCGCCAAATTGGGCCGGCCCAGCACAGACACAGGCTTCAACGTTTTTTTTTTCACTTTTCCCCACCGTTTTGCATTTATTTTTGTTTTATTCTTCTACTTTCACTTATGTTCCGATATATCCCTAAAAAACTTGTATTTCGAAATATTTTCAGTATATCTATTATAAAAATAAGTTTACATACAAAAGTTTCAATATGTTAATCATGCATTAGAAAATGTTTCTGGCATATACAAGAAATGTACAATGTATATGGAAAAAGTGAATAAAGAATATATGTTTTCAATGTCTTCTAAAAAATGTAAGCATGCATTTAAAAATGTTAAATGTGCATAGTGTTTCTGATTTATATGACAAGTATATACAAAAAATATGGACTATGTTGATAATATATTTGCACAAGGTTAAACCTGTATTTAGACAATGTATCAAAAAATGTATGGAAAATATGGATAATGTATAGAAAATATGTTGCCAATGTATATGAAAAAAATTAGACATAAAAAAAGTTTTCAAAAATGTATCATGTATTTGGACAATATTAAAAATGCATATGAAAACTATCTCTGATGTATACAAAATGTAGAATGTGTATGGAAAAGTAAGACATAAAATATATATGTTTAAAACATATTAATAATGAATTTGGGAAATGTTAAATGTGTATATATAATTTTTTTTCGATTATATATACAAATAATGTGCAATGTGTATGGAGAAAGTAGACATACAAAATATATATGTTTAATATTATTAATCATGTATTTTCAAGATGTTAAACACGTACAAATAAAATGTTCCTGGTGTATACATAAAATGTGCGATGTGCATGAAAAATGTATTAAAAATATAAGTCGTCAAAATGTTAACAATTTTTCTGAAAATTGTTAAATGTGTATATAAAAATTGTTTTTGATGTATACAAAAAATGTACGAAGGAAACAAGAAAATCTATAAAAATCGTAAAGGAAATATGAAAAATAGAAAAACAAAGGAAAAAATAAAAGAAAAAACAGTATAAACCAAAAAAGAAAAAGAAAAAACCTTTTAAAACTGTGAACAAAACGATAAAAAATGACGAAACAACAGACAACTAAAGAAAACTGATGAATAAAAAAAAGAACCAAAAGAAAATAAAAGAAAAAATACAGACGAAATTGCATGTAAAACAAGGGAGCGAGCGACAACACTAACGGGCCAGCCCATACACGTGAGCCCTTCGGGCGAGACGGATGCTAGTCTGACTATAAACAAGATATAACATTTACGAATTTTAAGGGGGAGTGGGTGTGTCCCCCTTAATCCAACTGAAATTTTGCCACGTCAACATCAACCCCTAAACTCTAAGTAATCTTTCGTGGTTGTAATATTGCTCCTTTATCCCTATACGTTTAGGTGACCAACGTCCGAGTAGTAGAGAGTAAAAATGAGCCTATCCATTCGGACTCCCACTTTGTCCCATGTCTTGAGAAAACGTTTCACGACGGAGCACCGGCCGAAGCTTCGGCCGGTCGCATCCACGCGCGAACGTACCCGAGCGACTCACCTAGCGACACGTAGGATGGGGAACCCGCCCACGTGCGTCTTCTTCCTTCATTTTCTCTTCTTCACGTCGCTCGTCTCTCTCTCTCCCCGCTGCCATGGTCAACCTTCGCCGTCCGGGAGGCTCCCAGGGCGCCGTCCTCATGGGAATCAGCGGATCCGGCTGCCCTCGGGCCAGATCTGCTCGGATCCGCGCCACCGGAGCTCTGCCTGCCTGGTCGGACCCGATCACACGTGGAGCTGCAACCGTTGAACTTTTTCAACCCGGAACGGCACCGCGGCGACGATGGCCATGGGCAGGCGTGGGAGCTCGGCGGAGCAGCAACAAGTAGCTGTGATAATGGTCTTAGCAAATTTCAACGCCGTTTGTAGCAAAACCAAACTATGGTTGCAGCAAAACGGCGTCATCGTCATTGCGGGTTCACAGCTAAGACAATAAGTTTGAAGCATTTTTCATTGCCCGTTGTAGCTTTTGTAACCGCCGGTTGCAGCTTTTTCGTTGTCGTCCATGGCTTACGGTTCCACAGTTGAAGCTTTTTTCATCGTCGGACGAAGCTTTTTTCGTCGCGAGATGAAGCTTTTTTTGTCACCGGTTGCAACTTTTCTTTGGTCGTTCATGTTTTCCGTCGTACGAGTTGAATTTTTTTCATAGCAGGTTGAAACTTTTCTCGTCAGCGATTGTAGCTTTTTCCGTCGTCGGTTGCAGCACTGGGCATCTCCAGGGCTTGATGTCTTGTTGCAAGCGGGGAATGAGCACCAGCGACCAGACCGGCGAGCACGCCGATGAGCTCCGGTCGTCGCCACCGGAGCTACAACGGTTGCCACGGAAGCTACAACCGCAGGGATGAGCTGTTGCATGGGCGAAGCCGGTGACGAGAACGGCCGCCCAGAGCTGGGACCGGCGACCATGGCGACCGGCGAAGACGGCCGGCGAGGACGGCGAGGGTGGCGATGAGCTCGAGAGACGAGAAGGGCAGGCGAGCGGCCGGCGACGAGAGAGAACGCGCGCAGCCGGCGAGATGGGGTTCCTTTTCTCGTACGTGCTCGCAAGAGGAAGACGACGACCTGGTTGGATACGGATCCAACGGCTCAAGACGGGCTGATCTGAAGGCTAGGGTGCGACCGGCCGAAATGTTCGGCCGGCGCACCGGCGCAGATCGTTGCACCATGTCTTGGGCCTGTTCGCAAACCATAAAACTCAGCCCATATGCAATGAGGGTATCTAGGTGTGTCCGGCCAGTCCGTCAAGTCAGATGCGTCCACTCCAGACCAACTTTTTTTTTCCTTTCATCTTCCTGATAGAACCACAAACCACCATCATCAATCATATGCATGTGTCCGAATAATTTAAGAGACATGTCTATGTGCATGAATAAATAGACTCAAATCGGACACGCCAAGACACCATCACACAGTCTAAACGCATCCGTGAACGTATGGAGGGCCAAGTTAGTCCATGGTTGTAGATGCTCCAACGGCTTAAAATGTCCTACCGGGTGTTCTCGATCTGTGGTGATAGTCATGCAACTGCAATTTGCAGGGGCTCGTAGTCGTCGGCAACAGTGTTCCCTGGGGTGACAAACCTGGAAACGCTGGAAGCTCTCGCGTGCCGGGAGGCTTTGAGCTGGCTAGCGTTCTTCAGGGCAGTGTGTCGCAAAAGACCTTCATGCAGTAAGATACCACACTAAGAGCATCTCCAACAGCCGCGCTATATCAGCGTCGCGCTGGAAATTTTCAGTTTTTAGCGTGCGCGCAACCGCTCCGGGAGCTCCAGCGAAGGCGCAATAACCACACGCGCGGCATAAAGAGTTCAGCGCGCGGTCCGAAACACCACCACACGTCGTTTATTTGCTGCGGCGCGCGACGCTCGAGTGCTCGCGCCGCATCCTCTCCGCCGCGCCACTTTCGCCCCGCCCTCGCCGTCGCCAATGAATTGGCCCGATGGACGGACGCGTCGGCACCCCCCTCACCCCTCCCTAGACCCACGACCTCTACGCCGCCGCCGCAAACCCTAGCGCGGGGAGCTTTGGCTTCGCCTTCGTCGGTGCTCCTCCAAGCACCGACATCGCGCGCGGCCTTTTCATGCTGACGGACGACCTCGGCGGCGGGTGACGGCGCGGCGGCGCCCGCCATGAAGCCACGTGCCCCCCTCTCGAAAATCCCAAATGCAGCGTGGGCGAAGAAGGGCAAGGTGTCCGCGAAGAAGAACAAGGCGGTGGATGGCTTCTCTAGGCTGTCGAGGAAGAACCTTGTAGGGTGTGCGACGGACGTGGCGGCGACCGAAGCGCCGGTCAGGTCACTTGTTGAGCCGGCGACCGACTCGCACAAGGTGGTCGATGAAATGCCCACAAGGTAAAATTTCGCCAATTTTTGGTTGTTGTTGTTTTTGAATGCATACATATGGATAGCTTACTTGCTTCATTGTATATACGTTGTAGTTTTAATGATGAGGCATATATATCAGCTATGAGTGTTGGCTCCAACAATTCTCATTGGTCTAAAACTAATGAGATGCATTTCGATGATCATGAGTTTGAGGTGGACGAGGATGGTGAGGGCATCGTCGATGCACCGAAAGGAAGAGGAGGCAACTACACCATTGATGAAGACATCTTGCTATGCAATACTTGGTTGCAAGTGTCGAGGGATCCCTCCGTTGGAGGAAATCAAAGTAGAGATGCATATTGGCTCCGGATGAAGGAACACTTTGATGTATAGAACAAAAGTGGAATTGACCGCTCCGGAAGATCTCTTCGCTCTCGGTGCTCGACAATCAACCGAGATTGTCAAAGGTGGGCGGCCGCACTTAAGTCGGTTGACAAGTTGAACCCAAGTGGGCATGGGTGGCATGGGCGACATGGGAGGCATCAGTGGCTTCGGAGCTACCATGGGCGGCATGGGTGGCATGGGTGGCTTCGGAGCTACCATGGGGGCCTTGTAAGGCATGGGTGGCTTCGGAGCTACCATGGAAGGCAGGAGTTTTGCGTCTCTCATGGGAAGCATGAGAGCACCTCCGGGCGGCATGGGTGGAATGTCTTCCGGTGTGCCTCATCACACACCTTCGCATGATGCCATTGAAAATCTTGCCAACACCTTCCGAGCTCCAGATGATGCGGCCGCGACAATGAAGAGGAGGAGAAAGAATCGTCTTCGGATGAGGATAATGAATCAAGAGGAAGAAGACGAGGACGAGGCATGATTGTTGAGCCATTCGTTTGTGTGAATTTTTATGTCATGAACTTGATTTGGATTTTGAACTTGGTTGGATGATGTTGTGAGCATGAATTTGATCTTTTATGCAGTGGCGGACCCAGGAATTGTTGACGCCCCAGGCGAACAACTAATGGCTAAAAACTACCCATAAAAAACTTCAGTTTTAAGACATATAAGAATCAATCTATGTTTTGCATAACTAATAAGAAACCAAACATGATATTCAACGGCAGAATTTGTTCCATGATGGGTCAACTAATAAAGCAAGACAAATCAAAAGACAATATGTGGCATAGATAAATGATACAGAAGATTGTTACCAAATCAAATGATTGGTTGATCTGAGCCTCCCATGACTACATCTTCAATAGCAGACATCGCTAAACCTTCAATCATCAAAATTTTGAAATGCGAATCAGTACATAATATAGCAGGCAAAAGTAATTAACAATAGATGCAAAATGTGAATACTTACGTGTTGGACGAGGCAAAACACCTTTACGTGTGCGATAACCTTGAAATCGCTCAATGATCTTGGATTCTTCGATACTAACAAATACATCTCTCTCAATGTAACATACCATTCTATGATTCATCCAATCATCACCCATTTTGTTCCTCAATCCGGTCTTGATAATGCTCATTGCTGAGAATGCCCTTTCCACGGTTGCGGTTGCAACAGGTAAAATCAATGCTAACTCAACCAGACGGTAAACTAAGGGAAAAGTTGTGTGCATATCACTTTTAACCATATTCATGGCAAGATGACCAAGATCATTGCAATTCATCAAATGTGGATCACCTCTTGCTTCCCGAATGAATGAGTCTAGTTGGTTTCTAAGGACAAAAGTAACTTCATATGTAGAGAAGTCAGCAGCATACATATTAGCAAGATCTACTAGCTTGTCTTCATTATAATTGGCAAATGAATTCTTGGGATCAAGACAAGCAATGCATCTCAACAATTGAGTAGACCTTTCAGCAAAGCGGTTGTTCAACTCCACAATAAGTTGATCATGCAACACATTGAATATTTCAATTTTGAAATGATGGTTGTAAGTTACCAATTGCCACCTTTGGGTCTTTCTTTATGAACAAGTCCAACAACTCTTTAAAGTTACCCTTATTCATTGAGCTAGAAGACTCATCATGACCACGAAAAGCAAGAGCTTGTAGTATCAAAAATTTGACAATATCCAATATAATCAAGAGACGGGCTTTGTATTCTTCTTCTTGCTTCTGAGAACCCCTATCAAAGACATGTGGCAGATTTTGTCTTTGATTTTTGAAATCCTCATAATGTTGCCTAGATTTATTATGAGCACTATCATGCTTGCCAACATGCTAGTTAAAAACTTTAGGTCCATCCTTCCAAGATTTGAATCCATTTCTCGTGAATGCTTCAATACCATAGTTTTCAGCTCTTGGTTGCTTAAACAGAAAACAATAAAAGCAAAAGGCTGATTTTTTTTCAATGCTATATTCCAACCAGCCACGATGATTATTGAACCAATAGTCATGAAAGCTCCTACCGTTTATCTTTTCATATGTATGATCAGTTGGTTGGCAAGGACCCATACTAATGTACTCCCTTCTAGCAAGATCTCTAATGTCTGGATCTAACTCCTCAATTGGTATTCTCTTACCGGGGTGAGATTCAACATCACCGGGTTTGAGTTCAGCTCTAACATTTGGGGTATCAGTTGTTTGAGCTGAAGGACCCGTTTCTGCAGTTTCGGTGGTTCGAACTTGAAAAAAGGAATTCAATGTCTTGTTTCTTTTGCTCATCTTGAGCTCCTGTAAAATTATAGAGAAACAAAAATTGGTCACTGTCAAAATTGGTTTCTACATGACAACATCTAACAAACAGAATAACAGTGGGCAGTGGCATATAGCAACTAAAATCATCATCAATTCATCATCCAATCATCATCAATTCATCAACTAAAAAGGGAATAACAGTGGCATAGTGAGACACATAGTGATTTTGCAATTTTGAGGATAGGATTCCTAATTAGTAATTACAGAACAAAAATTGAGGAGGGAGTACAACAGCAGCATGGCAGACTGGCAGTCTACGGCAACCAGTTGAGCAAGTTCGGGAGCGGCAGGGGGCTGGGCCCCTTCCACTTTGCAGGGAGCACCTACGGCCTACGGGCCCGCAGCGCCGCAGCGGCAGCGCTGCGCCGCTGCCCACAACCAGGGCCGGCGGCCGGGGGGCAGGGGGTGGGGCAGCGGGCGCTCAAACGGGGAGGGGAGGGG
>LR738711.1:681448002-681489654 GCA_902687465.1 Secale cereale
ACCGGCGACGGCGGGCGGCGACCGGCGATGGCGCGGCGGCGCGGCGGCGCTTAGGGTTCGGGTCGGGGGTTCGGGGGTTCGTGGAGACAGGAGACGGGTCGGGGGTCTCGAGCGGGGAAGCGGCCGTGCGGGCAGTGAGTTGGCCCGGGCGGCCTGCCGACCTGGGCCTGTTCGCCTGGGCCCTGGCCTGCCTGGGCTTGGACCTGGGCTGCGCCCCAGGCCAATTTTTTTTTTTTTTTTAAAATTTAGGCCTGTGATTTTTTCCAGGCCCCAGGCAATGGCCTGGGCTGCCTGGGGCCCAAATCCGCCCATGCTTTTATGTCATGAACTTGTTTGGGTGATTTTAAACTATGCCATGTCTTGTTTTGATGTGTGAAAACCGTCTTCAAAATGCAATATATGGTAAGCGCCGGCTGCTCGCGCGCGCTGCAGTTTAGCGCGTCTGTTGGAGTGGCTCGGGCGCGCTATATTTTGCAGCGACCCCTGGAGCAAGCGTTCCTCGCCGCACAATAACTGACGATAAACGCGCTGCAAACGGTTTTTTAACGAGTCACGCGTTGATCGGCTGTTGGAGATGCTCTAGCAAGCTGGAGGTTATCAATGGCATACATGCTGACGTCCGGAGGTGTTCGCAACTGGAAATCTCCTTTTCCCGGTGGTATATTTGTCGACAAAATAGGAGAAAAAAATTGAGGATTGAAAAAAATACGCTGAAACTCCATCTTCAGGTTGCGCATGCTTGCAACTGCGTCGTCGGCACCCCGGAGTATATGGCGGATCGGGCAGGTACCGGGACGATCGAGTGAGCGTCACAGCTTCACAAGTCACACCAGAGGCGCGGCCTCTTCCGAGTCATTTCACCGCGTTTAACCCATATCCAAGCATTAGCTTGACCGTCCGGCCGGCGTCGGAGGAGATGTCGGCAGAGCCACCGGGTCTCCGACCCTGACAGCGAAAACGCGCCCGCGGCATGAGTGAGAGGCACTCCTCGCGATCAGGGTAAGGCAACTCAGTTCGCTGTTTCGATCCCGTAACCATGGAGAATAGAGCGTGCATTGGTATGTCTGAAGCGACATTTTCAAGAATTATGGTCGCCCTGACATCAGTTGTCGCCGTCGTGTAAGCTCCCCATCAGCTTACTCCTTTCCTACTCACATATTCTTCCTTCCCATCACGTCGGTTTGAAGAGCCTCGGCTTTCGGCCCAAGCACGAGTTGGTGTAGTGAGCGACACGAAAGGAGGCCCATGCTGCACCAACCTCTGCCGCGCTTCTACGACAGGCACTGCCAGAAGTTTGTAGTGGCATCATTTCGACATTCCCACGTCGTGGAGCACAAGCTTGCACCGACCTATTGTCTCCTGCTTGCACCTTTTCAGGTCATCTCGGAGTACAACCCCAAAGGAAAAACGGACGGAGCATACCATCATAACTTATCCACATCCTTCGTCGCAAGAAGAAAAAAACTTAGCCGCGGCATCGTCGGCATGTTCTTTTGGTCCTCAGTTGGGTAAACATCCCATGTCACCGGAGCCCGGAGGTCAGCTGGGAACCGAGTCATCCCGCGCGTGGTGACCGCGACCGTGATGCGTAGTACTACTACTGGTCACCACGCCTGTTGGGCCGCCATTAATGTCAAAAGGGTCGGTCGGTTTCACGGACCAAGTGTCCAACCGGCGACGCTCCCGCGCGTTCCGGAGGAATGCTCTGTCAGGCCTCCGTCGCGCCTTCAATTTTACCCCATGCCCATCAACCGGTTGCCGGCACGCGCACGACACAAAGCCCCGCGCGCGCCGCCCGGCCGGCCTGCCTCCGATGGTCGTGGCTGTCGATCGTGGCTCCAGTGCGTCCCCGGCCAACCACCGATGGATGCCGCCCGCCATGCTCCTCGCATGCGCTCGCATTCTGCCGGCAGCCTAGCTGCAAGATACTCTGTGGATGTGGACGCGATGGTCGGCAGGCGTGAGGATCAGTCGCTGTGGGCCAGTGGGCCACCGGTAAAACGTGATGTTCCGATCATGGCCGCGGTTAACGACCTTGGCGTAAGGATGCATGCATCGTCCCCTGAGTCCTGGTAAGTCCTAGTAACCGCGTGTCGAGCTCTCTGTCAGGCGGCGTCGGGCATTTGTCAAACTGAGGCTTCGGTGACTAGATTTGGCACCTAACGCGCGTGGATGCAAGTCTTTTTTTTCATTGTTTCTAAGATAGCTCACCATCCATGCTGAACGGTGATGCACTGTAATACAGGAAAAAACTTGATCTTAATTGTAATCCGTACCGTACGTCGAGTGTGAGTCTGGACTCTGGAGAGAGCGGCTATAGGTCAATCGACTGATTTTACATTGTGGTCAGTAGATTTGTACAAAGAAGAAAAGATAATAGGACAATAGAAAATTAACTGGCCCAAAATGTTGGGGAATGTTGCATGGAAAAAAAAATATTTACGCTCACCAAGATCAATCTAGGAGATGACCATCTACGAACGAAGAGATTGTATCTACATACCCTTCTAGATCGCTAAGCGGAAGCATATATAACACGGTTGGTATAGTCGAACTCTTCACGATACAATCCGATCTAGCGTTGAATGGATATCACCTCCGCGTTCAGCACACGTGCGGCTTGATAACAACTCCTCCTTCTCGATTCGGCAAGAGAGGGAGAAGAAGTAGATGTGATTTCAACCAGCACGCCGGCGTGGTGAAGATGATGATGGAGCAATCCCAGCATGGCTTCGTGTAATGCCCCGGATGTAATACTTTCCCTTTTGGGCATATAATATATCTCTGGCTTCATCTATTCCATTCCGGGTTCTTTGTCTTTCGGGTTTTCGTCGTTTTGTTGTGTGAGTGTGTGGCATTCATTCATATCATATAGTCATGTGCATCGCATTGCATTTGTGTTGTCGGTTGCATCCGGTTCCACGCGTTCCTTCCCGTTGTCCGTTTCGCGTTCCGGAGCTCCCTCACGTGTCCGTAGACCTGGCCATGGGCAGCCCGGCCCGGTCGGCCCGACCCGGCCCGGCCCGAAAAAGCCCGACCCGGCCCGGCCCGACCTTGTCCACGGGCCGGGCTCGGGCCTAGATTTCAGGCCCGGTGACCGGGCCGGGCCGGGCCCGGGCCCGTCATTTTTGCACATTAGTGAAGGGGCCCGGCCCAAGGCCCGAGGCCCGTCGGGCTTTTGCATGTTCGGGCCGGGCTCGGGCCTGATTTTTAGGCCCGACGGTCGGGCCGGGCCGGGCTCGGGCCTGGGTTTTTGGCACCGGGCTTTGGTAGGCCCGGCCCGAAGCCCGGCCCGGCCCGAGGTTTGGCCAGGTCTACGTGTCCGTGGCGTCCCGTAGGCCTAATTTGGTGTTTGGCCGTGTAACGTTACCGGTTTGGCGCGAGACTTGTCGTGTGTTGTTGTTTTGGTGTGTGTAACCCGCCTGTCAAATCTCGTCGCGTTTCGAGTCCGTTTGCTACCCCAATAGTTATTCGTGTGGGCTCAAAGTGCCTCCACATTGAGGCCCAAGACACCCCTCCAACAGCCCACCAAACCACTCCTAGCCACTTCTATCATCTAGGCCATCCAAATCTGATCCGGTGGCCGAAAACCGCACTCCATTTGGGCAACCCTAGCTCCTTGTGCCTATATATTTGTCCACTCCCCCAAATTTTGCCCCAAATTAAGGAAACCCTAGCTCCCCTAGCCACTTCTCTTCCACCTCCAGCCACCTCACCGAAGAGTTCGCCGGAGTTTCGCCGGAAGATCGCCGGAGTACCACCACCTCGCCGGAGTACCTCTCCTACACCTCCTCACCTCACCACTGCCCTCTCCACCTCACCACCGCCGTCCTCCGGCCAGATCCGGCGAGGGGCCGCCGGATCCAGCCGGCCCCGATCTCCCCAGCGCCTCCCGCATCAGGGCGCCGGCCACCTCCATCGCCCGCCGCCAGGTCTTCCTTGACCAGACCGCCGCCAGACCGAAGCCCAGGCGCCCCGATCCAGTCAACGCCGCGTCGAACGCCTCCTGGGCCGCGCCTCCCTCCCGCTTCGGCCGCCCGAAGGCCCGATCCCGCCTCCCTCCGTCGCCAGCCAAGGCCCGAGCGCCCCGGCTGGGCCGCTCCTCCTCCAGGCCGCAGATCCGCGCGGGCGCCGCGCGTTGACTCGCCCGGTCGCCAGAAGGCCGCCCCGCTCCGCCATCTCCTAGGTGGGCCGAGCCCCGAGCTGGGTCGCTCCTGCTGCAGCAGCCGCAAGCCGCCAAGGCCGGATCCCGCCGCGCCGCCGGCCTCCAGCGCTCCCACCGCGGGCCCAAGCCGCCCTCCATCGCTGCGCCCCTCCAACTGGGCCAGCAGCGCCCGAAGGCCGCCGCCTCCAGCGCCAGGTCTTCGCGGGCCCTCTCCTCGCCGCACCTGGGCCTCGCCTCCGCCGGGCCAGATCGGGCCAGATCTGCCTCCTTCGGCCCGAAGACTTGAGCCAGCCCGTTGACCTGTGTTTTTTCAGATCTGAGGTAGTTTTCAGTGCTAAGTCCCCAGATTTGTTTGTGTCTGATGCTAATTTCAAATGCTGATAACTTTGTGTGTGTTGCTCCGAATTGAGTGAATGACATGTCCAAACATTCGTGGTGATTAGCACTACGATTCATTCCATTGTGCCATGCATGTTTGAGATTATCTAGGTGCTTATTTTTCTGTTGCAAGAGTGCATCCCGATATAAACTGCTGCTATGTGTAGTTTTTATGCCATCTTTGCATAGTGGTAACTTTTAGCTCGTTTACCCGAATGATGCAAATGACATGTCCACGTGTTCGTCTTGCCATGCTCTACATGTTGCTTGTGTTAGGTTGCATGATAGATTTATTCTTGCCATGGTTATCCTCGTTGCAAAGTGCCATGTGGCTGTGATGTTGTTTAACTTGTTATGAGATGCCATATTGTTGAGCTAATTGCTATCGTTGTGTTTATCTCCATGATGCATGCTTGTATGTTTCGGAATCACCATCATGTGTACTTTGATGTGGTGCTTACCACTTGCCATGTTTAGTTTCGAGGTGACTTAAACTTGCTCTTATAGATGCCATGATGAAACTGCTGTTTTAACACTTAGTGGATTTTCACTAAGTCTATAATCTGTTATTCTCCGATGCCATGTTTGTTTGCTGCTCTAGGTCAAACCATGATAGTTTTGGGGTGGATCTTGATGGTTCCTTGTAGTATATATTGTTGGCTATCCATTCATGTTCTCACATGCTTATTTATGTAGCTGTAGCATATTTAACTTTTGCTCCAAAGTTTCAGTAAAATTCTGCTGTCAGGATTTTGTTGTCAAGTTCAATATGTCCAAGCTTGTTGCTGTTGCTCCGTGGCTTCTTTGGGGGTGCACCTTTGGACTTATTTGCTGTAGGACATGTCTAGTTTATGTTCATGCTCTTTGCCATGGTGTTTGAGTGTTGTAGCTTATTTTTCTAGTGCTCCGAAGTTGCTATGTCGCTGTAATTTTCAGCTTTCGCATGTTTCTTGTTTCGGGCATAACTTTTAGCTCGTAGCTCCGATTCCAGCGAGTCTTATATGAAACTTGATTGATTTTCCGCGTAGATTCATAATATCCTATTGTTATCATGTTTTGAAGTGTTTTGCTTGAGTGCTATTTTCCGTGCTCCGTGTGCTCCCTTAGTGCATCCATCATGCATCCATCATTTTGGTGTGCGCATTGCATCTTGTTGATTCGTGCCTTGTGTGATTGTATTGTTTAGAGCCGGAAGCTGAGACCGAGTACGAGTTCGAGCACGAGGTTACCAACGAGGTTGAGCACGAGGACCCTTCTTACGATCCGAACGACTACTCTTCAGGCAAGATGACCGAACCCCGATAACATTACTATCTTTGCCTATTGCTAGAAGTCACGATCTATAGTTTTGCCTCGATGCCCATATCTTTCTTGTCAGCCTCCTACTTGTAACCATGACCATGTTTAACCACCCTACCTATGCAAACCGTTGCTTGGCTAAGTACGCTTCGCTCAGCCCCTCTTATAGCATTGCTAGTTGCAGGTGAAGATCGAAGATGCTTGCTTCATGTTGAAGTTTGTTGGGTTATATCACACTATATAAATGCTTAAATGAAATCATCTATATATTGGCAAGGGTGGAAGGCTAAGCCTTTTGCTTGGTGATTTGTTCCACTCATGCCGTTAGGAACCGTATAAACCGGTGTTATGTTCCTTGATTATGCGTTCCTAACATGGTTGGGGTGTATGGGACCCCCTCGATAAACCGCTAAGTGCTAAGTCTTTTCCAGCAAGTCCCAACATTGGTACTATTTGCCTAATAACTAATAAAACTTGCATAGGGAGTAATTAACCCTCTTTCTTAATTCTACAACCCGGGCCAGTGCTCCACATGAGTGTTGGTCCAAACTGGGGGTTACGCGGGGCCACCTCGGGGAAACTTAAGGTTTGGTAAAAACCTGTGGGATCACCCATCCGGTCGTGTCCTGAGACTTAGATACGCGCGGCTACTATCAGGGTGTCGACACGCCGGGAGGATTTGCTGGATTAGCCTTACCTTAGTTCGGAGTATCTTGAGCACGGGATTCCGAGAATACTCGGGTCTTCCCACCTTGGAGTTGCGACTCCGCGGATCGTGGGCTTGTAATGGGCCAAGTTGGAACACCCCTGCAGGGTTATGAACTTTCGAAAGCCGTGCCCGCGGTTATGTGGCAGATGGGAGCTTGTTAATATCCGGTTGTAGATAACTTGACACATTGTTCTAATACACTACCAGCGTGTGTATCGTGACTGTCAATTTCCGAATAGGGATTCGGGAGTTGAACACGGTGGGGTTATGTTTGTTGAGCTTTAGCTAGGATCACTTCGTGATCATCTCTCGACCGAGGCACTTCTCTTCTCGCACTCTTTCACGTAAGCTAGTGCTAGTTGCTGCTGCAGACACTTGTTCTTTTCTTCAGCCTTAACCTCTCCCAAGGCTTAAATAGTCTTGTTACCCGGGAACGGGATTGCTGAGTCCTCTGTGGCTCACAGTTACTTCACCACACCAGATGCAGGTCCGATGGTGAGCTATCCAGGTGATGGCACCGAGCTAGACTGGGAGTATGACGAGGAGCGTACTCGATACTATGTTCGTTATCCTGATGATCAGTAGTGGAGACTTCTACTAGGATTCAATCCGACCTGTGGATTTAAATTATGTTTGGTATCTTGTCATTTGGATTTTACCCTTAGAGGGCTGTGATGTTTTATTGTATGATGATTGAGACATGTATTGTATTTGTGTGACGTGGCGAGTGTAAGCCAACTATTTTATGTTTTCCATCCCCATCTTTTACATGAGTTGTGCAAAGATACCAGACTTGCGATCATTCCAGCATGGGGTTATGTCTCTAAGTCGTGCCTCGACACGTAGGAGATATAGTCCCATCCTGGGCATTACACTTCGCCAAGGACCTCCAGAACTACGAACGAGGAAGAACATGAGAGAGGGAAGGCCGCATCGCGTGGGAATTGTTGTCTCCAGCCCTTGCGTCTCCTCCCTACTATATATAGGGGTGTTGGAGGGCGGGGGCGCAGCCCTAGCCCCTCCTACAAGGAGGGGAGGCGGCCAAAGGGGGAGGAGTGCCCTCCAAGCCAAGTGGAGGGCTCTCTCCCTTAGGGTTTCCCTTCCCATGGGAGTGTAAGAATAAATCCGAGGCGTCCTGTCGATCTACCGAGGGCCAAGCAATCACACCAGCACGACACCGAGATTTGTTAACGAGGTTCATCGATATGGCTACATCCCCGGGGCCTGACTATGGGCGCTCCTACCCATGACACCGCTACAATACCGCACATCGGCCGCCCGGGCGCTGGCACACGCCGCCGGCTCCCCCGCATGTCCGTGCTATTATGTTGGCATAGGTTACACCATGTGTCAACCCTCTCTATATATGAGAGGTCTAGGATACAAGTGTCCTATTAGGACACAACTCCTACCCTATCTACACACAGTCCAAAATCAAGTCCTACTGTAAACTACTTTGTACAATAATATTCGACACAACTCTAACAAACTCCACATTGGCGAATATTCTCCACCATCTTGGATTCATGCATGCGTCGAATCTCCATGTACATTGGACTTGATATACACTATGAGCACCGCTGCTAGCTAATCCAAGACTCCACGTGACTCCACCTGCAACTGTAGTTCCTTCTCGTCTTCTTCACAGTCAACACTCGAGCAAAATTAAGTTCCTCATTACTCTACCTTGTGCTCCCAACTTTCGGAGTATCCGTCCAACACCATCACACACCGATCACTGTCTGCGTGAAAGTGAACAACTCACATACTAGATGCCACATATAAGAGTTATTTGAACTCAACATCACTGCTCTTTCATGATCGTCTGTCTGAAACTTGAAGAAATTTCACCGTCGTTCTGTGTCACCCTGAGTGAGATTCACAATTGTCTCACCCTTTTCCCGGATAGTCACTCACATGTCCCACAGCTATAGCACTCCGCCTCCTTCCGTTCTTGTCATCCGCACTTTGCCATGTGCATAAAACACCATAGAATATAAGGCCATGTACTCTCTCAACCTTTGACATTAAGACTTTCCATCACTTTTGCAGATTCTCCATGGTCAACTCTTGCCCATCAACTAGCATAGATAGACCGAGTCATCAACTTGAATCTGGTACTCATCAACACTACTTCAGCACCCCTGGTCTGTCATAGTGTCCCATGCTTACCGCACGCCTCGCCACTATCACTGTGTCGAGCCTCTACTGTCCTGGTCTAATCTCTAGGGTCACGAACCCACACCACTCAAACCCCTACTGCAGAGAAACAATGATCATCACCGACCGATGTCGAGTATCACGCCTCCTTCAGACCACTGGTAACCAGTCCGATCAACGTGACTCTCGCTTTTCCCGCTAAAATAGGCTCCGACTCTCCATGCATTTACGCCGTAACTCCTCCATCAGCACAGAGTGAAGTCGTCCATTAGACTCCAGCTCCATCTTCAACATGACTCCATGTAGCCTGCCAAGCTACCCTCGCACCTCGTTGACTTCAAGCTCTCATGTGTGCACTACCTTGAATCAACCATGCGTCATAGTCTTGTCGAAGCCGCACAAGCCCTCAGACCTGCACCACGTGTTTCCACGCCCCAGAAGTTGGCCACCAGTGATACGTCTCCAACGTATCTATAATTTTTTATTGTTCCATTCTATTATTTATGAAGTCTTGGATGTTTAATGGGCTTTATCATTCACTTTTATATCATTTTTGAGACTAACCTACTAACCCAAAGGCGTAGTCCAGATTGCTGTTTTTTTTTGCCTATTTCAGGGTTTTGCAGAAAAAGAATATCAAACGGAGTCCAAACGAAATGAAACCTTCGCGAGAGATATTTTTGGAGAAAATCACGCACGGGAAACTTCAGGACCAAGTCAGGGGACAGAAGGGCTGCCCTCGAGGGTGGGGGGCGTGCCCCCCTTCCCAGGGCGCGTCCCCTGCCTCGAGGCTGGCCCGTATGGCCCCCGGTGCCCTCCTTCTTCCTATATATATCCACGGACCCGAGAAACTCCAAACGCAGAGAGAAAACCCTAATTCCACCGCCGTAGCTTTTGTTCCCGTGGAGATCCCATCTTGGAGCCTGTTCCGGGAGGGGGATCCATCACAGAGGCCTTCATCATCATCATCATCGCCCTCACCATGAGTTGTGAGTAGTTTACCACAGACCTTCGGGTCCATAGCTAGCATCTAGATGGCTTCTTCTCTCTCTGGATCTCAATACAAAGTTCTACTCGGTCTTCGAGGAGATCTATTCGATGTAATCTCTTTTTGCGGTGTGTTTGTCGAGATCCGATGAATTGTGAGTTTATGATCAAGGTTATCTATGAAAGATATTTGGTTCTTCTCTGAACTTTTTATGTGTGGTCATAATATCCTTGCAAGTCTCTTCGAATTATCAGTTTGGTTTGGCCTACTAGATCTATAGTTCTTGCAATGGGAGAAGTGCTTGGCTTTGGGTTCAATCTTGCGGTGTCCTTTCCCAGTGACAGTAGGGGTAGCAAGGCACGTATTGTATTGTTTCCATCGAGGATAAAAAGATGAGGTTTTCATCATATTGCTTGGGTTTATCCCTCTACATCATGTGATCTTTCTTAAGGCGTTACTCTGTTCGTATGAACTCAATACACTAGATGCATGCTGGATAGCGGTCGATGTGTGGAGTAATAGTAGTAGATGCAGAATCGTTTCGGTCTACTTGTCTTGGACGTGATGCCTATATACAATGATCATGCCTAAATAGTCTCATAATTATTCGCTTTTCTATCAATTGCTCGACAATAATTTGTTTACCCGCCGTAGAATATCGCTATCATGAGAGAAGCCACTAGAGAAAACTATGGCCCCCGGGTCTATTCTCAACATATCGATCTACATCTACTTTACTTTACCACTTTTATTTACTATTTTATTAAACCAAAAATACCAAAAATATAATTATCATCTCTATCAGATCTCACTCTCGTAAGTGACCGTAAAGTGATTGACAACCCCTTATCGCGTTGGCTGCGAAGTTCTTATTTGTTTGTGCAGGTGCGAGGGACTCGCGGGTGGTCTCCTACTGGATTGATACCTTGGTTCTCAAAAACTGAGGGAAATACTTACGCTACTGTGCTGCATCTCCCTTTCCTCTTCGAGGGAATACAATGCAAGTTCAAGAGGTAGCAAGAAGAATTTCTGGCGCCGTTGCCGGGGAGGCTTACGCAAATGTCATATACCAAGGACCTATCACAAACCCTTATCCTCCGCATTACATTTATTTGCCTCTCGTTTTCCCGTTCCCCGCTTCACCCTTGCCGTTTTACTCGCCCTTCTTTCGCCATGTGTTTATCGTTCGCTTGCTTCTTGTTCGTTTGTGTGTGTTGGATTGCTTGCTTGTCACTATGGGTCAGAACAATAAAAAATTGTGTGACTTCTCCAATACCAACAACAATGATTTTATTAGCACTCCGATTGCTCCTATTACCGATGCTGAATCTTGTGAGATCAATGATGCTTTGTTGAATCTTTTCATGAAAGATCAATTCTCCGGCCTTCCTAGTGAACATGCCGCTACCCATCTGAACAACTTTGTTGATTTGTGTGATATGCAGAAGAAAAGGGGTACGGATAACGATATTGTTAAATTGAAGTTATTTCCGTTTTCACTTAGAGATTGTGCTAAAACTTGGTTCTCCTCTTTGCCTAGAAATAGTATTGATTCGTGGAATAAGTGCGAAGATGCTTTTATCTCTAAGTATTTCCCTCCTGCTAAGATCATCTCTCTTAGAAACAATATTATGAATTTTAAGCAATTAGATCATGAGCATGTTGCACAAGCTTGGGAGAGAATGAAATTGATTATACGTAATTGCCCTACACATGGTTTGAATCTATGGATGATTATTCAGAACTTTTATGCTGGCTTGAATTTTGCTTCTAGAAATCTTTTAGATTCGACCGCCGAAGGCACTTTCATGGAAACCACCTTAGGAGAAGCTACTAAACTCCTAGATAATATTATGGTTAATTATTCTCAATGGCACACCGAAAGATCTACTAGTAAAAAAGTGCATGCTATCGAAGAAATTAGTGTTTTGAGTGGAAAGATGGATGAACTTATGAAATTGTTTGCTGCTAAGAGTGCATCTTCTGATCCTAATGGTATGCCTTTGTCCACTTTGATTGAGAATAACACTGAATCTTTGGATGTGAATTTTGTTGGTAGGAATAATTTTGGTAACAATCCTTATAGAGGTAATTTTAATCCTAGGCCTTTCCCTAGTAATTCCTCTAATAATTATGGCAATTCCTACAAAAACTCTTATGGAAAGATGCCTTCTGAATTTGAAACTAGTGTTAAGGAGTTTATGATCTCGCAAAAGAATTTCAATGCTATGCTTGAAGAGAAATTGCTTAAGGTTGATGAATTGGCTAGAAGTGTGGATAGAATTACTCTTGATGTTGATTCTTTGAAACTTAGATCTATCCCACCTAAGCATGATATCAATTGTCTCTCAAAGCCATGAGAATTTCCATTGATGAATGCCAAGAAAGAACCGCTAGAATGCGTGCTAAAAGAGAAGATTATATTAAATCGTGTTCTTCTAGTTATCATGAAAATAAAGATGAAGATCTGAAAGTTATTGACGTGTCTCCTATTAGATCCTTGTTTTCTAGTATTAATGTTGATGAGAATAGGATTAGAGATGATTCTGCTTTAAGGTGTTTCAATGATTCGGAGTTTTTAGATCTTGATGCTAAAATTGCTAAAAGTGGGAACGAAGAGATTAAAACTTTGCATAGTGATGAACCCACTACTTTGGATTTCAAGGGATTCAATTATGATAATTGCTCTTTAATTGATTGTGTTTCCTCGGTGCAATCCGTGCTAAATTCTCCACATGCTTATAGTCAAAATAAAGCTTTCACTAAACATATAGTTGATGCTTTGATGCAATCTTATGAAGAAAAACTTGAGTTGGAAGTTTCTATACCTAGAAAGCTTTATGATGAGTGGGAACCTACTATAAAAATAAAAATAAAAGATCATGAATGCTATGCTTTGTGTGATTTGGGTGCTAGTGTCTCCACTATCCCAAAAACTTTGTGTGATTTGCTAGGGTTCCATGAGCTTGATGATTGTTCTTTAAATTTGCATCTTGCGGATTCCACTATTAAGAAACCTATGGGAAGAATTAATGATGTTCTTATTGTTGCCAATAGTAATTATGTGCCCGTAGATTTCATTGTTCTTGATATAGATTGCAATCCTTCATGTCCTATTATTCTTGGTAGACCTTTTCTTAGAACGATTGGTGCAATTATTGATATGAAGGAAGGAAATATTAGATTCCAATTTCCATTAAGGAAAGGCATGGAACACTTTCCTAGAAATAAAATAAAATTACCATATGAATCTATCATGAGAGCCACTTATGGATTGCCTTCCAAGGATGGCAATACCTAGATCTATCTTGTATCGTGCCTAGCTAGGGGCGTAAAATGATAGCGCTTGTTGGGAGGCAACCCAATTTGAAGTTTTTTGTTTTTGTTGCTTTTAGGGAATACATATTGCATATAGCCTCTGATTAGATGTGGTTTCATGTTTTTTTAGTGTTTGTGCCAAGTAGAACCTTTGGGAAGACTTGTGTGAAGTTTATATGATCTTGCTGTGAAAAACAAAATCGTTAGCGCTCGCTAAAGTAGTCGTGGGATTTTACTGGAGCGTGCTTTTTAGTTGATTATTTTTGCTGCTGATTGGTAGACAAATTGCGCAAATTTACCAATTTATTTTGAATTTTTTGGAGTTCCAGAAGTAGGTGAACCCTGCAGCTTACTACAGACTGTTCTGTCTTTGACAGATTCTGTTTTTCGTGTGTTGTTTGCTTATTCCGATACATCTATGAGTAATATTGGAGGATATGAACCATAGAGAGGTTGGATTAAAGTAGGTTTAACACCAATATAAACAAAGAATGAATTCATTGCTGTACCTTTGAGTAGTGGTTTGCTTTCTCATACTAACGGAGCTCACGATAATTTTTGTCTAAGTTTTGTGTTGTGAAGTTTTCAAGTTTTGAGTATTCCTTTGATGGACTATGGAACAAGGAGTAGAAAAGGCCTAAGCTTGGGGATGCCCATGGCACCCCAAGTAAATTCAATATAATCAAAAGCCTAAGCTTGAGGATGCCCCGGGAAGGCATCCCCTCTTTCGTCTTCATCCATCGGTAACTATACTTGGAGCTATATTTTTATTCGCAACATGATATGTGTTTTGCTTGGAGCGCCTTGTAAAATTTGAGTCTTTGCTTGTTAGTTTGCCACAATCATCCTTGCTGTACACACCTATTTGAGAGAGTTAAATATGGCCTAGAAATTATTAGAACACTCTATATGCTTCACTTATATCTTTTGAGTTGAATAATTTTTGCTCTAGTGCTTCACTTATATCTTTTAGAGCATGGTGGTGGTAATATTTTGTAGAAATTGTTAAACTCTCATGCTTCACTTATATCTATTTGAGAGTATATTAGAACATCATGGTAAAGTGTTTAGGCTAAAGAAACTAGTCTTCACATGATAAACATCCAATGTCAATGTAATAAAAAATTTCACACCAAGTGCATTGAATAGAATGAGATGTTGGATGCTTGGTTATTGTTTTGAGACATGAGGACAGTGATATTAGAGTCATGCTAGTGGAGTTATTATGAAATTGAGAAATACTTGTGTTAAGGTTAGTGATTCCCGTATCATGCACGTATGGTGAACCGCCATGTGACGAAGCTAGAGCATGAGGTATTTGTAGAGTGCCAACCTTTGTGTGGAGGTCGGGGGCGCGCGATGGTTAACTCCTACCAACCTCCCCCCTAGGAGCATGCGTTGATTGCTTTGTTTTGATGACTCGTAGATTTTTGCAATAGTTATATGAGTTCTTTATGACTAATGTTGAGTCCATGGATTATACGCACTCTCACCCTTCCACCATTGCTAGCCTCTCTTGTACCGCGCAACTTTTGCCGGTGCCATAAACCCACTATATATCCTTCCTCAAAACAGCCACCGTATTGTTCCTCAAAATAGCCACCATACCTACCTATCATGGCATTTCCATAGCCATCCTGAGATATATTGCCATGCAACTTTCCATCGTTCCGTTTATATGACACGCATCATATTGTCATAGTGCCATGCATGATCATGTAGTTGACATCGTAGTTGTGGCAAAGCCACCATGCATAATTTCTCATATATGTCACTCTTGATTCATTGCATATCCCGGTACACCGCCGGAGGCATTCATGTAGAGTCATACTTGCTGTAGTATCGAGTTGTAATTTCGAGTTGTAACAAAAAGTGTGATGATCATCATTATTAGAGCATTGTCCCATGTGAGGAAAGGCCAATAAAAAAGGAGATGGCCCAAAAAATATATAGAGAGAGGGGCTGATAAGAAAAAGGAGAAAGCCCCTCCAAAGAAATAAAAAATGAGAGAAAAGAGAGAAGGGACAATTGCTACTATCTTTTTCCACACCTGTGCTTCAAAGTAGCACCATGTTCTTCATTGTAGAGAGTCTCTTGCTTAGTCACTTTCATATACTAGTGGGAATTTTCATTATAGAACTTGGCTTGTATATTCCAACAATGGGCTTCCTCAAATGCCCTAGGTCTTCGTGAGCAAGCAAGTTGGATGCACACCCACTAGTTTCTTTTGTTGAGCTTTCATTCATATTTAGCTCTAGTGCATCCGTTGCATGGCAATCCCTACTCACTCACGTTGATATCTATTGATGGGAATCTCCATAGCCCGTTGATACGCCTAGTCGATGTGAGACTATCTCCCTCCTTTTTGTCTTCTCCACAACCACCTCTATTCCACCCATAGTGCTATATCCATGGCTCACGCTCATGTATTGCGTGAAAGTTGAAAGGTTTGAAAAGATAGAGTATGAAAACAAATGCTTGGCTGAAATCGAGGTTGTGCATGATATGAATATTTTGTGTGATAAAGAGGGAGCATAGCCAGACTATATGATTTTGTAGGGATAACTTTCTTTAGCCATGGTATTTTGAGAAGACATGATTGCTTTGTTAGTATTGCTTGAAGTATCGTTATTTCTTATGTCAATATAGACTTTTATCTTGAATCTTTCAGATCTGAACATTCATGCCACAATTAAGAGAATTACATTGAAAAACTATATTGGTTAGCATTCCACATCAAAAGTTCTTTCTTTATCATTTACCTACTCGAGGACGAGCAGGAATTAAGCTTGGGGATGCTTGATACGTCTCCAACGTATCTATAATTTTTTATTGTTCCATGCTATTATTTATGAAGTCTTGGATGTTTAATGGGCTTTATCATTCACTTTTATATCATTTTTGGGACTAACCTACTAACCCAAAGGCCCAGTCCAGATTGTTGTTTTTTGCCTATTTCAGGGTTTTGCAGAAAAAAGAATATCAAACGGATTCCAAACGGAATGAAACCTTAGCGAGAGATATTTTTGGAGAAAATCACGCACGGGAAACTTCAGGACCAAGTCAGGGGACAGAAGGGCTACCCTCGAGGGTGGGGGCGTGCCCCCCTTCCCAGGGCGCGCCCCCCCTGCCTCGAGGCTGGCCCGTGTGGCCCCCGGTGCCCTCCTTCTTCCTATATATATCCACGGACCCCAGAAACTCCAAACGCAGAGAGATAACCCTAATTCCACCGTCGTAGCTTCTGTTCCCGTGGAGATCCCATCTTGGAGCCTGTTTCGGGAGGGGCATCACGGAGGCCTTCATCATCATCATCATCGCCCTCACCATGAGTTGTGAGTAGTTTACCACAGACCTTCGTGTCCATAGCTAGTATCCAGATGGCTTCTTCTCTCTCTCTGGATCTCAATACAAAGTTCTCCTCAGTCTTCGAGGAGATCTATTCGATGTAATCTTTTTTTGCGGTGTGTTTGTCGAGTTCCGATGAATTGTGAGTTTATGATCAAGGTTATCTATGAAAGATATTTGGTTCTTCTCTGAACTTTTTATGTGTGCTCATAATATCCTTGCAAGTCTCTTTGAATTATCGGTTTGTTTTGGCCTACTAGATCTATAGTTCTTGCGATGGGAGAAGTGCTTGGCTTTGGGTCCAATCTTGCGGTGTCCTTTCCCAGTGACAGTAGGGGCAGCAAGGCACGTATTGTATTGTTGCCATCGAGGATAAAAAGATGGGGTTTTCATCATATTGCTTGGGTTTATCCCTCTACATCATGTCATCTTTCTTAAGGTGTTACTCTGTTCGTATGAACTCAATACACTAGATGCATGCTGGATAGCGGTCGATGTGTGGAGTAATAGTAGTAGATGCAGAATCGTTTCGGTCTACTTGTCTCGGATGTGATGCCTATATACAATGATCATGCCTAGATAGTCTCATAATTATTCGCTTTTCTATCAATTGCTCGACAATAATTTGTTTACCCGCCGTAGAATATCGCTATCATGAGAGAAGCCACTAGAGAAAACTATGGCCCCCGGGTCTATTCTCAACATATCAATCAACATCTACTTTACTTTACCACTTTTATTTACTGTTTATTAAACCAAAAATACCAAAAATATAATTATCATCTCTATCAAATCTCACTCTCGTAAGCGACCGTAAAGGGATCGACAACCCCTTATCGCGTTGGCTGCGAAATTCTTATTTGTTTGTGCAGGTGCGAGGGACTCGCGCGTGGTCTCCTACTGGATTGATACCTTGGTTCTCAAAAACTGAGGGAAATACTTACGCTACTGTGCTGCATCTCCCTTTCCTCTTCGAGGGAATACAACGCAAGCTCAAGAGGTAGCAACCAGCAGCATCACGCTCCTATGTCATCGTCGCTTAAATCATCGCCATCTTCTGCTTTGACCGACATCCCAGTCGATCCGTCAGATAGTTCAGTCTTACCCAACCGAAATTATGTCCGACTGCAACCATGCTCCACCCTGCGCCGTGTCCGCCCGCACATTTCCATGCATTTCTTGACGCCCATGTGTATGCATGATCTTGCCATGACACATTCCAGACTCCTTCGAGCCTTATACGCACGTCGCCATCCTCGGTTCCAGTTTAACTGCTAGTCGAACAACACCACTGCTGCCATGCCGCCATCTCCGTAGCGTACGAAGCGTACAAAAAAAAGAACCCAAAAGTAGTCCTTGTAGTCTCTTGTGTACATGTGCAACCAGCTCATACAATTTCATCCACACCTGTAGCACCATGTGACTTCTTGACTAATTTTCTTGTTCTATTCTCTTCCACGCACAAGATCATTATGCTACTAACCAGCAGATTCCATGTTCCAACACGCTGGAATACCTTCCAGAACCGATTTTTTCCATGACAAATCTCTCACGCATGCAGCCATGCCTTTAGAGTTTCCATCGAATTTGCACAACACCTCAACCTTTACGTCCTCGCGCCGCCTGCATCTGTGCCTTGGCCTTTGCATATACACCTAACCGAAAAGCTCCCGCACAACCGCTAGGTTGGATAGGCCCAGCGGCCCGCCTGGCAATTCCTGTCGGCCAAAGCCTCGCGCTGGACATACGCTGCATGGCTCATCCGATCGATCGCGTCGCCGCCGCTTAGACCAATTCGTTGCTGCACGTCCATCTGATCTGCAAGATCTCCAGCTACTCGTCTGATGTCGCCTGCTTCCGATCGCTTTGATTCCCATGCCATAAATTTGCAACACACGCTGATAAGTCATCGTCCTGACCAGCCGTAGGTCACCGATGAAGCTTCTACCAAAGACGCTCCATCCGATCGCTAGCTTCCGCGACCATAAACTTTCGCCGGATCCTTGGAAATTTGACATCAATTTCATCCTCTAGATCAACAGCCACAACCTCCGCAAACCTTGCTCATGATACCACTTGTTAGAATAAATCTGAGGTGCCCCGTCGATCTATCGAGGACCAAGCAATCACACCAGCACGACATCGAGATTTGTTAACACTCCTCCCCATGACACATCTACAATACCGATACGTCTCCAACGTATCTACTTTTCCAAACACTTTTGCCCTTGTTTTGGACTCTAACTTGCATGATTTGAACGGAACTAACCCGGACTGACGCTGTTTTCAGCAGAACTGCCATGGTGTTGTTTTTGTGCAGAATAAAAAGTTCTTGAAATCGCCTGAAAATCAACGGAGAATTATTTCAGAAAATATAAAAAATACCTGCAAGAAGATCCACACATGGGGGCCCACGGGCTGTCCTCGAGGGTGGGGGGCGCGCCCCCTGCCTCGAGGGCACCCCGATGCCCCACCGACGTATCCCCGGGTCCTATATATTCCGTTTCGTGGAGAAAAAAATCAGGGAGAAAGAATTATCGTTTCACGAGACGGAGCCGCCGCCAAGCCCTAATCTCTCTCGGGAGGGCGGATCTGGAGTCCGTTCGGGGCTCCGGAGAGTGGAGATCGTCGCCATCGTCATCATCAACCTTCCTCCATCACCAATTCCATGATGCTCACCACCGTGTGTGAGTAATTCCATCGTAGGCTTGTTGGACGGTGATGGGTTGGATGGGATCTATCATGTAATCGAGTTAGTTTTGTTAGGTTTTGATCCCTAGTATCCACTATGTTCTGAGATTGATGTTGCTATGACTTTGCTATGCTTAATGCTTGTCACTAGGGCCCGAGTGCCATGATTTCAGATCTGAACCTATTATGTTTCCATGAATATATCTGTGTTCTTGATCCTATCTTGCAAGTCTATAGTCACCTACTATGTGTTATGATCCGGCAACCCCGAAGTGACAATAATCGGGACCACTCCCGATGATGACCATAGTTTGAGGAGTTCATGTATTCACTATGTGTTAATGCTTTGGTCCGGTACTCTATTAAAAGGAGGCCTTAATATCCCTTAGTTTCCAATAGGACCCCGCTGCCACGGGAGGGTAGGACAAAAGATGTCATGCAAGTTCTTTTCCACAAGCACGTATGACTATATTCGGAATACATGCCTACATTGCATTGATGAACTGGAGCTAGTTCTGTGTCACCCTAGGTTATAACTTCTACATGATGAATTGCATCCGACGTAATTTCCCATCACCGATCCAATGCCTACGAGCTTTACCTATATTGCTAGCCGCTTATTTACTTTTCCGTTGCTATTATCACAAAAACTACAAAAATATTGTCTTTACTTTTATTGCTGCTATCACCACTATCATATTACTGTGCTACTAAACTATCTTGCTGCAAATACTAAGTTTCCAGGTGTGGTTGAATTGACAACTCAGCTTCTAATACTTAAGAGTATTCTTTGGCTCCCCTTGTGTCGAATCAACAAATTTGGGTTTAATACTTTACCCTCGAAAACTGTTGCGATCCCCTACACTTGTGGGTTATCAAATACCGCACACCGACTGCCCGGGCGCCGGCACACGCCGCCGGCTCCCCCGCGTGCCCGTGCTATTATGTTGGCATATCTGACATCGTGTGTCTACGCTCGCTATATATGAGAAGCCTAGGATACAAGTGTCCTATTAGGACACAACTCCTACCCTGTCTACACATAGTCCAAAACCAAGTCCAACTGTAACCTACCTTGTACAATAATATTCGACACAACTCTAACAAGGAGGACGGGCCTTAGGAGGCTGGTGCACCTAGCCCAATAAGGCTAGGACGCCCCCCCTATAGCCCATGCATTCCCTAGGTGCTAGAGGAACCCTTCCAGACTCCTCCAAAACCCTCCGAAACCTTCTAGAACATGCCGGAAGCTTGCAGATACAATACCGGTAAAACCCGAAACTTTTTCGGTAGCCAAGATATGACTTGCCATATATAAATCTTTACCTCCGGACCATTACGGAGCTCCTCGTGCCGAGATCTCATCCGGGATTCCAAACAACATTCGGTCACCAACGTGAATATCCCAATACTACTATAGCGTCACCGAACATTAAGCGTGCGGACCCTATGGGTTCGAGAATCATGTGGACATGACCGAGACACCTCTCCGGTCAATAACCAACAGTGGGACTTGGATGCCCATGTTGGTTCCCACATATTCCACGAAGATATTTATCGATCAAACCACGATGACAGGGATTCAATAAATCCCATATGCAGTTCCCTTTGTCTAGCAGTATGTTACTTGCCCAAGATTCGATCGTCGGTATCTCCATACCTATTTCAATCTCGTTACCGGCAAGTCTCTTTAATCATAATGTAATACAAGATCCCACGAGTAACTCCTTAGTCACATTGCCTGCAAGCTTCTTGTGATGTTGTATTGTCGAGTGGGCCCCGAGATACCTCTCCGTCATTGATACGTCTCCAACGTATCTATAATTTTTGATTCTTCCATGCTATTATTTATGATGTTTTGGATGTTTAATGGGCTTTGTCATACACTTTTATATTATTTTTGGGACTAACCTACTGTCACATCCCTAGCTTGCTTTGCACTTGGACTAGATTGGTTGTGGCATCATGTTTAAATTTTATTTAAACTTGAAATGGGGATGATCAAACCCTAGCACCAAATGAATTCAACTAGGGAAAAAAAATCATTTTCAATGATCCCAAAATGCCCTTTGAAAATGTTCATGATTTCTGATAAAGGTGAAAACCTCTACCAAAAATGATGAACATGTTTCTAGGTCATTCCTGGATTTTCGATTTAAATCATAATGTATTTGAATCGGGGCATTTGAATTCTATGAATATTTTAAATGCTCCAAATATTCTGGAATCACTTGAGGGCCTCTGGAATAATTCAGCTAGTTCCCATAATTATTTTCAGATTTTAATAAAAATGGTTTAGTTCCTAAACTAAATCAAAACACACAAAACAAATAGAAAAGAGAAACAAAAAACAGGTTTAGAGCAGAGAGAGAGAGAAGCCCACCTGACTTACCAGGCGGCCTAGTTGGCTGACCCAGCCCACCACCGCTTCCCCCTCTGTCATCTTCCTCCTCTTGCCAGTAGGCAGAGGGGAAGCAGCGCACGACGCCCGCGCGCGCCGGCACGCAGCTGCCTGCCTGGCCCTTGCGAGGCCTTGTCCTTGCGCCGCTGGAGACGCCTCGAGCCCCTTGGTCCTTTCCCCTCACTCTCTGCCTTCTCCCTCGTCCTCTCCCTCGTTCTCCCCTCACGGCCGAAGCCGCCATGGCCGTGCCACCGAGACCACCGCAGCCACCGCCGTCCCCTCGTCATCTCATCGCGTCCAACAGTTCCAAAGCGTCTCCCACAACGTCTATGGGCAAGAACACAAGCCGAGGAGCACCACACCGACGACATCGAGCTCGTCCTCACCGCCGGTGCCCGAAGATCGTCGACGCCGATTGGGCCGCTCCAGAGCTTCCCCGGGCCAGCTGAGCTTCTCATCTGGATCGATGTGAGCTCCTCTCCGTTTTCCCCCTCACCTCCTCGCCCCGCGCGCCCTCTAGGTGTAGCTCCTCTCCGGCCGAAGCTCGCCGTCCGCCATGGCCGATGCCCTGCCTGCTTCCGAGTTCATCCCGCTTTGTGTTGTTGCCGTCATGCTCCCCATGACCTGCCGATGCCGCCCAGCTACGCCTTTTAGTCGCCAGCACCCCAACGGCCTCACGCCGTGTGCCACCGTAGCACCATCGTCGCCCCGTTCGCCGCTGCCACCGCCACAACCCACCCCAGCACTTGCCACGGCCACCATCCGAAGCGCCGCAGTAGCAGCTTTCCAACACACCGATCCGCGCGAGCTCCCGTTGCTGGAGCTGGCCGGACGGGCAACTCCGGCGAGCCACCGCCGTGTCTTTGGTCGCCGACGCCTATCGCTGACGTGGCCGCTTACTTAGGGGCTAATCACCCCACTAACTAACCACCTGGCCCACTGACACATGGGCCCCACACACTTAATTAATCACACTTTAGTTTCTGTTTAGTTTTAACTAAGCACAGCGGACCCACGTGTCAGTTTTGAGTACGCTGACGTGGTCGTTGACCTGACCCCCCCTGTTTGTGACTCTAGGCAGCACTGTGTCACTGGCATGTGGAGCCCACATGTCAGATTTGACCTGGACCAGCCCGTTGACCTGCTGACATCTGCATGATGTCATGATGACACAATAAAGCCTTTTCTGGAATTAGTTAATTTTAAATAATTCAGGATATTCTAGAAAATGCTTTAAACTTCAAAAAAGCATAGAAAATAATCTATAACTCAGAATGAAATAATTTATATATGAAAAATGATCAGAAAAATTCAAGGAATCTGTTTATGGCATTTTCATGCATGTTTGAACAACCTACAGCCATTGTACATGACAATTTGAACAAATGGCATTTGAAATGTCTTATATGGAGTTTGTTTTTGAATCCAGGGTTCAAACCAACTTCATTTAAATCGTTGCTAGTTGCATGAGCTCAAATCATAGCATATTTCCATGTCACATTCATGCATCATATTGTCGCATTGCATTGATTGTGTTCTTCCTTGTTTGTCGGTGTTTGTCCCCTCTCAGTAGATGCTGTTTCGACGATGTGATCGATGACACCGATGAAGAACTTCACTATCTTCAGAAGTGCCAGGCAAGCAAAACCCCCTTGTTCATTCCCATACAATCCCACTGTCTCGCTCCTGCTCTCTTTAACTGCATTAGGACAACAACGTTTCAACTGTTACCTGTTGCGGTAGTTGAACCCCTTTCCTCTGCATGACCTGTCATTGCCCCAGTAAATAGTTGAAACCCACTAGCATGAGTAGGAGTTGTTTGAGCCATGTTGTGCCTACTCATTCATGCTTTCTAGTTATGCCTGCTATTGCTTAGAGTTGTGTCTGGTCTGATTCATCGGGGATGAATTGGAATGGTGATGAACATGTCCTACTGTGTGTGAGCTAAGTGTGTGAACACGATTTGGTAAAGGTAGCGGTGAGAGGCCATGTAGGAGTACATGGTGGGCTGTCTCACTGGAACCGTTCTTAAGAACTGAGTTCTGTGTAAGTTGTCCAATGACTAGCTACTACCACGCATTGGAATGCTTAAGTGCCCCTCTCGACTTATTAATCAACTCGATCTCTGTCCAGGAGTTGCAACTAGTTTCTGGTGTTTGTAGGTAGTGTTAGTAGTCTACCAAGTGGCACCCGGTACAGGTGGGCTTGGGACAGACTAGGCACCGTGGCACGGTGTACCAAGCGTAGATCCATCCGTCGAGGTGGGCTTGAGAACCCTGCGCACATCGTTTGGGGCCGTGAGCGACACCCCGACCGGATCTCCTTGCGGATGGAACCCGGATAGGCGATAAACATGGACTAGAGTCTTGTGTGGTTAGTCAGGTCGTGGCCGACACCCTCGCCAGGCTTCCGCTTGACGGTTGCCGAGTTACACGACGTGTACATGGCGGTAAGTGGCGAGAGCGTGTGTGAAGAAGTACACCCCTGCAGGGTTAACATGATCTATTCGAATAGCCGGGTCCGCGGTTATGGACTTCTTGGTTGCTTACGTGGTACATAGACAACTTGAAGTGGATACTCTAAAATGCTCAAGATAAGTGTGAGTGCTATGGATGGCCTTCTCGTAGGGAGACGGGAGCGGATCCATAGTGGTGTATTGATTGGTGAATATGTGGACTCGTGTGCGCCACCTCAAAAGAGTTACTTGCAGTCGTAGTTCAGGATAGCCACCGAGTCAAAGCTGGCTTGCTGCAGTTAAACTCCACCACCCCTTTGTTGATACTGATGCATATGTAGTTAGTTCTGATGTAAGTCTTGCTGAGTACCTTTGTACTCACGTTTGCTTAATTTATGTTTTTGCAGAGAGACTTCAGTCTCACTAGTAGTTTCGCGTGGACTTCGATGTTTAGCTTGTTACCTCAGCTACGATCTTGTGCCCTTGGGAGGGTCTTGTAGATAGTCAGGCTTCTCAGCCTTTTTCATTTGTAGTTGTCTGTACTCAAACATGTTATGCTTCCGTTGCTTGTATGCTCTGTATTTTGGGGTCATGAGACCCACTGCTTGTAATAAATGTTATGATGGCTCTTCTGGGCCTTTATCTATATGAGTTGTTGAGTTATGTTGTGATGCCATGTTGTACAACACATACTTGCATGTTATGCGTACGTGTAATGTGTATTGCTATGTGTGTTATCCGACATCTAGTTGTTTACCCTTGGTAGCCTATCTTACAGGGAAATGCCTCCTAGTGCTTCCACTGAGCCTTGGTAGCTTGCTACTGCTCCGGAACACTTAGGCTGGCTGGCATGTGTCCTTCTTCGTTCCCGTGTCTGTCCCTTAGGGGAAATGTCACGTGTTGTTCCTTTAAGTCATTGTATCTTGCTACGACTTGGGTTCATACGTTGATGACCGACACGTTCGTTGCTGGGTCATGTATGCCTGTCTCTGTAATTTAGCGCCACTTTTGATTTATAACTAGTCATGTCGGCCCAGGTTCTCTGTCATATGGATGCTAGCGACACTATCATATACGTGTGCCAAAATGCGCAAACGGTCCCGGGCCAGGTAAGGTGGCACCCGTGGGGATACCGTGCGTGAGGCCGCAAAGTGATATGATGTGTTACATGCTAGACCTGTGTGACTTAGGATCGGGGTCCCGACACCTACTAATCCAAAGGCCCAGTCCAGATTGTTGTTTTTTGCCTATTTCAGGGTTTTGCAGAAAAGGAATATCAAACGGAGTCCAAACGGAATGAAACCTTCGAGAGAGATATTTTTGGAGAAAATCATGCACGGGAGACTTGAGAACCACAAAGTAGGGGCTACGAGGTGCCCACGAGGGTGGGGTGCGCGCCCCCCTTCCCAGGGCGCGCCCCCTGCTTCGTGGGCCCCTCGTGAGTCCCTCGGTGTCCTCCTTCCTCCTATATAAGCCTACGTACCCCGAAACCATCAGCAACAGAGAGAAAACCCTAATTCCACCACCGTAACCTTTTGTTCCCGTGAGATCCCATCTTGGAGCCTGTTTCGGAGCTCCGCCGGAGGGGGGGGATCCAGCACGGAGTGCTTCTACATCATCATCATCGCACTCACCCTGAGTTGTGAGTAGTTTACCACAGACCTTCGGGTCCATAGCTAGTATCTAGATGGCTTCTTCTCTCTCTTTGGATCTCAATACAAAGTTCTCCTCGGCCTTCAAGGAGATCTATTCGATGTAATCTCTTTTTGCGGTGTGTTTGTCGAGATCCAATGAATTGTGGGTTTATGATCAAGATTATCTATGAGAAATATTTGGTTCTTTTCTGAACACTTTATGTGTGCCCATAATATCCTTGCAAGTCTCTTCGAATTATTGATTTGGTTTGGCCTACTAGATCTATAGTTCTTGCAATGGGAGAAGTGCTTGGCTTTGGGTTCAATCTTGTGGTGTCCTTTCCCAGTGACAGTAGGGGCAGCAAGGCACGTATTGTATTGTTGCCATCGAGGATAAAAAGATGGGGTTTATATCATATTTCTTGAGTTTATCACTCTACATCATATGATCTTGCTTAAGGCGTTACTCTGTTCTTATGAACTCAATACACTAGATGCATGCTGGATAGCGGTCGATGTGTGGAGTAATAGTAGTAGATGCAGGCAGGAGTCGGTCTACTTGTCTCGAACGTGATGCATATGTACAATGATCATGCCTAGATAGTCTCATAATTATTCGCTTTTCTATCAATTGCTCGACAGTAATTTGTTTACCCGTCGTAGAATATCGCTATCATGAGAGAAGCCACTACAGAACACTATGGCCCCTGGGTCTATTCTCAACATATCAATCTACATCTACTTTACTTTTTCCGCTTTTACTTTCTGTTCTTATAAACAAAAATACAAAAAATATAAATTATCATCTCTATCAGATCTCACTTTCGTAAATGACCATAAAGGGATTGACAACCCCTTATCGCGTTGGCTGCGAAGTTCTTATTTGTTTGTGCAGGTGCGAGGGACTCGCGCGTGGTCTCCTACTGGATTGATACCTTAGTTCTAAAAAACTGAGGGAAATACTTATGCTACTGTGCTGCATCTCCCTTTCCTCTTCGAGGGAATACAACGCAAGCTCGAGAAGTAGCAAGAAGAATTTCTGGCGCCATTGCTGGGGAGGCTTACGCAAAAGTCATATACCAAGTACCTATCACAAACCCTTATCCTTCGCATTACATTTTTTGCCTCTCGTTTTCCTCTCCCCCACTTCACCCTTCTCGTTTTATTTGCCCTTCTTCTGTCGTGTGTTTATCGTTCGCTTGTGTGTGTTGGCTAGCTCGCTTGTCACTATGGCTCTCCCTATTAGTGTTGACCCTCACCTCAAGAGGCTAGAGGAGATTGAAAACAATGTTAGACATTTTATGACTATACGATTTGAGCATAATGACTTTTTCAGAAGTGAGCTTAAAGAACAGAAATAGTTTATGGAGTATATGAATAAAGACCTTGATGATATGTCTAAGTAATTTTATGGCTTGAAATCTCAGTTTGCTGATCTTAAGAACTTAATTGCCCAAATTTCAGATAAACAGTCCACCTTGATCAATAAGATGGCTGCTAAACCGGAAGATCATGAAAATAAAGATGATGATCTGAAAAACTGAGGGAAATACTTATGCTACTGTGCTGCATCTCCCTTTCCTCTTCGAGGGAATACAACGCAAGCTCGAGAAGTAGCAGTCATACGGAGTGACAAATCCCAGTCTTGATCCATGCCAACTCAACAGACGCCCTCGGAGATACCTGTAGAGAATCTTTATAGTCACCCAGTTACATTGCGATGTTTGATACACACAAAGTACTCCTCCGGTGTCAGTGAGTTGCACGATCTCATGGTCATAGGAATAGATACTTGACATGCAAAAAACGATAGCAGTAAACTTGATACGATCATATGCTACGCTTATAGTTTGAGTCTCGTCCATCAAATAATTCTCCTAGTGATGTGATCCCGTTATCAAATGAGAACTCATGTCTATGGCTAGGAAACCATAGCCATCTTTGATCAACGAGCTAGTCCGGTAGAGGCTCACTAGGGGCATGTTGATGTCTATGTATCCACACATGTATTTGAGTTTCCAGTCAATACAATTATAGCATGGATAATAAACGATTATCATGAACAAGGAAATATAATAGTAACCACTTTATTATTGCCTCTAGCGCATATTTCCAGCAATCTCCCACTTGCACTAGAGTCAATAATCTAGCATTACATGGTAATGAATCTAACACCCATAGATTTCTTGTATTGATCATGGTTTTCCCGCGGAAAAGGTTTAGTCAACGAATATGTAACATTCAGATCTGTATGTACTTTGCAAATGTTTATGTCCTCCTCCTTGATCGCATCACAGATGGAATTGAAGCATCGCTTTATGTATCTGGTTCTCTTGTGAAACCTTGGTTCCTTGGCCAGAACAATGGCACCAATGCTGTCATAGAACAGAGTCATTGGGTCCAGTGCACTAGGAACAACTCTAAGATCTGTCATGAACTACTTCATCCAGACACCTTCCTTCGCTGCCTCCTAGGCATCTATGTACTCCGCTTTGCATGTAGAATCAGCTACCATGCTTTGCTTGGAACTGCACCAGCTTACCGCTCCCCCATTTAGAATATATATGTATCCGGTTTGAGACTTAGAGTCATCCAAATCAGTGTCAAAGCTTGCATCGACATAACCCTTTATGACGAGCTCTAGATTACCTCCATAAACGAGACACATTTCCTTAGTCCTTTTCAGGTACTTAAGGATATTCTTGATTGCGTCCAGTGTTCCAGTCTTGGATCACTTTAAAACCTTCCAGACATACTTATGGCATGGCTGACATCTGGTCTTGTGCACATCATCGCATACATGATAGAGCCTATGGCAGAAGCATAGGGGATGACACTCATCTTTTCTGTACCCTCTGTAGTCACTGGGCATTGAGTCTTACTCAACTTCACACCTTGCAAAACAGGCAAGAACCCCTTCTTGGACTAATCCATTTTGAACTTCTTCAAAATCTTATCAAGGTATGTGCTTTGTGAAAGTCCTATTAAGCGTCTCGATCTATCTCTATATATGTTGATTCCTAATATGAAAGCAACTTCTCCTAGGTCCTTCATTGAAAAAGTCTTGTTCGAATATTCCTTCATGTTTTTAAAAAGTTATATATTGTTTCCAATCAGCAATATGTCATCCACATATAATATTAGAAACGCTATAGAGCTCCCACTCAATTTCTTGTAAATACAAGCTTCTCCATAAACCTGTATAAACCCAAACGCTTTGATCACCTCATCAAAGCGAAGATTCCAACTCCAAGATGCTTGCACCAGTCCATAAATGGATCACTGGAGTTTGCACACTTTTTCAGCATTCTCTGGATCGACAAATCTTTCGGTTGCATCATATACAACTCTTCCTTAAGGAAACCATTAAGGAATGTTGTTTTGACATCCAATCGAAAAATACTACTATTGCCAACATGATTCTGACGGACTTAAGCATCGCTACGGGTGAGAAAGTCTCATTGTAGTCAAATCCTTGAACTTGTGAAAACCCCTTTGCCACAAGTCAAGCTTTATAGACGGTGACATAACCGTTCGCGTTTGTCTTCTTCTTGAAGATCCATTTATTCTGAATGAAATTTCGCCCTTCAGGTAATATCTCCAAAGTTTGTACTTTGTTTTCATACATGGATCCCATCTCCGATTTCATGGCCTCTAACCATTTGTCAGAATCCGGGCCCACCATCGCTTCTCCATAGCTCGTAGGTTCATCGTTGTCCGACAACATGACTTCTAAGACAGAGGTACCGTACCACTCAGGAGTAGTATGTATCCTTGTCGACCAACGAGGTTTGATAGTAACTTGATCTGAAACTTCATGATCACTATCATTAGCTTCCTCTTCAACTAACGTAGGTGCCATAAAAACATCTTTCTATGCTTTGCTACTCTCTGGTTGAAGTAAAGGTTCAACAACCTCACCAAGTTCTATCTTCCTCCCACTCAATTCTTCCAGGAGAAACTCTTTCTCGAGAAAGGAACCATTCTTAGAGACAAACACTTTGCCCTCGAATATGAGATAGAAGGCATACCCAACCGTCCCATGTGGGTATCCTATGAAGACGCATTTGTCCGCTTTGGGTTCGAGCTTTTCTGGCTGAAGCCTTTTGACATAAGCATCGCAACCCCAAACCTTAAGAAACGACAGCTTAGGTTTCTTCCCAAACCAAAGTTCATACGACATCGTATATACAGACTTAGATGGTGCCCTATTTAAAGTGAATGCAGCTGTCTCTAATGCATAACCCCAAAACGATAGTGGAAGATCGGCAAGAGACGTCATAGAACGCACCATATCCAATAAGGTACAATTACAATGTTTGGACACACCATTACGTTGTGGTGTTCCAGGCGGCGTTAGTTGTGAAACAATTCCACATTGTCTTAAGTGATTGCCAAACTCATAACTCAGATATTCTCCCCCTCGATCGGATCGTAGGAATTTAATCTTCTTGTTACGATGATTCTCAACTTCACTCTCAAATTGCTTGAACTTTTCAAACTTTCAGACTTATGCTTCATTAAGTAAATATACCCATATCTACTCAAATCACCGGTGAAGGTGAGAAAGTAATGATATCCACCGCGCGTGTCAACACTCATCGGACCACACACATCAGTATGTATGATTTCCAACAAGTCACTTGTTCGTTCCATTGTTCCGGAAAACGAGGTTTTAGTCATCTTGCCCATGAGGCATGGTTCGAATGTGTCAAGTGATTCAAAATAAAGTGACTCCAAAATTCCGTCAGCATGGAGTTTCTTCATGCGCTTTACACCAATATATGACCTAAGCGGAAGTGCCACAAGAAAGTGGTACTATCATTATCAACTCCACATCTTTTGGCATCAATGTTATGAACATGTGTATCATCACTATTGAGATTCAAAAAGAATAAACCCCTCACAATGGGTGCATGACCTTGAAATATATTACCCATATAAATAGAACAACCATTATTCTATGATTTAAATGAGTAACCGTCTCGCATTAAACAAGATCCAAATATAATGTTCATGCTCATCAACACAGACACTAAATAACGATTATTCAGGTTTATCACTAATCCCGGTGGTAGTCAAAGAGGGAATGTGCCGACGACGATCACATCAACCTTGGAACCATTTCCCACGTGCATCGTTACTTCGTCCTTCGCCAGCCTTCTTCTATTCGGTAGTTCCTATTTAGAGTTGCAAATGTGAGCAACCGCATCGGTACCAAATACCCAGGCACTACAACGAGAGCTGGTAAGGTACACATCAATAACATGTATATAATATAGACCTTTGTTGGCCCTCTTCTTGTCGGCCAGATACTTGGGGCAATTCCACTTCCATTGGTCAGTTCCCTTGCAATAGAAGCACTCAGTTTTCGGCTAGGGTCCAGCCTTGGGTTTCTTCATGGGAGGGGCAACTACTTAGCCACTCTCCTTGGAGTTTCCCTTCTTTCCCTTGATCTTCTTGAAACTAGTGGTTTTATTGACCATCAACACTTGATTCTCCTTCTGGATGTCTACTTCCACAAATTTCAGCATCGCGAACAGCTCAAAGACTGACCTAGTCATCCCTTGCATGTTATAGTTCAACACAAAGCTCTTGTAGCTAGGTGGCAGTGATTGAAGAACTCTGTTAGTGATCGCCTTAGGCGGGAGCTCAACTCCCAACTGGGCTATACAGTTATAATACCCAGGCATTCTGAGTATGTGCTCACTAACAGAATTGTTCTCCTCCATTTTGCAGGTATAGAAGTTATCGTAGGTCTCATACATCTTGATTAGGTTATTTTTCACAAAAATAACCTTCAACTCCAGGAACATCTCATATGCTCTATGACGTTCAAAACGCCTTTGAAGTCCTGGTTCTAATCCATACACCATGGTGCACTGAACTATTGAGTAGTCATCAACACGCGACTACCAGGCATTCATAATGTGCACAGACACTAGAGGGGTGGCGCACCAAGCGGTGCATCAAGGACATAAACCTTTTGGGCAGCAGTGAGGATTATCCTCAGATTACGGGCCCAGTCCACAAAGTTGCTTCCATCATCTTTCAGTTTAGCTTTCTCTAGGAATGCATTAATATTCAGGGGAGCTACTACGTGAGCCATTGATCTACAACATAATTTGCAAAGACAACTTAGACTTTTGTTCAAGATAATGAGTTCAATTAATCATATTACCTAAGAACTCCCACTCAAATCAACAACCCTCCGGTTGACCGAGTGTATCATGATCCAAATTCACCAACCCAAGTCCGATCATCACGTGAGATGAGGTGGTTTCAATGGTGAACATCTCCATAATCATATCTACTATATGACTCATGTTTGACCTTTCAGTCTCTTGTGTTCTGAGGGAATGTCTGTACATGCTAGGCTCGTCAAGTTTAACCCAAGTGTTCCGCATGTGCAAAACTGGCTTGCACACGTTGTATGTGAACATGGAGTCTATCACACCCGATCATCACGTGGTGCTTCGAAACGACGAACTTTCGTGACGGTGCACACTTGGGGAGAACACAATTTTATCTTGAAATTTTTAGTGAGGGATCACCTTATAATGCTACCATCGTCCAAAGAAAAATAATATGCATAAAAGGATTAACATCACATGAAAATCATAAGTGACATGATATGACCATCATATTGTGCTTTTGATCTCCATCTCCAAAGCACCGATATGATCTCCAACGTCACCGGCATGACACCATGATCTTCATCATCGTGTTTCCACCGGGGTTGTCATGCCAACCATGCTTCTACAACTATTGCTACCGCTTAGCGATAAAGTAAAGCATTACATAGCGCTTAATGATTGACACGCATGTCATGCAATAATTACAAAAATATGAATAAATACTGCAAGGCAACAGCCTCACAACTCTTTATTATAATAAAGACAAGAAGACCATAAGTAGCTAAATTACAGGGGAGGGATTATAAACATGGGAATGTACAACAAAGACAACTAACCTATGGGAGTGAGTTAACCAAGTTAACAAAAGATCCTTATATTTAATTTTAATCCTATGAGAAAGCAAAGAAATGGCATGGATAAAGTTTCTCCTCCAAGCTCTGAATGTAGGGGTTTCATTCCTGAAAACCTTTCCATTTCTCAAAATCCATATGTTCCAAGCTGCCACAAAAACTACTTCTGTGAAGAAGGGTTTGTTGAACTCCCTACTAGCCTTCAAAGTCATCTGGTAGGTTGTTTGATCCGGTTGTGCAACCCACTGAATACCCCTATAATTCCAAACCCTCTGATTGAAATTGCATGACAAGAAAAGATGCACCCTGTCCTCAAGAATCAGAAGATGACATAAAACACAAGTGTCATCATTGATTGTCCAGTGCCTCCTTTGCATCATGTCTCTGGTATTCAAACGATCAATCAGTAACAGCCAGCCAAAAACCTTGAGTTTAAGTGTACACGAACATCTCCAAATCCATTTGAATATGGGATCAACCTGGATATGAGCATGCGCGAGAGTATAATAAGACTTGGCGCTATATACTCCACTTTTTGTAGGCCAAATCCAAGAATCGTGGTGGTCTACTAGTGTAACCGAGTCCAACATCTGAGTTAGTTGCATCAGCTCTTGATACGCCTCGGAGGAAAGAGGCAAATGAAACAAGCCCACAAGATTATCATTCTCCAGAACATCTCACACCATGAGTAGGTTGTCGGTCACATAGGAGAACAGACGTGGGAAACGCTCCTTCATAGGCAGACTACTCCCCGTCAGTTGCCATTTGTCTTGCCAGAATAAGATAGAGTCCCCAGATCAAGCAATCGAACGAGCTACGGTCCAAAACTTATCAAAAAGTTTCATAATATCGCGCCAGCTTGAGGTGGGGATGCTGCATAATAGGTATTCCAGATCAGATGCACCCATAGGATGTCCATTTTGTTGATTTTTTTTGAAAAGATGCTTGATCAGTAGAGCTTCATTTTGAATTTGCAGGTTAATGATGCCAAGCCCACCATAATTTTTTGGTTGATAGACAAGCTCCCATGCAGCAAGAGACTGTCTAGGATTATCAGTATTTCCACGCCAAAGACATTGTCTCTCAATCTGTTCAATCTGCTTTAAGATCCCTACTGATATCGACAAGGAGCATAAAAAGTAGATAGACATAGAGCTGAGAACAGACTGTAGTAGCTGGAGATGACTGCCTTGATTAAGGAAACATGACCAAGCAGATAACCTTATTTCAATGCGATGCACTAGAGGCATCAGATCAAAAATAGTTGGTCTAGTAGTTCCCATAGGAAACCTAAGATAAGTGAAAGGTAGCGTGCCCACTTGCCATCCAAGCATGGAGGCAATCCTAGCAGATTCCTCAGTCAAGATGTTGAGAGGTATCATTGATGACTTTGCAAAGTTAACCTTCAAACCAGTTGATGTTTCAAAAGTGTCCAACATATGTTTGAGAGAAAGGAGCTGACTGTCAACAGCGAGAAGGATGATTAGCATATCATCCGCGTACTGCACTATTGGGTAATCCTCAGAGCTTGAAGGGATAGGTAAAGACAATATCCCACTATCCTTCATATCATTAACCACTGATTGAAGAAGATCCACAACTATTACAAAAAGAAGAGGGGAGAAAGGATCCCCTTGCCGAACACCAGTTTTGCATTCAAAATGTCGACCTGGCACTCCATTAAGCAGAATAGAGGATGAGCTAGGGGCTAGCAATGTCTGAACCCACCCAAGCCATTTAGCATCAAAGCCCTTTTGTTTGAGTATTTGCAAGATAACAGAGTGTTCGATTGTGTCGAAAGCCTTAGTAAAATCCAACTTTAACAACACAATTGGTTTACGAGAGCCTTTGCATTGATGGATATACTCGAAACACCAAGCCACATAGTCTTGGATTGATCTTCATTTCAGAACCCATACTGTTTTTATGAATAAACTGAAGGATTACCTTTTACAACCTGTTGGCGAGCAGTTTTGTAAGAAGTTTCAGACAAGTGTTTGTCAGTGAGATAGGTCTATAATCTCCAACCACTTCAGGGTTAAGCTTCTTCGGGATCAACGTAATGAGTGAAGAATTTAAGCAGGCCAGATCACATTTGTCGTCTGAAAATTCATGCACCAGCAACCCTATGGCTCCTGCTGGTTGCCGTATTCATCGGCATGCAAGTCGTGATAATCTATACAAAACATGATCATCTCATACATCAAATATATCTCATCGTGTCTTTGGCCATCTCATATCACAACATACCCTGCAAAAACAAGTTAGACGTCCTCTACTTTCTTGTTGCATGTTTTACGTGGCTGCTATGGGTGACTAGTAAGAACCTTTCTTACCTACGTAAAGCCACAACAGTGATATTCAAATTGCTATTTAACCTTCTACAAGGCTGCCTTTGTCAAGTCCGATTCAACTAAGGTGTGAGAGATAGACACCCGCCAGCCATCTTTATGCAATGAAGTTGCATGTCAGTCGATGGAACCGGTCTCATGTACATGGACATGTAAAGTTGGTCCGGGCCGCTTCATCCCACAATACCGCTGAATCAAAATAAGACTAAGGAAGAAAGCAATTTGAACATCAACGCCCACAAACTCCTTTGTGTTCTAATCGTGATGTCATCTACACATAGACCTACACTACTGCAGGATGCTGCTAACGCGACACTATGATCAGAGACCCTTTGATGAAATTGTGTGTGATTCCATAATCACAAACGGTGGTGTAAAATAGCCGTCAAAAAAGGTGCAAAGCGTTTGTGATGGAGGATGCATCAAACACAGTTCATATTTTAGTTGCGTGTGCGATGCAAGGCATACGGTTCAGCTCAATTAACTGTTTGCGATGAGGAGGAACAAAAGAAACGGGCAGCCAGATGAAGGTGTGTGCGATGTATATCATACGGTTCACTCGGATGAACAGTTTGTGATTAGGCAACACAAAAGGAACGGTCGGCCGGATCAAGGTGTGTGCGATGTACATCATACGGTTCACTCGGATGAACTGTTTGTAATTAGGCAAGAGAACAGAAACAGTTCAATATAACAAGATGTGTGTGATACGCATCAAACAGGTCTGTAATCAGAAATGTGTGCGAAGACCGATAATAACACAGACGATTGCTTCTAATAAGACGTACGTGATATGCTCTGTCTACACAATATCTATTGGCCATTGTCGGACGGGCGGTCATCTGGATACGCCATAAGGATGCGAAGAGGCATTCCTATCAGCAAGGACTAGTTGTTCCACCAGTAGCTCATGTAAGAAAACTATCAAGTTAAGTGTGCTCAGGCTGGAGCAGCCATCAGATGGGTGACTGGATGGGAAGTTGTGTTGATGTTAAATTAACTAATAGGATGGGTCATTTCGGTCAAATGACCGAAATGACCCATTCCCTGAGCTAATTTAACCTCGAGGTCCTCGTTTTTATTTTATTTTATTTTTTAACACATGTTAAAGAAGGTCTACCGCATTACTTTTTGACAATGTGCGATACGTGTCATACAGTTGATCCATCCGACCTATTTGTGATGGAATAGGCCGTGTGTGTTGTGGGCAAACGCTTGTTAGTATTCAACTGTTTGGGATTGACGAATTCATCATTGATGGGTTCCCTAGTTTGGCCAGTGTTCATCTGATCATCATCTACTTCTTGTGCTAGCTCGATGTTCCTTCTATGCTAAGTTTCCATTAATTGATGGCATTTTATAAACACACCACCATTTCTCGCCATTTCCTCACTTGTTTCCCGCTACCCTGCTATATTGCGCATAGGCGGCGCACAACGCACGGAGGCGACAAGCCTGTAGCACATCCACCTTTTCCAAGCATGCCAACCCACCAAAGCGCCGCCTTTGCCATCAACGTCGTCGACGAGGAAAACGAGCAGGCGCCACGGCCCGTCAAGGCCGAGGCGCTCCCTGGCAACGCGATGGACGACTCCGTGATGCGCGTCATCGCCAGGGTTGAGCAGACCTTTGGCGCGTGGCGCTTGAGCACCGCGGATCAAGATAGGCATTTCAGCGCCGACAGGCTGCAGCTCGCTGCACAACATGATCAATGGCGCGCCGCATAGCAAGCTAGGCGTGTCCGCACCGATAGGGTGTGGCTCGCCGCACGGCGAGACTGTTGGAGTGCCGTAGAGCGAGCGGCGCAGCGCACCGCACAGCAAGAGCGGGACCATCGATGCTTGCCTGCTGTCGACACGGCGTTGCAGCTGGGTACACGTCCCTTCAGTATCCCCATTCCTCGGCAGGAGTGGGCAGAGGCCCTCAGCGCCGTACTTGCACCAGAGTCCGGCCGCGCCGTACTTGGACCGGACACCCGCCGCACCGTTCGCATGGGTGGTGCCGTTCGCCTTGTCCGCGGCCCGCTGGATGCCAACACGCTGGTCCGTAGGCTCGACCGCCTCCTTGGCCCAGGTGTCCACCTGGGAGTAGTAGAGGAACATGGCCGTCGCATTCTCGAGCTGGTGATCTCCGATGAAATAGCCAACTTGGAGCTCGAGATCACGCTCCAGATGTACCGCGAGCGTGTCGGCCGCTTGGACGAACGCTGGCACGAGTTCAGGCACAGCCAAGAGCTACCGTAGGCAAGAGCTGCTGGTCATGGTCTCATGGACGTGTTTTATTTTGTTGAGTTGTTTCGACGTGGATAACTATGTATTAACAGCAATCATAGTATTGCTCTGTTAATTGCTCTATTTCAATGTGTGTACTCTGTTTTCCGTTCTTATATGTTCTGTTTCAATGTGTGTATATATGATTTCCATTCTGTATATGTGGATGGTAACAGCTAGATTCAAATTAGTATATAAAAACAAATAGAAAATGAAATTCATAATATATATATATATATATACATATATATATATATATATATATATATATATATATATATTAATTGTTCATTAGTTCATCACAGAATATATATAATATCATCACATATACATGATGATACTTAACTACTAGGTACAATGCATAAAATTGAAAACAAACAATACTAAAACTAATAATCACTCCTGATGCGCGGTGTTATCCCAGCGCGGAGGCATTACTCCGCCTCCTTCGCCTTGCAGCACTTGACGTACCGATCTGCCTCTTGTTGGCGGACGAGCGCGGATGATCTTGCCATTTCCTTGGGCGCCCACCGGAGCTCCTCGTCGGTGGCACGCAGGAGCTTATCGGCCCACCTCCATGCAGCGATGAGGCGCCTAGCGCCTTTGGCCTTCCTCGCGAAGTACCCATCTCCGTACACCTCCTCTGCACGATGACACGCCCGCCCCCAAAGCTCCAACTTCTCCTTTTTCCAGGCAGCATCACGTGCCTCACAGGCCGCCTGGTACCTGGCTTTCTCCTCCGCCATCTCCTTCTTGAACACCACTTGCCTGGCTTTCTCAGCCGACGATAGTGACTTCCACAGACAAAGATTGTACTAGCCCCAAAACCAATCCAAAGTTGGGGGGTCCAGCGCAACCTCGTCCGGCGACGCGTAGGGGTCCTCCTCGTCGCTGCTCATCGAATGAGCATCCTCAGGGGGCGGCGACTCCTCGTCGGCGCGTGGGCAGATCGGCGGCGCCATGGCACAACTTTGAGAGAGAGAGGGGGAGGGGGCGAGCGAGGGAAGGATGTAGATGAGAATGCAGGCGGACGACGTGAGCAAGGTAGTATTTATTGGCGGCCGGAATCAAGGGCAACCGGAACAGTACACACGTCTGTCGCCGGAATTTACGATGACTATATTTTGAATTACACACGATAGCCGCATTAGAATCCGTGTGTGAACATAATAGCTTACTGTTTCCAATACAGAACCGTGTCTGATTAATAACCCCGCCATTCACCTTCCAAACCTCGAGGCGCGAAATAGAGTGCCAATCATGTGGGGGCCGGTTGTCTTGCCAGATGATTACTTTTTTTTGAAGACCGGATATTTACATGGTCTGAAGATTTTTTAACTCGCACACAAGTACACAAAAATATGATTTTTTAAACCATTATGGTTAGGCGTTGCATGTAGATGTAGTTCAAATTTAAATTACGGTCATAAAATGGCTACAAAATCACTTAAATGTCTTTATAAGGTCAAACGAAGTCAGAAATGGTTGAAAATTGATGATGTGGCTTTGAATGGTGCATTTTGAACACACAAAAAGTCTGGAGTTCAAATAAGTTCAAATAAATGAAATCCATTTGTAACAGATTAGTTTTCATCCGAAACCCTCATACTTCGAAAAAGATTGTCCATTTTGTACACGAAGTGCGTCTAGTTATTGCCGTAACCCTCTCAACCTTTTAGCATATGCTATCTGGGTGAAATGATGATACCATGCCAACTTTCAACCTTTTCACAGTTCATTTGTAGTGCTTTCCAATTTCAGAGTCATTTAGCTTAAAAAAAATATGTAAATGCATGAAAAATACCAAATGAAGTCAGAAATGGTTGAAAATTGATGATATGGCTCTAAATGGTGCACTTTGAACACAAAAAGTTTGGAGTTCAAATATGTTCGAAAAAATGAAATCTCTTTGTAACAGATGAGTTTTCGTCTGAAACCCTAATACTTCGAAAGAGACTGTCCATTTTGTACACGAAGTGCATCCAATTTTTACCATAACCCTCTCAACTTTTTAGCTTATGCTATGTGAGTGAAATGATGATACCATGCCAACTTTTAACCTTTTCAGAGTTCATTTATAGTGCTTTCCAATTTCAGGGCCATTTAGCTTTAAAAAAATAGTAAATGCATGAAAAATACCAAACGAAGTCAGAAATGGTTGAAAATTGATGATGTGGCTTTGAATGGTGCATTTTGAACACACAAAAAGTCTGGAGTTCAAATAAATGAAATCTATTTGTAACAGATGTGTTTCCTTCCGAAACCCTGATACTTCGAAAGAGATTGTCCATTTTGTACACGAAGTGCGTCCAATTTTTGCCGTAACCCTCTCAACATTTTAGCATATGCTATGTGGGTGAAATGATGATACCATGCCAACTTTCAACCTCTTCGGAGTTCATTGGTAGTGCTTTCCAATTTTAGGGTCATTTAACTTTTTTTTAATCACTAAATGCATGAAGAATACCAAATGAAGTCAGAAAGGGTTGAAAATTGATGATATGGTTCTGAATGGTGCATTTTGAACACACAAATTTTTTGGAGTTCAAATAAGTTCAAATACATGAGATCCCTTTGTAACAGATGAGTTTTCTTCCGAAACCCTGATACTTCGAAAGAGATTGTCCATTTTGTACATGAAGTGCGTCCAGTTTTTGCCGTAGCCGTCTCAACTTTTTAGCATATGCTATGTGGGTGAAATGATGATACCATGCCAACTTTCAACCTTTTTAGTGTTCATTTGTAGTGCTTTCCAATTTCAGAGTCATTTAGCTTTTTAAAAAAAATCAGTAAATGCATGAAAAATACCAAATGAAGTCAGAAATAGTTGAAAATTGATGATGTGGCTGTGAATGGTGCATTTTGAACATGCAAAAAGTCTGGAGTTCAAATAAGTTAAAAAAATGAAATCTCTTTTGTAACAGATGAGTTTTCGTCCGAAACCCTGATACTTCGAAAGAGATTGTCCATTTTGTACAAGAAGCGCGTCCAGTTTTTGCCGTAACCCTCTCAAATTTTTAGCATATGCTATGTGGGTGAAATTATGATACCATGTCAACTTTCAACCTTTTCAGAGTTCATTTCTATTGTTTTCTAATTTCAGGGTTATTTATCTTTAAAAATTAGTAAATGCATGAAAAATACCAAATGAAGTTAGAAATGGTTGAAAATTGATGATGTGGCTCCGAATGGTGCATTTTGAACACACAAAAAGTCTGGAGTTCAAACAAATGAAATCCATTTGTAACAGATGAGTTTCCGTCCGAAACCCTGATACTTCGAAAGAGATTGTCCATTTTGTACACGAAGTGCGTCCAGTTTTTGCCGTAAACCTCTCAACTTTTTAGCATATGCTATTTGGGTGAAATGATGATACCATGCCAACTTTCACCCTTTTCAGAGTTCATTCGTAGTGCTTTCCAATTTTAGGGTCATTTAGCTTAAAAAATCAGTAAATGCATGAAAAATACCAAATGATGTCAGAAATGGTTGACAATTGATGATGTGGCTCTAAATGGTGCATTTTTAACACACAAAAAGTCTGGAGTCCAAATAAGTTTAGAAAAATTAAATCCCTTTGTAACACATGAGTTTTTGTCCGAAACCCTGATACTTCGAAAGAGATTGTCCATTTTGTACATGAAGTGCATCCAGTTTTTGTCGTAAGCATCTCAACTTTTTAGCATATGCTATGTGGGTGAAATGATGATACCATGCCAACTTTCAACCTTTTTAGAGTTCATTTGTAGTGCTTTCCAATTTTAGAGTCATTTAGCTTTAAAAAATCAGTAAATGCATGAAAAGTACCAAATGAAGTCAGAAATGGTTGAAAATTGATGATGTGGCTCTGAATGGTGCATTTTGAACACGCAAAAAGTCTGGAGTTCAAATAAGTTCAAAAAATGAAATCCCTTTGTAACAGATGAGTTTTCGTCTGAAACCCTGATACTTCGAAAGAGATTGTCCATTTTGTACAAGAAGCACGTCTAGTTTTTGCCGTAACCCTCTCAACTTTTTAGCATATGCTATGTGGGTGACATGATGATACCATGCGAACTTTCAACCTTTTCAGAGTTCATTTGTAGTGCTTTCCAATTTCAGGGTCATTTAGCTTTAAAATCAGTAAATGCATGAAAAACACCAAATCAAGTGAAAAAGGGTTGAAATTGATGATGTGACTCTCAATGGTGCATTTTTCACACACAAAAAGTATAGAGTTCAAATAAGTTCAAAAAAGGTGAAAAACTTTTGCGATGACGGATGCATCAAAAAGGTTAGATTTTAATAAAAAAATATCTACAACATCACACACAGCTGGTTTCTAGGAATTGTTCGCGATGAAAATATATGGGTCTATTTAAGTCTCCCCCTTAAGCTTCGCCGGCTCGTCTGCTCCTGTGCCGACAACCGCCGAATCCACGAACCCCGATCCCCATTCTCGCACCCCCTTCTTACAGAGATGACGCCGTGGAAACGCTTCGTGAAGGCCCGTACGATGGC
>LR738711.1:681489698-681543957 GCA_902687465.1 Secale cereale
GCGCCCCCCCCCCCCCCGAGCGCCGCCGCGTGTGCCGAGAGCGCGGCCGCCTACGCCGAGAGTGCCGCCGCATCCGCATTGAGCGCGGCCGCTTCCGCCGAGATGGTGTCTGCGGCAGCCGATAGGGCAGCTGTAGTAGCCGAGACGGGTGCAGCTGCTGCTGCGACGACGGCTACAAATGCCGAGAGCGCTCGAGCTGCCGTCCGTGCTGCCGATGTCGCCCTGGCCCGGGTCGGGGCCATCCACGCCAAGATCGAGGATGCAGAAGCCAATATATTCCAGGCCACCTCGGACTCTAGTGTGCAACCCACATCCAAAAAGGCGGCGGTGGCCATGGAGTACCTGCTTCCTCATGAGGTCTCCGAGCGGGAGCTAGAGATGAAGGAGGCGGCGGAGATCGAGGAGCGCCGGGAGGAGGATTTGCGCGTGGCTGAGGTCGAGGTAGAGAAGAGTCTGTCCATCGAGGAATCAGCGGTGGAGTACAACCGCGAGCTTTGGCATAGCCACTACAACGAGTACTACAACCTTAAGGGCAGCGCCGAGGACGCGGTCGACTTCAGCAGGGGGGACGCGGAGTCCACCAACGGCGGCATGTTGCTAGGACAAGTCATCGACGTCTCCTCTCACACCGGCGATGCATAGGCCGGCGCGGCAGCGGATTTGTTAAAATTATGCGTACTTAGGCTTTGTTTTTTGTGACTCCCGGGTAATCAAGCTACAGTAACCCTCTGGTAATGATGCCACATCACTTCGATTATTGTTGCTAATCTCGCGTTAGTTCGAAACCAATTCAAATTCAACTTCATAATAAATTCAAACAATAAAAGTTTTCAAATACTAAAACTAAAATGTTCTAAATGGGTCAAATAAATCATAAGTAATTATGGTGAAGAAACTGCATTCTTATAAAAGGTTTAAATGCACTTAAATAATTAAACAATAGATAAAACTTTTAAATGAAGGCCTTTTGTATTTATAAAATAATAAACTATCTATTTAGTTGCCCAAAAGTTAATGGGGCAGTAGCATAATTAATAGTACTATTTTATGTATAACTTTTGTGTTTTATAAAACTAAAATTAAATAAAACAGTAAAAGGAAAATATAACAAAAGATAAAAGAAAAGGATAGAAGAGAAAAAAAAAATCCTAACTAAGGTCAGCCCAACCCACCCCCACTTCTCCCCTTCCCCTCGCTACAGGGACGATGGGGGGTGGTGGCAGCCATCCACGGCGCCATGGCCGCGGTGGCGGCCATCCACCGTCCCCCCTCGCCTACAAGAACCTCGGCGCCCCCCTCGTTGAACCCTAGCTTCTAATCCCCTCCACCGCTCCTCATCCCTCGCGCCCCTTCTCCCAGTGCCGCGCTTGTGGGTGCCCGAGGACATCACCGCCCCGACCTCGCCCCGCCATCATCGTCCTCGCAGCTAGTGTCGTCCCCGAGCTACGAGGGGGTAGCGAGGAGATGTGCACCTTCCTCCTCGTCGCTTATGCGGAGCATCGCAAGCTGGAGCACCTTGGAGCCTCGCCATCGTCCTCGTCTTCCCCGACTGCGACGCCGCGGTCGACGCCTTGATTCGCCGCCTCTAGAGCTTCCACGGCCTCGTCGCCTCCTCCATTCGAATCACTGTGAGATCTTGCTTGTTTCCCCACTTTACCTGGCTCAATTCCGTGTCGCAACACCTTTTTTTATGAGGCCGAGAACCACCGTCCGCCATGGCCACCTAGCTCCTTGCTCTAGAGCTCCCCTGCTCGAACCAACGATGCAACATGCTTCTGGTGTTCCCTAGTTGATGTCTAGACGATTTGTTTGGTCATTGGAACACCACAGCGCCACGACGTGCTCAACGTAGCTCCTGCCGCCGCTCGTGCTCACCACCATGTGACCGTGCTCACGCGCGCCCCTAGCCGTGCGCTTGCGCCACCCACGCGTGCATCCACCACGGCCCCGGCTCGCCGCGCCCGGGGCCGGCGCCCGCGCTCGCCTCGCCCCCCTTGTCGCGCCGCGACCGTCGCAAACCCCCCTCCATTGGCCTGCGCCGGCGTCGCCTCACCTTCGGCGCCGCCTTATGCCGGTGCGGCGCCGCCACCGCCTAGGGCCGCCGCGCACCCCCACTGTGGGTGCCAGCCGGCGCCCCGTCGGCCTCGCCCGCACCCACCAACGAGCACCCTCAACCCGCGACACTGGCCGCCGGCGCCTCGCTGGGTTACAGCCTCGCTCGCATGCCCGGGCAGGCAGAGTTGCGACGGGTCTGTCCACCAGGACGCCTAGCGCCCGCACCCGTTAAACACCCGCCCCGCTTGCCCGGGGCCGCTGCCAGGCGGGGCCCAGCCCCTGTTTTTTTAAAGGTTTTAAAAATAATTAAAATAAAATAATGTTATTAATTAATTAATTAGGTAATTAATTAACTAAATTAACCTGGCTTAATTAGCATGATGAACTAGATTAGTCTATTTAAAAATGTTAGTTAATCTATACCTATGACAAACGAGTCCCACCTGTCAGGTTTGACCAGTCAACTGGTCAGTTGACCTGCTAACGTCATGGTGCTGTCATGATGACATCATCAATTACTATTCTGGATAAAGTCGAATTTAAACATTAAATTAAATCCAAATTTTCTTTAAAAACTTTGAAAAATCATATAAATTAATCCATAACTCGGATGAAAATAATTTATATATGAAAGTTGCTCAGAACGACGAGACGAATCCGAATGCACAGTCTATTCGTTCACCACACGTCTCTAGCATAGCGAACCTGCAACCGTCCCCCTTTGGTTTGTCTGTCCGAAAATGCGAAACACCGTGAATACTTTCCCGGATGTTCCCCCCCTTCGTCGATATCACCTCCTACCGCGTTAGGTCACACGTAGCACCGCGTTTTGCCATGTTATGCTTTGTGGTGCGATGTCTGCTTTATATTTATTGTTTCTCCCCCTCCTCTCTATGATAGACATCGAGACTGAGACTGCTGACGGTGCCACTGTGATCAACTACGTCGACGACGACCCCTCCTTCTTGCCAGAGCAACCAGGCAAGCCCCTCCTCCTTGATCACCAGATATCGCCCATTCTTCTCTCTCTTATTCTTGCACTAGGTTTGCTACTATTGTAGATTCGATAGCTCCTATTCTGTTGCATAGCGTGTCATTGTTGCTACAACTGTTCATACCTTTTCCTGCTATCCTAATCCTTAGTATAGGATGCTAGTATTCCATCAGTGGCCCTGCATTCTTGTCCGTCCGTCATGCTATACTATCGGGCCGTGATCACTTCAGGAGGTGATCACGGGTATATACTATACTATTACATACTCATGATGTTGATTCGGAGATGGAGGCTGAAGGGGCAAGTGGTTCCATACATGTAGTGGTGGGCCTGGGTTCCCGGCAGCTCCCTGATGGTTACTTTGTGGCGGAGCGACAGGGCTGGTTGCGACCACCTAGGAGACAGGTGGGCCTGGCCCTAGTTGTTGTCCGCGGTTATTTCAAAATAACACGTTTAACGAGATCTTGGTATTTGATCTGAGTCTGGCCATTGGCCTATACGCACTAACCAGCTACGTGAGAATAGTTATGGGCACTCGACATCGTGGTATCAACCGAAGCCTTCTAGACGTCAGTGACTTAGCGGCGCGCGCCGGATTGGACTGGAACGCCGCTCTGGTATTAGGAGCAGCTAAGTCTGCTTACCGGCCGCCCTCGCGACACGCAAGTGTGCATTGGGCGATGGGCCGAGACCCCTGTGCGCTTAGGACTTAGACCGGCATGCTGACCTCTCTGATGTGCTTAGGTAGGGCTGCGACGTGTTGATCTTCCGAGGCCGGGCATGACCCAAGAAAGTGTGTCCGGCCAAATGGGATCGAGCGTGTTGGGTTATGTGGTGCACCCCTGCAGGGAAGTTAATCTATTCGAATAGCCGTGTCCCTTGGTAAAAGGACGACCCGGAGTTGTACTCTGACCTCATGACAACTAGAACTGAATACTTAATAAAACACACCCAGACAAGTTCCAGATACAACTCAGTGAACGCTTTCCCATAGGGCGACGAGGGGAGGATCGCCTGGTAGGATTATGCTATACGATGTTACTTGGTGAACTTACCATCTATTTTATTCTACTGCTGCGAGACGGAGGCTGCGAGAAGCAAAAATACTTGTTACTTTCCAGCTACTCTCTTCTACTGCTGCAAGATGGAGGCTGCTAGAAGCGTAGTCTTCGATTGGATTAGCTATCCCTTATGCAGTTCAGCCCACAAATATTACCCCCTTTACACATATATCATTGCATATGTAGTGTAGATCCTTGCTTGCGAGTACTTTGGATGAGTACTCACGGTTGCTTTGCTCCCCCTTTTGTCCCTTCATCTCGAATGATGCAACCAGATGGTGGAGTCCAGGAGCCAGAGGATCCCGAGGATGTTTATACGTGGAGTTCGGCTTCGAGGAGAACTTAGGAGGTCCCAGGCAGGAGGCCTTGCCTTTTCGATCGTTACTACATTTGTGCTAGCCTTCTTAAGGCAAACTTGTTTAACTTATGTCTGTACTCAGATATTATTGCTTCCGCTGAATCTTGTGTATTCGAGCTTATGTATTCGAGCCCTCGAGGCCCCTGGCTTGTAATATAAAGGTTGTATTATTTTAATTTGTGTCTAGAGTTGTGTTGTGATATCTTCCAGTGAGTCCCTGATCTTGGTCGTACACATTTGCGTGCATGATTAGTGTACGGTCAAATCGGGGGCGTCACAAGTTGGTATCAGAGCCGACTGCCTGTAGGAATCCCCCCTTTCCAACTCCTTGGCCGAAGTTGAGTCTAGTCGTTGAAAAATATTTTAGTAACATGGATGTGTGGCTTACGGGCCCATGTCGCCATTGGGTGGTATTAGGATCTTTTATTCCTCCCCTATACTCTGGGAATCTGATCTCTCTTCTATTCGGGTTAAAAGATTTTATTAACTCTGACTCTAGGTTCTCGTAACTATTTCTCCCGGAGAGCCCTCATTACGGAAGATCACCTGCTTCGTCAGAAGATTCAGAGGATATCCCTCGATATTTTCCCGAGACCATTGTGCTCATCGCCTTTGCAATAAACTGCCACCGATATATCCCTATGGATATCTGCATGCACTTGTCATTCTCATGATCATTCCTCATCACTCTTGTTGTTACAAGATGCCTCGAAATATTCTTCGTTGTCCCGAGAATCCTTTTAGTTTACTGTCTTGCAGTCTTATTTCGGATGAAAACCCTTATGGTTATTTCCTCATATTTATCGAGGATCCGTTCTTCTCAATTGCCCATGTGTCTCACAAAATTCTTCGGAATACTTTTCGATCTTTCGAAAATCCTTTGCAGCCTGTTACTCTTGAAATTCTTTCCTGCTTGCATTATGCTTAACTCCATATGACTAGTAGTCTTCGTTAACATCCCTTGTCTTAGCCATTTTGAGCCTATTGATTCCATGTGTGCGTATGCACGTGGTCATCAGATTGTCCTTTTTAAAATTATCTTTCCGGCTCAGACGTCATTCAGGACATGAGTTGGTTCTCGGCATTTCAAACCTTTATTGATTGTCCAACTAAGTGTTTTCAACTTATCCATCCTTGATCAGAGGGTCTGCTTCTGATCCTTCGTTTTGGAAACCATAATTTCTTTCTATTTAAGCATCAGACTAATCAGGTGATTCTTGAATCTGATGCCTCTACATGTTTTCTTCCTCTGAGTGAGTACCGATACTCACATCAGCTCCGTTGTGAATCGCCCGATCCGTTGTTGGATTGTTATCCGACAGTGTCCCTCATATTCAATCACCTTGTGAGTTCTTCCCCTGATACATAATGCCTTTGGTAAATTGTATCATCTGCTTGGCCAACCATGCTCTGCTTTCGAGCTTGAGTATTTACTTTTGTAACTTGTGGTATATGTTACTAAGATGCCCGATGGGTTGAACCTATGCCTTCCCCTAATCTGTGAGAACCCAAAAGTTTTCACAAGTCATACTCTTTCGGTGTTCTACCAGATAAAATTCCAACACTACGGTTTTATCAAAGCGAGAGGTGAATGAAATGATATGCATTAAAGAAGTGGGAGTCGACCTTGAACTTTGTGTTCATGCCAATGAAAATGATGTAGACCGTCTCGGAAGCTTCTTGCAAAATGATTATCCAGCTATATGATTCTTTCGGTATTCTTGAATTGATTCCTTACAGTTATGTATTCGACCATGCGGTCCTGATCTTATATATCTGATGTGAATTCATTCCAGTGCCTCGTCTATTTTTGGCAAGGTTGAAGTCTCTACTGTCATAGGTGAATGACCCGGTTCTACTTCTATCATGTTCTACCTTCGAGTATTACCCCCTGGTATCGCGAAAATGTCTTGCCATTGCACCATATCTTACTATCTTTGTTGAAGTAATGTCTTTCCTTGTCGTAATCACTCTACGGGTTATGGGTTGTTGTCAACCGAGGACATCGACTAGTGAAATTATTCCGCACTACAAATCAAATACCCCTAGTATTTTACTGGGAAATTCTGAACTCAATCTGGTCATTCCTAGACTATCGACTGCATCCTGGTCTTGCTATCTTTGACTGTGCTACCTCATCCTTCTCTGGTGCATGAATTCTTCAATGTGTGAGCACGACTTACGTCGAGATTTTAACATCATGTTGCTTGCCTTGAAAGGCAACTTTGGTTCCGAGCTTGCATCTTATATATTGATCCTATAACTTGCCACTTCGTCATTCCCTTGCTTGTTGCCGTTGTTGTTTGATTGCATCCTCTTGAAACCTCCCGGCAAGTGTGTCGGATCACCTTCAACACTTTCACTTCTTCCAAGATGTCTACTGTGTTCATGATGAGAAATACCCTCCTTGCCCTTGATGATTTTTATTATCATCGACAACATCCTTGACTTCCTTTCATCGCGAACTTGTCCACATTATGAGTACAACTTGCTCTCCAACTAGTGTTGTGTTCTGCATTGATGTATTATTGTCTTTTATGTCGAGAACATTGCGGGGATTGCTCCACCTCTTAGAAATTCTCGGCATGATGATACTTATCACCATCACCATTCTTCCTTGGTCCCCGTGTTTTTTTTACCAGGATACCAATATGCTAACGATGCTGCTTGAGTTTTGTACTTATAGCAACCCTATTGCTTTGAAGTTAACGATCGACAATTCGTTCTTAGACTGTTGGTTATTGAATCATCACTCTAACAATGATCTTGCTGCCTAAGGTCATATTTCGGGCATACCTTTCAACTGATGATTCATGGTGTATGTTTTCCTCGAGCATACAACATTATTATCAATTGAATTGACAAGTGTCATCTTCTTGTTCACATTATTGTGGAAATCCATCCGTTTGGAATTCTCGATGGATTGTCATTGAGCCCATCAGCCACCTCCTCATCCTCTCCTTGGTTTAATGATGAACTATTGTTTCGGGAACCCGCTCCCATAGTTCATTTCTCGAGAATCTTGCAATGTCATTTTGTCGATTTGTGTTGCACCTTTTATTCTCGAACATCCTGAGTCTGAGGTATCATGACACCAATCGGATCTAAATCTCAGTCAGATATGATGGTTGGTACAACTTTCCAGGAGTTATAATGTTGGTCCTTCGATGACCAATTAATGTGATGTCATGCCTAGCACCCCTAGTTGGAGGACCTATCATTATAATTTCTTTTGCAAGGATAACCATTCTTCCAGGAGGAAATTGTAAGACTTATTTTATAAGTTCTCCTGATGGATCATTTGTGTATCCAAAGTCTGGCCCTTGATTGAAACATCATATCATTGCTATGTCGAAGCATGACAATGATACCCCGCTCATCAACAAGAGCATTGGAGGCGCGATGCTAAGTGTTACTTGGTCAGTTATCCAAACACCGTTGTATGGGTAACATCTTGATTAATCCTTGCATTTTTATCTGAATGGTTGGCTACTTGCTCTCCTACCCTGTATGCCATGTTCTGCTTGTCCATGGGAAGGATATACTCCTAATAATTGTGTGTAATCATAGTTTTCCTTTCCATTGTTCTGTTTAACCTTCTTGATCTATATGATCTAAGCAGTAATAATTCTCTGCTTATGTAAACATCTCGTTGTACAACTTTGTTAGTAAGACACTGTTCATATTGTTGATAACATTCCGGTAACCACCGATGGGCGAGAACTTTGCCTATTGGTCCGTCTCGTTTCAACGAGCGGGAAAATGGTTCTCTTCGTTCCCCGTCCTTGGTACTGACATTGTAGCCGACATAGCTGACAAGCTATCCACTAACTTGCCTCCCTGTCGCGGCTGTGCAAGATGTCACCACCCTTCTTATTTTCAACCCACATGGTGGGCCCATAACCCACAGGTCCACTTGATCGAAACCTGACTCTTCTTTACAACCCGAATTCTATAGTATCCTTTGAACCTGGTTTCAAATATGATTCACAAGCTAAATTCTATACCATTATTCACTCTGGAATCAAACACCATGTTATTATCGTTGTTGAAGCCCCCATTTCAGCTTCTGTCTAGGCATTGAATGATTGCCTACCATTTGAAACTTTGGTACCATCGTATATTGCACTCAACAAATTCACTGAAATACAACTCGTGGGGTACCTCGCGTATTTCCCATTGAGTTCACCGTCAGATGCCTAGCCTTGTGGAGATGCGTTCTTCTGGAGTTTTCCCCCTGGTCGCATTCGTAGGACGATGGAGATCCCGAAGGAAGGATGAAGACTTGATCACGACGACTTGAAGCAGAGAAATGAAGACATCAACGAAAGGGATCAACTCTTCGAAAGGGCAGCCAAGATCGAGAAGACTCGTTAGGTTTTTGCTACCAGCACTTTTTTCCCCTTACTCCACCGCTTAAATCTCGGGACGAGATTTCTTGTAGTGGAGGAGATTTGTGACGCCCGGGTAATCAAGCTATAGTAACCCTCTGGTAATGATGCCACGTCACTTCGATTATTGTTGCTAATCTTGCATTAGTTCGAAACCGATTCAAATTCAACTTCATAATAAAGTCAAACAATAAAAGTTTTCAAATACTAAAACTAAAATGTTCTAAATGGGTCAAATAAATCATAAGTAATTATGGTGAAGAAACCACATTCTTATAAAAGGTTTAAATGCACTTAATTAATTAAACAGTAGATAAAACTTTTAAATGAAGGCCTTTTGTATTTATAAAATAATAAACTATCTATTTAGTTGCCCAAAAGTTAATGGGGCAGTAGCATAATTAATAATACTATTTTATGTGTAACTTCTGTGTATTACAAAACTAAAATTAAATAAAATAGTAAAAGGAAAATATAACAAAAGATAAAAGAAAAGGATAGAAGAGAAATAATAAAAAAACAAAACCTAACCTAGTCGGCCACTTGGCCCACCTAACTAAGGCCCGCCCAAACCACCCCCACTTATCCCCTTCCCCTCGCTAAAGGGACGATGGGGGTGGTGGAAGCCATCCACGGCACCATGGCCGCGGTGGCGGCCATCCGCCGTTCCCCCCTCGCCTACAAGAACCTCGGTGTCCCCCTCGTCGAACCCTAGCTTCTAATCCCCTCCCCCGCTCCTCATCCCTCGCGCCCCCTTCTCCCAGTACCGCGTGTTGGGGAACGTAGCAGAATTCAAAAAATTTCCTACGCTTCACCAAGATCAATCTAAGAAGTCATCTAGCAACAAGCATAATGGAGTGCATCTACATACCCTTTGTAGATCGCGTGCGGAAGCGTTCGAAGGAACGTGGATGAAGTAGTCGTACTCTTCGCGTTCCTCGTCACCAATGATCCCAGCGCCGAACGGACGGCACCTCCGCGTTCAACACACGTACGGTACAGTGACGTCTCCTCCTTCTTGATCCAGCAAGGGCGGAGGAGAGGTTGTCGGAGATCCAGCAGCACGACGGCGTGGTGGTGGATGCAACAGGAAATCCTGCAGGGCTTCGCCGGCGCCCTGCGTAAGGAGTAGGAAGTGTGACGGGAGGGGGGAGAGGCGCTAGAGGCTTGGGGTGCGGCTGCCCTAGATCAGATCTCCAGGGGGCCGGGGGCCAGGGGGGTAGACTTGCCCCCCAAGGCATAGGGGGCGCCCCCTTCCCCTAGGGTTTCAACCCTAGGCGCATGGAGGGGGGGCCCATGTGGTGCGCCAGCCCACCAGGGGCTGGCCCCTTCCCCCTTGCGGCCTAGGGGACCCACCGGGATGGGTGGCCCCACCCGGTGGACCCCCGGGACCCCTCCGGTGGTCCCGGGACACTCCCGGTGACCCCCGGAGTTTACCCGATGGCCAAAACTGGACTTCCTATATATCATTCTTTACCTCCGGACAATTCCGGAACTCCTCGTGACATCTGGGATCTCATCCTGGACTCCGAACAACATTCGGGTTTCCATGTGCATGTATCTCTACAACCCTAGCGTCACCGAACCTTAAGTGTGTAGACCCTACGGGTTCGGGAGACACGCAGACATGACCGAGACGACTCTCCGGTCAATAAACAACAGCGGGATCTGGATACTCATGTTGGTTCCCACGTGTTCCTCGATGATCTCATCGGATGAACCACTGTGTCAAGGATTCACTCAATCCCGTATGTTATTCCCTTTGTCTATCGGTACGGTACTTGCCCGAGATTCGATCGTCGGTATGCCCGATACCTTGTTCAATCTCGTCATGGCAAGTCTCTTTACTCGTTCCGTAATCCATCATCCCGTGACTAACTCCTTAGTCACTTTGAGCTCATTATGATGATGTCTTACCGAGTGGGCCCAGAGATACCTCTCCGTCATACGGAGTGACAATATCCCAGTCTCGGTTCGTACCAACTCAACAGACACTTTTGGAGATACCCGTTGCGTACCTTTATAGCCACCCAGTTACGTTGTGACGTTTGGCACACCCAAAGTATTCCTACGGCATCCGGGAGTTGCACAACCTCATGGTCTAAGGAATAAATACTTGACACTGGAAAAGTTTAGGCATTACGAACTATACGATCTCGTGCTAGGCTCAGGATTCGGTCTTGTCCATCACATCATTCTCCTAATGATGTGATCCCGTTATCACTGACATCCTATGTCCATGGTCAGGAAACCGTGACCATCTGTTGATCAACGAGCTAGTAACTAGAGGCTTACCAGGGACACATTGTGGTCTATATATTCACACATGTATCGCTGTTTCCGTACAATACAATTCAAGCATGAATAACAGACAATTATCATGAACAAAGAAATATAATAATAATACTTTTATTATTGCCTCTAGGGCATATTTCCAACAGTCTCCCACTTGCACTAGAGTCAATAATCTAGTTACATTGTGATGAATCGAACACCCATAGAGTTCTGGTGTTGATCATGTTTTGCCCGTGGAAGAGGTTTAGTCAACGGGTCCGCAACATTCAGATCCGTATGCACTTTACAAATATCTATGTCTCCATCTTGAACATAATTTCGGATGGAGTTGAAACGGTGCTTGATGTGCTTGGTCTTCTTGTGAAACCTGGGCTCCTTGGTAATGGCAATAGCTCCAGTGTTGTCACAGAAGAGAGTCATCGGGCTTGACGCGCTTGGAATGACTCCTAGGTCGGTGATGAACTCCTTCATCCAGACTCCTTCTTGTGCTGCTTCGCAAGCAGCTATGTACTCCGCTTCACATGTAGAATGCGCCACGACGCTCTGCTTGCAACTGCACCAGCTGACTGCTCCACCATTCAAAATATACACGTATCCGGTTTGTGACTTAGAGTCATCCAGATCTGTGTCGAAGCTAGCATCGACGTAACCCTTTACGACGAGCTCTTCGTCACCTCCATAAACGAGAAACATATCCTTAGTCCTCTTCAGGTACTTTAGGCTGTTCTTGACCGCTGTCTAGTGTTCCATACCGGGATCACTTTGGTACCTCCCTACCAAACTTATGGCAAGGTTCACATCAGGTCTGGTACACAACATGGCATACATGATAGAACCTATGGCTGAGGCATAGGGAATGACACTCATCTTTTCTCTATCTTCTGCCGTGGTCGGGGACTGAGCCTTGCTCAATCTCATACCTTGCAAAACAGGTAAGAACCCCTACTTGGACTAATCCATATTGAACTTCTTCAATATCTTGTCAAGGTATGTACTTTGTGAAAGACCGATGAGGCGTCTTGATCTATCTCTATAGATTTTGATGCCTAATATGTAAGCAGCTTCTCCAAGGTCCTTCATTGAAAAACTCTTATTCAAGTAGGCCTTTACACTTTCCAAGAATTCTATATCATTTCCCATCAGCAATATGTCATCCACATATAATATGAGAAATGCTACAGAGCTCCCACTCTCTTGTAAATACAGGTTTCTCCCCAAGTCTGTATAAAGCCAAACGCTTTGATCACATCATTAAAGCGAATATTCCAACTCCGAGATGCTTGCACCAGCCCGTAGATCGACCGCTGGAGCTTGCATACTTTGTTAGCATTCTTTGGATCGACAAAACCTTCCGGCTGCATCATATACAGTTCTTCCTTGAGGAAGCCATTAAGGAATGCTGTTTTGACGTCCATTTGCCATATCTCATAATCATAGAATGCGGCAATTGCTAACATGATTCGGACGGACTTTAGCATCGCTACAGGAGAGAAAGTCTCGTCCTAGTCAATCCCTTGAACTTGTCGATAACCCTTAGCAACAAGCCGGGCCTTATAGATGGTCACATTACCATCCACGTCTGTCTTCTTCTTAAATATCCATTTATTTTCTATGGCGTGCCTATCATCAGGCAAGTCCACCAAAGTCCATACTTTGTTTTCATACATGGATTCTATCTCGGATTTCATGGCTCCAAGCTATTTATTGGAATCCGGGCCCGCCATCGCTTCTTCATAGTTCGAAGGTTCACCGTTGTCTAACAACATGATTTCCATGACAGGGTTGCCGTACCACTCTGGTGCGGAACGTGTCCTTGTGGACCTTCGAAGTTCAGTAGTAACTTGATCTGTATCTTCATGATCATCATCATTAACTTCCTCCCTTGTCGGTGCAGGCACCTCATGAACAATTTCCTGCGCTGCGCTACTTTCCGGTTCGGGAGGGGTGACTGTCACCTCATCAAGTTCTACTTTCCTCCCACTCACTTCTTTCGAGAGAAACTCTTTCTCCAGAAAGGATCCATTCTTGGCAACAAAGACCTTGCCTTCGGATCTGTGGTAGAAGGTGTACCCAATCGTTTCCTTTGGGTATCCTATGAAGACGCATTTTTCCGATTTGGGTTCGAGCTTCTCAGGTTGAAGTTTCTTGACATAAGCATCGCAACCCCAAACTTTTAGAAACGACAGCTTAGGTTTCTTGCCAAACCAAAGTTCATACGGTGTCGTCTCAATGGATTTCGACGGAGCCCTATTTAAAGTGAATGCGGCAGTCTCTAAAGCATAACCCCAAAAAGATAGCGGTAAATTGGTGAGAGACATCATAGATCGCACCATGTCCAACAGAGTACGATTTCGACGTTCGGACACACCGTTACGCTGAGGTGTTCCAGGCGGTGTCAATTGTGAAACAATTCCACAGTTCCTATGGCGCGTGCCAAATTCATGACTTAAATATTCACCCCCACGATCCGATCGCAAGAACTTTATTTTTCTGTCATGTTGATTCTCAACCTCATTCTGAAATTCCTTGAACCTTTCAAAGGTCTCAGACTTGTGCTTCATCAAGTAGATATACCCATATCTACTCAAGTCATCTGTGAGGGTGAGAACATAACGATAGCCTCCGCGAGCCTCAACACTCATTGGACCGCACACATCGGTATGTATGATTTCCAATAAGTTGGTTGCTCGCTCCATTGTTCCGGAGAACGGAGTCTTGGTCATCTTGCCTAAGAGGCATGGTTCGCACGTGTCAAATGATTCATAATCAAGAGACTCCAGAAGTCCATCAGCATGAAGCTTCTTCATATGTTTGACACCAATATGACCAAGGCGGCAATGCCACAAGTTTGTGGGACTATCATTGTCAACTTTACATCTTTTGGCATTCACACTATGAACATGTGTATCATCACGATCGAGATTCATCAAAAATAAACCATTGACCAGCGGGGCATGACCATAAAACATATCTCTCAAATAAATAGAACAACCATTATTCTCGGATTTAAATGAGTAGCCATCTCGCATCAAACGAGATCCAGATACAATGTTCATGCTCAAAGCTGGTACTAAATAATAATTATTAAGGTTCAACACTAATCCCGAGGGTAGATGTAGAGGCAGCGTGCCGACGGCGATCACATCGACCTTGGAACCATTCCCGACGCGCATCGTCACCTCGTCCTTCGCCAGTCTCCGCTTATTCTGCAACTCCTGCTTAGAGTTACAAATATGAGCAACTGCACCGGTATCAAATACCCAGGAGCTACTACGAGCGCTGGTAAGGTACACATCAATAACATGTATATCACATATACCTTTGACGTTGCCGGCCTTCTTATCCGCTAAGTATTTGGGGCAGTTCCGCTTCCAGTGACCCGTTCCCTTGCAATAAAAGCACTCAGTCTCAGGATTGGGTCCATACTTTGGCTTCTTCCCGGCAACTGGCTTACCGGGCGCGGCAACTCCCTTGCCGTCCTTCTTGAAGTTCTTCTTACCCTTGCCCTTTTTGAACTTAGTGGTTTTATTGACCATCAACACTTGATGCTCTTTCTTGATCTCCACCTCCGCTGATTTCAGCATTGAATACACCTCGGGAATGGACTTCTCCATCCCCTGCATATTGAAGTTGAACACGAAGCTCTTGTAGCTAGGTGGGAGCGACTGGAGGATTCTGTCAACGACCGCTTCGTCCGGCAGATTCATTCCCAACTGAGACAAGCGGTTGTGCAACCCAGAAATCTTGAGGATGTGCTCACTGACAGAACTGTTTTCCTCCATCTTACAGTTGTAGAATGCGTTGGAGACATCATATCTCTCAACTCGGGCATGAGCCTGGAAAACCATTTTCAGCTCTTGGAACATCTCATATGCCCCGTTGTGCTGAAAACGCTTTTGGAGCCCCGATTCTAAGCTGTAGAGCATGCCGCACTGAACCAGGGAGTAATCATCACAACGCGACTGCCAAGCGTTCATAACATCTTGGTTTGCCGGGGCGGGAGCATCACCTAGCGGTGATTCTAGGACATAAGTTTTCTTGGCAGCTATGAGGATGATCCTCAGGTTACGGACCCAGTCCGTGTAGTTGCTACCATCGTCTTTCAGCTTGGATTTCTCTAGGAACGCGTTGAAGTTGAGGGTGACATGAGCGTGGGCCATTTGATCTACAAGACATATTATAAAGAATTTAGACTAAGTTCATGATAATTAAGTTCATCTTAATCAAATTTTAATGAACTCCCACTCAGATTGACATCTCTCTAGTCATCTAAGTGATACATGATTCGAATCGACTAGCCCGTGTCCGATCATCACGTGAGACTGACTAGTTATCAACGGTGAACATCTTCATGTTGATCGTATCTTCTATACGACTCATGTTCGACCTTTCGGTCTTCCGTGTTCCGAGGCCATGTCTGTACATGCTAGGCTCGTCAAGTGAACCCTAAGTGTATTGCGTGTGTAAATCTGGCTTACACCCGTTGTATGCGAACGTTAGAACCTATCACACCCGATCATCATGTGGTGCTTCGGAACAACGATCCTTAGCAACGGTGCACAGTTAGGGGGAACACAATTCTTGAAATTTTAGTGAGAGATCATCTTATTTACTACCGTCGTTCTAAGTAAACAAGATGCATAAACATGATAAACATCACATGCAATCAAATAAAGTGACATGATATGGCCAATATCATCTTGCTCCTTCGATCTCCATCTTCGGGGCACCATGATCATCTTTGTCACCGGCACGACACCATGATCTCCATCATCATGATCTCCATCATCGTGTCTTCATGAAATCGTCACGCCAACTATTACTTCTACTACTATGGCTAACGTTTAGCAATAAAGTAAAGTAATTACATGGCGTTATTCAGTGACACGCAGGTCGTACAATAAATAAGACAACTCCTACGGCTCCTGCCGGTTGTCATTATCATCGACATGCAAGTCGTGATTCCCTATTACAAGAACATGATCAATCTCATACATCACATATATCATTCATCACATCTTCTTGGCCATACCACATCACATAGCACATGCTGCAAGAACAAGTTAGACGACCTCTAATTGTTGTTGCAAGTTTTACGTGGCTTCTATAGGTTTTCTAGCAAGAACGTTTCTTACCTACGCCAAAACCATAACGTGATTTGTCAATTTCTATTTACCCTTCATAAGGACGATGTTCATCGAATCCGATCCGACTAAAGTGGGAGAGACAGACACCCGCCAGCCACCTTATGCATCTAGTGCATGTCTGTCGGTGGAACCAGTCTCACGTAAGCGTACCTGTAAGGTCGGTCCGGGCCGCTTCATCCCACGATGATGCCGAATCAAGATTGGACTAGTAACGGCAAGAAAATTGAGCAAACTCAACGCCCACAACTTGTTTGTGTTCTACTCGTGCAAGATGCTACGCAAAGACCTAGCTCAGATGCCACTGTTGGGGAACGTAGCAGAATTCAAAAAAATTCCTACGCTTCACCAAGATCAATCTAAGAAGTCATCTAGCAACGAGCATAATGGAGTGCATCTACATACCCTTTGTAGATCGCGTGCGGAAGCGTTCGAAGGAACGTGGATGAAGTAGTCGTACGCTTCGCGTTCCTCGTCACCGATGATCCCAGCGCCGAACGGACGACACCTCCGCGTTCAACACACGTACGGTACAGCGACGTCTCCTCCTTCTTGATCCAGCAAGGGCGGAGGAGAGGTTGTCGGCGATCCAGCAGCACGACGGCGTGGTGGTGGATGCAACAGGAAATCTTGCAGGGCTTCGCCGGCGCCCTGCGTAAGAAGTAGGAAGTGTGACGGGAGGGGGGAGAGGCGCCAGAGGCTTGGGGTGCGGCTGCCCTATCCCCCCCACTATATATAGGGGCCAGGGGGCGCCGGCCCTGGGAGATCAGATCTCCAGGGGGGGCGGCGGCCAGGGGGGTAGACTTGCCCCCCAAGGCATAGGGGGCGCCCCCTTCCCCTAGGGTTTCAACCCTAGGCGCATGGAGGGGGGGACCATGTGGTGCGCAAGCCCACCAAGGGCTGGCCCCTTCCCCCTTGCGGCCTAGGGGACCCACCGGGATGGGTGGCCCCACCCGATGGACCCCCGGGACCCCTCCGGTGGTCCCGAGACACTCCCGGTGACCCCCGGAGTTCACCCGATGGCCGAAACTGGACTTCCTATATATCATTCTTTACCTCCAGACCATTCCGGAACTCCTCGTGACGTCCGGGATCTCATCCGGGTCTCCGAACAACATTCGGGTTTCCATGTGCATGTATCTCTACAACCCTAACGTCACCGAACCTTAAGTGTGTAGACCCTACGGGTTCGGGAGACACGCAGACATGACCGAGACGACTCTCCGGTCAATAACCAACAACGGGATCTGGATACCCATGTTGGTTCCCACGTGTTCCTCGATGATCTCATCAGATGAACCACTGTGTCAAGGATTCACTCAATCCTGTATGTTATTCCCTTTGTCTATCGGTACGGTACTTGCCCGAGATTCGATCGTCGGTATGCCCGATACCTTGTTCAATCTCGTCATAGCAAGTCTCTTTACTCGTTCCGTAATCCATCATCCCGTGACTAACGCCTTAGTCACTTTGAGCTCATTATGATGATGTCTTACTGAGTTGGCCCAGAGGTACCTCTCCGTCATACGGAGTGACAATATCCCAGTCTCGGTTCGTACCAACTCAACAGACACTTTCAGAGATACCCGTTGCGTACCTTTATAGCCACCCAGTTACGTTGTGACGTTTGGCACACCCAAAGTATTCCTACGGCATCCGGGAGTTGCACAACCTCATGGTCTAAGGAATAAATACTTGACATCGGAAAATCTTAGGCATTACGAACTATACGATCTCGTGCTAGGCTCAGGATTGGGTCTTGTCCATCACATCATTCTCCTAATGATGTGATCCCGTTATCACTGACATCCTATGTCCATGGTCAGGAAACCGTGACCATCTGTTGATCAACGAGCTAGTAACTAGAGGCTTACCAGGGACACATTGTGGTCTATATATTCACACATGTATCGCTGTTTCCGTACAATACAATTCAAGCATGAATAACAGACAATTATCATGAACAAGGAAATATAATAATAATACTTTTATTATTGCCTCTAGGGCATATTTCCAACACCGCGCTCGTGGGTGCCCGAGAACATCACCGCCCTGACCTCGCCCCGCCGTCATTGTCCTCGTAGCTAGTGTCGTCCCCAAGCGACGAGGGGGTAGCGAGGAGATGTGCACATTCCTCCTCGTCGCCTACGCGGAGCATCGCAAGCTGGAGCGCCTTGGAGCCTCGCCATCGTCCTCGTCTTCCCCGACTGCGACGCCGCGGTCGACGCCTTGATTCGCCGCCTCTAGAGCTTCCCCGGAATCGTCGCCTCCTCCATTTGAATCACTGTGAGATCCCGCTTGTTTCCCCCCTTTACCCGGCTCGATTCCGTGTCACAACACCTTTTTTTATGAGGCCGAGAACCACTGTCCGCCATAGCCAGCTAGCTCCTTGCTCTAGAGCTCCCCTGCTCGGACCAACGATGCAGCATGCTTCTGGTGTTCCCTAGTTGCCGTCTAGAATATTTGTTTGGTCATTGGAACACCACAGCGCCACGACGTGCCCAACGTAGCTCCGGCCGCCGCTCGTGCTCACCACCGTGTGACCGCGCTCACGCGCGCCCCTAGCCGTGCGCCTGCGCCGCCCACGCGTGCATCCACCACGGCCCCAGCTGGCCGCGCCCACCTCGCTCCTCTTGTCGCGCGGCGACCGTCGCAAACCCCCTCCATTGGCCTGCGCCGGCGTCGCCTCACCTCCGGCGCCGCCCTCTGCCGGTGCGGCACTTCCACCTCCTAGGGCCGCAGCGCGCCCCCGCTGTGGCTGCCGGCCGGCGCCCCGCCGGCCTCGCCCGCACCCGCCGGCGACCACCCTCACCCGCGACCCTGGCCGCCGGCGACTCACCGGGTCACGGCCTCGCTCGCACGCCCCTGGGCGGGCAGCACTGCGACGGGTCCGTCCACTGGGATGCCCAGCGTTAACACCCGCCCCGCTGGCCCGAAGCCACTGCCAAGCGGGGCCCAGCCCCTGTTTTTTTTAAAAAGGTTTTAAAAATAACTAAAATAAAATAATGTTAATTAATTAATTTGGTAATTAATTAACTTAATTAACCTGGCTTAATTAGCCTGATGAACTAGATTAGTCTATTTAAAAATGTTAGTTAATCTGTACCTATGACAAACGGGTCCCACCTATCAGGTTGACCAGTCAATTGGTCAGTTGACCTGCTGTCGTCATGGTGCTGTCATGATGACGTCATCAATTACTATTCTGGATAATTCGAATTTAAACATTAAATTAAATCCAAAATTTCTTTAAAAACTTTGAAAAGTCATATAAATTAATCCGTAACTCGGATGAAAATAATTTATATATGAAAGTTGCTCAGAACGATGAGACGAATCCGAATGTGCACTCTGTTCGTTCACCACACATCCCTAGCATAGCGAACCTGCAACGTCCTCCTTTGGTCCATCTGTCCAAAAACGCGAAACACCGGGAATACTTTCCCGGATGTTTCCCCCTTCGTCGATATCACCTCCTACCGCGTTAGGTCACATGTAGCACCGCGTTTTGCCATGTTATTCTTTGTGGTGCGATGTTTGCTTTATATTTATTATTTCTCCCCCTCTTCTCTCCGATAGACATCGGGACTGAGACTGCTGACGGTGCCACTGTGATCGACTGCGTCGATGACGACCCCTCCTTCTTGCCCCTTAATCACCAGATATCGCCCATTATTCTCTCTCTTATTCTTGCATTAGGTTTGCTACTGTTGTAGATTCGATAGCTCCTATTCTCTTGCATAGCCTGTCATTGTTGCTACAACTATTGATACCTTTACCTGCTATCCTAATGCTTAGTATAGGATGCTAGTATTCCATCAGTGGCCCTGCATTCTTGTCCGTCCGCCATGCTATACTATCGGGCCGTGATCACTTCGGGACGTGATCACGGGTATATACTATACTATTACATACTCATGATGTTGATTCGGAGATCGGGGCTGAAGGGGCAGGTGGTTCCACACAGGTTGTGGTGGGCCTGGGTTCCCGACAGCCCCCTGATGGTTACTTTGTGGCGGAGCGACAGGGCGGGTTGTGACCACCTAGGAGACAGGTGGGCCTGGCCCTGGTCATTGTCCGTGGTTATTTCATAATAACACATTTAACGAGATCTTGGTATTTGATCTGAGTCTGGCCATTGGCCTATACGCACTAACCAGCTACACGGGAATAGTTATGGGCACTCGACGTCGTGGTATCAGCAGAAGCCTTCTTGACGTTAGCGACTTAGCGGCGCGCGCCGGATTGGACTAGAACGCTGCTCTGGTATTAGGAGCGGCTAGGTCTGCTTACCGGTCGCCCTCGCAGTGCGCAGGTGTGCATTGGGCGATGGGCCCAGACCCCTATGCGCTTAGGACTTAGACCGGCGTGCTAACCTCTTTGATGTGCTTAGGTAGGGCTGCGACGTGTTGATCTTCCGAGGCCGGGCATGACCCAGGAAAGTGTGTCCGGCCAAATGGGATTGAGCGTGCTGAGTTATGTGGTGCACCCTTGCAAGGAAGTTAATCTATTCGAATAGCCGTGTCCCTCGGTAAAAGGATGACCCGGAGTTGTACTCTGACCTCATGACAACTAGAACTGTATACTTAATAAAACACACCCAGACAAGTTCCAGATACAACCCAGTGATCGCTTTCCCACAGGGCGACGAGGGGAGGATCGCCGGGTAGGATTATGCTATACGATGTTACTTGGTGAACTTACCATCTATTCTATTGTACTGCTGCAAGACGGAGGCTGCGAGAAGCAAGAATACTTGTTACTTTCTAGCTACTCTCTTCTACTACTGCAAGATGGAGGTTGCGAGAAGCGTAGTCTTTGATTGGATTAGCTATCCCCCTCTTATTCTGGCATTCTGCAGTTCAGCCCACATATATTACCCCCTTTACATAGATATCATTGCATATGTAGTGTAGATCCTTGCTTGCGAGTACTTTGGATGAGTACTCACGGTTGCTTTGCTCCCCCTTTTCCCCTTTTGTCCCTTCATCTCGGATGACGCAACCAGATGGTGGAGTCCAGGAGCCAGAGGATCCCGAGGATGTTTCTACGTGGAGTTCGGCTTCGAGGAGTAGTTAGGAGGTCCCAGGCAGGAGGCCTTGCCTTTTCGATCGTTACTACATTTGTGCTAGCCTTCTTAAGGCAAACTTGTTATTCGAGCCCTTGAGGCCCCTGGCTTGTAATATAAAGCTTGTATTATTTTAATTTGTGTCTAGAGTTGTGTTGTGATATCTTCCAGTGAGTCCCTGATCTTGGTCGTACACATTTGCGTGCATGATTAGTGTATGGTTAAATTGGGGGCGTCACATTTTTAATGCTGGTCTTTTGTTAGAGCAGTTTAGGTCATCTGGCTCTGTTTAATTACTAAAATTGCTTGATTCAGTAAGTGTGGTCTGTCTGCTGTACGCTCTTTTGTGTGCCCAAATTAGCAAGCGATGTTAAATTATGCAATGACGTTCCTGGGGAAATTTTCACCAAAATTTGAATTGTCAAACTCATCCCATGCGCAAAAAGCAGAAGAATCGTTTGCGATGCACACAATCGTTCAAAGTGAATGGCCCGGCGGCACCGCGCACAAAGTTTCCCTCCACATTTCCAAAATTTTGGCCTACTGCCAAAATATCTACCCCCGCCCCTCCCCCTTCCCCACCCCCTTTTCTCCCCGACCACAAGTCGCATTTCCCCGGTTTCCTCCTTCCTTCCTTCCTTCATAAGCTATAGCCGCTTCCTCGCTCTCGCCGTCTCGCATCCTACCACCGGGGTCGCCATGGTCTTCTTCCAAGACCTCTCCAGCGGTTCCTCCTCCGGCGAAGACTCCTTCACCACCCGGGTATGCCTCTCTTCTCTCTCTCGGGCTATGACTTGGAATGAAGGATTTTTACCCGGCGGTTGATTTGAGTCATTTCTTCCTGATGGCTTCTCGCCCCTCGTTGGTTACCCCAAGTGGAAGGTTTGAGATGCAGTGTAGCGGAAGTTTTCCCTTGGCAAAGATACCAAGGATCGATTTCCCCTGCGACTCCCAGTTTCAACAAGAAGGTGTCAACTGCTAACGGCGCCAGATATATTAGCAATCAACGTGGACCTACACACAGATACAAATAACTTTGCTCCCAACAAGTACAGAGAGGTTGTCAATCCCTCCGGCCTTGTAGTTTACAAAGGATCAAACGCAAGTGATAATAGTGATAGGTAATGTTGCAATAGTAAGTAAAAGCGTAAAGTAAATAGCGGATGTGATCAATGATGGTAATATGGACCGGGGTCCCATGATGTTCACTAGTGATGTCTCTCTCCCAAAAGACGATAAAACAGCTATGTGAGGTAAACGAATTACAGCTGGGCAATTGACAGAATTATGTGCGAAACCAATGCTAACTATGTTACAAGAAAGGTAGAGGTTCAAAGCATGGGCGGTACGCCAAGGCAAGTAGACCAAAATCCATCTGCATCTACTACTAATCATCCACCTTGAGATATCTATCCAGAACATCTCGCTGGTATTAAGTTGCGAGTCCCACCCATATTGTAAACTCAAAGCAACAGACAACTGCATTAAAAGAACTTTGCGTAAAGTAAACAATCCTTGCACCCGCGGGCACAAGCACCGTTGTTTTCCCCCTTGTGGCAACAACACATCCCCTAGACTCATGTTTCTGTCACTCAAGCTAGTCATCGAGGGGCATGAACCCACAATCAAGCATAACGTTCCCTCTTGGAGTCACTACCTACTACTTGGCCAAAGCAATAAATAACAATGGAGAACATACAAGAATTACTTACGAACATAAATATAAAAGAGGTAGATCAAATATATTACTCAAACACAATCTGAACATAATCTCACAATCCATCGGATCCCAGCAAACTCAACATAGCAACATCATAAGGATTACATATGTGCCTCGATCATGTAGGGCAGCTCACGAGGACTAATTAGTGAAGCACAAGAACGGGAGGAGAACATCACATTGCTATTGGTCATGGACCCATGGTCCAAGGGAGACTACTCACAACTCATCCGGGAGGCGTCCATGGTGGTGGAGAAGCTCCCAGTGGTGATCCTCCCCTCCGGCAGGGTGCCGGGAAGAGTTCTCCTGGTGCTCCCGATCTTGGAAGCGGCGGCGGCGGCGGAACAGAGATGAGATCGCGAAAAAGGGTTCCCATCTCGAGGGTTTCGGGACGCGATATAAATATATGCCAAAGGGGGGCATCAACGGAGGCTCGGGGGGCCCAGGCGCCCCCCCGGCGCGGCCAGGGGGGGCCCGCGCCACCAGGGCGCCTGGAGCCCTGGTGGCCCCCCTCCGGCTGTATTTTGGCAGCCGGGAAGCTTCTGGAACGCTGATTTTTATATAATTTTTCCGGGATTTTTCTGGCAGTTCTCGTAATGGGAAAACCTGAAATACAAAAACAGCAGAAAACAGAAACTGGCACTGGGGTGCACTAAGTTAATAGGTTAGTCCAAATATGATCAAAAGTGTATGGAAGTGTATAAATATCATAGCAATATCACCCAAAAGAGGCATGGAGCAAGCAGAAATTATAGATAAGTTTTGGACGTATCAACATCCCCAAGCTTAATTCCTGCTCGTCCTCGAGTAGGTAAATGATAACAAGAATAATTTCTGTGGTGACATGCTATTAACCATATAGGACTCTTTATAGTCATATGACAAAATCTTACTGAGACAATGAATCTGTAGTAATTAAGTTGCCTCATGAGAAAATCACAAAGAACTGAAAGTTTTACAGCATGGTATTGAAACATCAAATAGATTTGTAATGAGCATGGTGTGCAAATATGATAAAGTGATATCTCGCTTGCCCCCTTTAGTGAAGCAAAACATAAATGCAGGGGCACCTCCAAGGTTTAAGTGATGACTAGATACAATGATTTCAAAATAAACGATATCATAATCATGCAAAAGACAATGCTACTTTGGGACAATGCACATTACACTCAGAATGACAATCATGCTCTCAGTAGTTGGTGCTTTAAAAGAAGGTGGAGACTCTCGAACCGTGGCTTTTGTTGGCAAGGTTGAAAATCCGTAGTCGGAAACAAAGATAAAACATGTACCAGAGCTCTTGGTTTTAAAAACAGAGGTAATAATATTTTTTTCTTCTTAGATCATGCATGTTTCGTCAACGAATGCTAGCAGATAACTCAATTACTTCTTGAGATGGACAAGTTTCGAGGAACGTCTCCCGAATGAGGACGATCACATCCTCTTAATCTCCTTTGTTTATCACTACCAAAGTTTTCTGATTTCTCATGAACAAAGCGTGAAGGAGGGTTTGTTTGTTATATTAATTTTGAGCCGGGCGCACTCAATGCCAGTTCCTTCTCGTGTTATGGGTTTGCACATTATACATGCAATCCCGGGGTGAAGCTTGTCCAACTTAAAAAGATCATGAATTAACTACTACTTCCTCATGGACTTAAAACAGAGGCACAAAATAGGAATGCATTTTTTTTCTTTTTGAATAATTTCGAGATGGTACATGAAAGTCTTCGTTAGGAATGGCAGGTAAATACCATGTAGGAAGGTATGGTGGACTCATATGGCATAACTGGTTTAAAGGAATTTGGATGCACAAGCAGTCAGTCCGCTTAGTACAGGTGGAGGTTAGCAAAAGACTGGGAGCGACCAACTAAGAGAGCAATGACGGTCATAATCATGCAGAGCGACAAAGCAACATTGATTCGGGCATGGAAGTTATATCGCTACTCAGAAACAAAAGATCATCAAGGCTTGACAGACTTTCTTTACAGTCTTAAATATGCGTGAGCATACGCCAAGTCAATCAAAATAAATTCTTGAAGGAAGATATTACTAACCATACCACATCATAGGCAAACAAATCATGTTGGTACTCCAATAACACATTGGAAACCCCCCAGCTATTTGAGACTAACCATAAGAAAACATGAACTACTAAGCACCATTATGCACGTAGCATCTTTATCATAGACACACCAACCAATGCAACGGAAGCAAACTCTCTTAATAAGATAATCATGATGAATAAAGAGAGTTCAAGCAACCAACTAAACGAAAGCTCTTTAAAAAGATAAGCATGAAAACTAAAAGCTAAGCATGATAGTAGCTATTGAAAGACAAAGAACACACACAACAAGGATATGCATGAAAATTCTATGTTATGTTCTAGGTAGAAGTGGAGCGTGATTCTCTCCCACATAAAGAAAGCTGAGTTCCGACTCGTCATGAAAAGCTAAAGAAAACTAAAAAGGAAAACTAAAAGCAAGACGCTCCAAGCATAGCACATAACACATGAAGTGATAAAAATATAGTGGAACAAAAGATGAACTGATAATGTTGATGGAGAAGGGGATGCACGGGGGCATCCCCAAGCTTAGACGCTTGAGTCTCCTTGAATATTTCTTGGGGGTGCATGGGGGCATCCCCAAGCTTGAGCGTTTGACACTCCTGAATCTTTTTATCATCTTCCCTCGCACACTTGAAAACTCCCTTCATACATAACTCATCATAATCTGATTAGCGAGGTTAGTACCCATAATAAAATAATTGTTCCTTGCTGGAAATAAGGATATTCTTGAAGGTCTACTGTTTCTCAAGATTGCCAAAAGGTTTTTGCAAAGAAAAAACAAGCTCTAGGTTTGCAAAATGAAGGAAAGGCAAAACATGACAGAATCTGTGAAAAACAGAACAGCAGGTAGTAAATGATTTTTTCGAGGCACTTCTGCAACTCTAATCAAAAACTCAAAACAGACGCACGAAAGACAATTGTATAGAGCATGCTGTCGAAAAAATTCAGACCAAAAAGATGATCTGGTGATTTTATACGAATTTTTCTATCCAAGGACAGAATCTGTTTCCTGGACAGCACGTCCCAACTTTTGAACTTTCTTGCAATCAGAGGCTATACTTGGCACAAAGTTGAAAAGCAAAGATACAATGATGATGCTACTATAGTAAACAACATCATGACACAACAAAAGCAAAATAAAATTTTATTCATGTGGGCTGCCTCCCAAAAGCGCTTTCTTTTATGCCTTTAAGCTAGGCATAATGCAAAGAGGAATCAATAACCATCGTAATAATCGGAGTTATAAATTGCTTCAAATGGTTCCTCAACAAGTTCACTCTTGTTCCTTCTAGGAAAGGGGTACACACCTTTTGCCTTCCCGCGTAATCGGATTTGTCCCTTACCTATATCGATGAAGCCTTTTACCGCTTGGAGGAAGTCCCTTCCAAGCACTATATTTCCTTGGTTTGGCTCCATGATGAAGAAATCAACCATTGTAATCCCTTTAAGGAATTTAACTGGCACGTCTTTTATTCTTCCCTGGATTTCAGAAATATCTCCATTAGTGTGTTCATGATAAGATGGTAATCTATCCATGTTAAATTTTAAAGAATCATGAACAATTTTTGGCATAGTAGAAACCATAGATCCAATATCAGAATAAGGAAGGAAGTCTTGATTAGAGATACTAATCCTAACAAAAGGCTCCCAATCATTGTCTATTTCCAAAATGTCTTTCTTATTGGGTTTGGGTTTCTCTACCTTCATCAAGTCTAGAGCATCCATTCTTTTCTCAATAGTAGCAAGTCTATCTATGACAGTATCAAAGTTATGATCATAAACAAAGTAACTAGATAGACCATGTATAATTTCAAGAGCTCTAGCTTCATCACACTCTAGGAAATCTCCTTCAGCTATAATATCAAGAGAGTGTTTACACCATTTAAAAAGACCATGGTAAAAATTTCTAAGCACAATTTTTATAGGTATCCAAGACATAATTCTCCTATGTGCATCAGAAATTCTGTCCCATGCCTTCTTCATATTTTCTCCATCCTTTTGATGGAAATCTAGGACTTCAGATTCCCTCAAAGCACCAAATCCTAACATGCTTGACTAAACAGAAAGGACTACTAGCAGAAAAGCAAAATAATTTTTTTTTGTAATTTTTGATAGAAGACACTAAAGCAAAAACTGTAAGGTAAACTAACAAGACTAAAAAGCAAAGGTAAAAGATAGCGTGCAACTCCCCTATCCTGAAGAGTGGAGTCCCCGGCAACGGCGCCAGAAAACTTTGCTTGATGGCTTCTCGCCCCTCGTTGGTTACCCCAAGTGGAAGGTTTGAGATGCAGTGTAGCGGAAGTTTTCCCTTGGCAAAGATACCAAGGATCGATTTCCCCCGAGACTCCCAGTTTCAACAAGAAGGTGTCAACTGCTAACGGCGCCAGATATATTAGCAATCAACGTGGACCTGCACACAGATACAAATAACTTTGCTCCCAACGAGTACAGAGAGGTTGTCAATCCCTCCGGCCTTGTAGTTTACAAAGGATCAAACGCAAGTGATAATAGTGATAGGTAATGCTGCAATAGTAAGTAAAAGCGTAAAGTAAATAGCGGATGCGATCAATGATGGTAATATGGACCGGGGTCCCATGATGTTCACTAGTGATGTCTCTCTCCCAAAAGACGATAAAACAGCTATGTGAGGTAAACGAATTACAGCTGGGCAATTGACAGAATTATGTGCGTAAACCAATGCTAACTATGTTACAAGAAAGGTAGAGGTTCAAAGCATGGGCGGTACGCCAAGGCAAGTAGACCGAAGTCCATCTGCCTCTACTACTAATCATCCACCTTGAGATATCTATCCAGAACATCTCGCTGGTATTAAGTTGCGAGTCCCACCCATAGTGTAAACTCAAAGCAACAGACAACTGCATTAAAAGAACTTTGCGTAAAGTAAACAATCCTTGCACCCGCGGGCACAAGCACCGTTGTTTTCCCCCTTGTGGCAACAGCACATCCCCTAGACTCATGTTTCTGTCACTCAAGCTAGTCATCGAGGGGCATGAACCCACAATCAAGCATAACGTTCCCTCTTGGAGTCACTACCTACTACTTGGCCAAAGCAATAAATAACAACGGAGAACATGCAAGAATTACTTACGAACATAAATATAAAAGAGGTAGATCAAATAGATTACTCAAACACAATCTGAACATAATCTCATAATCCATCGGATCCCAGGAAACTCAACATAGCAACAGCATAAGGATGACATATGTGCCTCGATCATGTAGGGCAGCTCACGAGGACTAATTAGTGAAGCACAAGAACGGGAGGAGAACATCACATAGCTACTGGTCATGGACCCATGGTCCAAGGGAGACTACTCACAATTCATCCGGGAGGCGTCCATGGTGGTGGAGAAGCTCCCGGTGGTGATCCTCCCCTCTGGCAGGGTGCCGGGAAGAGTTCTCCTGGTGCTCCCGATCTTGGAAGCGGCGGCGGCAGCGGAACAGAGATGAGATCGCGAAAAAGGGTTCCTGTCTCAAGGGTTTCGGGACGCGATATAAATATATGCCAAAGGGGGGCATCAGCGGAGGCTCGGGGGGCCCAGGCGCCCCCCCCCCGGCGCGGCCAGGGGGGCCCGCGCCACCAGGGCGCCTGGAGCCCTGGTGCCCCCCCTCCGGCTGTATTTTGGCAGCCGGGAAGCTTCTGGAACGCTGATTTTTTATATAATTTTTCCGGGATTTTTCTGGCAGTTCTCGTAATGGTAAAACCTGAAATACAAAAACAGCAGAAAACAGAAACTGGCACTGGGGTGCACTAACTTAATAGGTTAGTCCAAATATGATCAAAAGTGTATGGAAGTGTATAAATATCATAGCAATATCACCCAAAAGAGGCAAGGAGCAAGCAGAAATTATAGATACGTTTTGGACGTATCACTTCCTCTTGTAGCTCCCGAGGACCATCAGTGACAACAAATGGAGTGGGGTGGCTGAAGATCTATCTGCTCGTTGTCACCGTCAATCTCCATGGATGAAGCTAGTTGTGTTTGAATATGTGGACAGTGGGAGGAAGTTTCTGGCATGTGCAGAGAAGGTTAGACCCTCTTTCGTTGTTACAAATCATTTGTTAGATGTGATTCAGACACTGTCTGTAACACTCCAAAAATTTTGGATTTTGTTTTCATCAAATTCTTTGGTCTCTTGGAAGGAGGTTGTTTAAATCTTTCTTAAAACCCCTCCTTCTCAAATCTTTTGTGACAAAAGATTTTTGTGTCCTTCTCAACCTTGATCTCTGGTCTTGAGAGTTTTCACCTTGTGTTGGCTCAACACAATTTTTTTTCAAAGGATTTTGACAATTTCTTTTTATGAAAAGCCTTCCTATAAAGCCTTGGGCCTATCCTCTCTCATTCAAACTATTCTTTTGCCATGTCACCTAATGAAGTTCTTTCTTCCAAGACCTTCATTCCTACCTTGGACAAGTCTAACATTAATTCGAGTAGGTTTCAACCTCCTTTAGATTTTTCTTCTAATTATTTTACCCCAAAAACATTTCCTGTCTTTTAAGTTGAGCCTTGGTGATTTACAAAGGAACTACTAGTTTCCCTTTGAGTTTTGTTTCCAAACAAACTCCCCTGACTAGTCCTTAGTACCCTCAACCTAGATCCATCAAGATCTGCTGGTCCATAGTTCAAAATTTTCAAATTTTGCTTGCTGCAAGTTTGCACCAGATTTGCCATTTTTGGTGAAATTCATATTTTCTCTCTTCCTAGAAATATGTGGGAATTCAGGTAGCCTCTAGATGCATCAAGAGACCACCTCGCCAAAGATCAGCTCAAGAAAAATTCTACAAGTGCCTGAATCATTTCATCAAACAATTGGTGTGCACTGTTTCTGTCAAAATTCAGAAAAGTTCAGTGAGGATTCAGTCGACAGTGCCATTCCCGTCAGACCGTCGCGTCAATCTCGCAAGTGTCTGCATTGGCGCCTTGCTCACTGCTCCTCTCACTTATCCAGAGCACCACACGCTTGCTTGTCTAGTTGCGAGCGTCGGTAGCGTCATGGCCTGCCTGCGCCGGTGTCTTCCGCGGCGGCAGAGCCACCCGTGGCGGCCAACGGGGGCCACCCTGTACGCCCATGAGAAGAGCACGGGGCAGGAGGGCAACGCCCAGCCCCTTGCCGGCGGGGATCGTAGGGGATAGGCCGCAACTGCGCGGCCGGTCGGTGCGCGGGCGCACGCCGAAAGCTCGCCCCGCGAGTTCGTTTTGTGGGCGGCAATGCCGCCGCTTTCATGGATTCGGCTCTCGAGGTTCTTAGACGAGCTGATGCTGCCGAGGGGGGCTTCCGAGCTGTGGGTGCAACACACCGGGTGCTGCAGCCAAGCTACTAAGGCAGAGGTCGAGGTCGTTGCTACCTCTTGAGCTTGCGTTGTATTCCCTCGAAGAGGAAAGGGAGATGCAGCACAGTAGCGTAAGGATTTCCCTCAAATTTTGGGAACCAAGGTATCAATCCAGTAGGAGACCACGCGCGAGTCCCTCACACCTGCACAAACAAATAAGAACTTCGTAGACAACGCAATAAGGGGTTGTCAATCCCTTTACGGTCACTTACGAAAGTGAGATCTGATAGAGATGATACTTTATTTTTTTGGTATTTTTGGTTTAATAAAACAACAAATAAAAGCGGTAAAAGTAAAGTAGATATAGATTGATATGTTGAGAATAGACCCGGGGGCCATAGTTTTCTCTAGTGGCTTCTCTCATGATAGCGATATTCTATGGGGGTAAACAAATTACTGTCGAGCAATTGATAGAAAAGCAAATAATTGTGAGACTATCTAGGCATGATCATTGTATATAGGCATCACGTCCAAGACAAGTAGACCGACTCCTGCCTGCATCTACTACTATTACTCCACACATCGACCGCTATCCAGCATGCATCTAGTGTATAGAGTTCATAAGAACAGAGTAACGCCTTAAGCAAGATGACATGATGTAGAGGGATAAACTCAAGCAATATGATATAAACCCCAATTTTTATCCTCGATGGCAACAATACAATACGTGCCTTGCTGCCCCTACTATCACTGGGAAAGGACACCGCAAGATTGAACCCAAAGCCAAGCACTTCTCCCGTTGCAAGAACTATAGATCTAGTAGGCCAAACCAAACCAATAATTCGAAGAGAATTGCAAGGATATCATGAGCACACATAAAAATTTCAGAGAAGAACCAAATATCTTTCATAGATAACCTTGATCATAAACTCACAATTCATCGGATCTCGACAAACACACCGCAAAAAGAGATTACATCGAGTAGATCTCCTCGAAGACCGAGGAGAACTTTGTATTGAGATCTAGAGAGAGAGAGAGAGAAGAAGCCATCTAGATACTAGCTATGGACCCGAAGGTTTGTGGTAAACTACTCACAACTCATGGTGAGGGCGATGATGATGATGATGATGAAGGCCTCCGTGATGCATCCCCCTCCGGTGGAGCTCCGGAACAAGCTCCAAGATGGGATCTCCATGGGAACAGAAGCTACGGCGGTGGAATTAGGGTTTTCTCTCTGTTTTTGGAGTTTATGGGTACGTGGACTTATATAGGAAGAAGGAGGGCACCGGGGGATGCTCGAGGGGGCCTCGAGGCAGGGGGTGCGCCCTGGGAAGGGGCGTGCCCTCCACCCTCGAGGGCCAGCCCTCTGTCCCCTGATGTGGTTCTCAAGCTCCGTGTGCGTGATTTTCTCCAAAAATATCTCTCGCGAAGGTTTCATTCCGTTTGGACTCCGTTTGATATTCTTTTTCTGCAAAACCCTGAAACAGGCAAAAAACAGCAATCTGGACTAGGCCTTTGGGTTAGTAGGTTAGTCCCAAAAATGATATAAAAGTGAATGATAAAGCCCATTAAACATCCAAGACTTCATAAATAATAGCATGGAACAATAAAAAATTATAGATACGTTGGAGACGTATCAAGCATCAACAAGCTTAATTCCTGCTCGTCCTCGAGTAGGTTAATGATAAAGAAAGAATTTTTATGTGCAATGCTAACCAATATAGTTTTTCAATGTAATTCAATTAATTGTGGCATGAATGTTCAGATCCGAAAGATTCAAGATAAAAGTCTATATTGACATAAGAAATAATAATACTTCAAGCAATACTAATAAAGCAATCATGTATTTTCAAAATACTATGGCTAAAGAAAGTTATCCCTACAAAATCATATAGTGTTGTCTATGCTCCCTCGTTATCACACATAAATATTCATATCATGCACAACCCTGATTTCAGCCAAGCATTTGTTTTCATACTCTATCTTTTCAAACCTTTTAACTTTCACGCAATACATGAGCGTGAGCCATGGATATAGCACTATGGGTGGAATAGAGGTGGTTGTGGAGAAGACAAAAAGGAGGGAGATAGTCTCACATCAACTAGGCGTTTCAACGGGCTATGGAGATGCCCATCAATAGATATCAATGTGAGTGAGTAGGGATTGCCATGCAACGGATGCACTAGAGCTAAATATGAATGAAAGCTCAACAAAAGAAACTAGTGGGTGTGCATCCAACTTGCTTGCTCACGAAGACCTAGGGCATTTGAGGAAGCCCATCGTTGGAATATACAAGCCAAGTTCTATAATGAAAATTCCCACTAGTATATGAAAGTGACTAAACATGAGACTCTCTACAATGAAGAACATGGTACTACTTTGAAGCACAAGTATGGAAAAAAGATAGTAGCCATTGTCCCTTTTCTTTTTTTCTTTTTTTGGGCCTTTCTTTTTTTCTTTGGCCTTTTTTTTGCGGAGGGGCTTTATAGATTTAGCCTTTCCTCCCATGGGACAATGCTCTAATAATGATGATCATCACACTTTCATTACGACTCGATACTACAACAACAAAGTATGACTCTATATGAATTATGTGCTATGAAACAAGAGTGACATGTATAAAAATTATGCATGGTGGCTTTGCCACAAATACGATGTCAACTACATGATCATGCAATGGCAATATGACAATATGATGCGTGTCATATGAACGGAACGGTGGAAGGTTGCATGGCAATATATCTCGGAATGGCTACGAAAATGCCATGGTAGGTAGGTATGGTGGCTGTTTTGAGGAACAATATGGTGGCTATTTTGAGGAAGGATATATAGTGGGTTTATGGCACCGGCATAGGTTGCGCGGTACAAGAGAGGCTAGCAATGGTAGAAGGGTGAGAGTGCGTATAATCCATGGACTCAACGTAGTCATAAGAACTCATATACTTATTGCAAAAATCTACGAGTCATCAAAACAAAGTAATCAACGCATGCTCCAAGGGGGGAGGTTGGTAGGAGTTAACCATCGCGCGCCCCCGACCTCCACACAAAGGTTGGCACTCTACAAATACCTCATGCTCTAACTCCGTAACATAGCGGTTCACCATAAGTGCATGATACAGGAATGACTAACCTTAACACAAGTATTCTTCAATTTCATAATGACTCCACTAGCATGACTCTAATATTACTATCCTCATATCTCAAAACAATTATCAAGTATCCAACATCTCATCTTATTCAATGCACTTAGTGTGATTTTTTTACTACATTGACGTTGGATGTCTATCATGTGAAGACTAGTTTCTTTAGCCTAAACACATTACCATGCTGTTTTAATATACTCTCAAAAGGATATAAGTGAAGCATTAGAGTTCAACAATTTCTACAAAATATTACCACCACCATGCTCTAAAAGATATAAGTGAAGCACTAGAGCAAAAACTATTCAACTCAAAAGATATAAGTGAAGCACATAGAGTGTTCTAATAATTTCTAGGCCATATTTAACTCTCTCAAATAGGTGTGTCCAGAAAGGATGATTGTGGCGAACTAACAAGCAAAGACTCAAATTATACAAGACGCTCCAAGCAAAACACATAACATGTTGCGAATAAAAATATAGCTCCAAGTATAGTTACCGATGGATGAAGACGAAAGAGGGGATGCCTTCCCGGGGCATCCCCAAGCTTAGGCTTTTGATTATATTGAATTTAATTGGGGTTCCATGGGCATCCCCAAGCTTAGGCCTTTGCTACTCCTTGTTCCATAGTCCATCAAAGCAATACTCAAAACTTGAAAACTTCACAACACAAAACTTAGACAGAAATTCTCGTGAGCTCCTTTAGTATAAGAAAGCAAACTACTACTCAAAAGTGCAGCAATGAATTCATTCTTTGTTTATATAGGTGTTAAACCTACTGTATTCCAACCTCTCTATGGTTCATATCCTCCAATACTACTCATAGATGCATCGGAATAAGCAAACAACACACGAAAAACAGAATCTGTCAAAAATAGAACAGTCTGTAGTAATCTGCAGGTTTTGCCTACTTCTGGAACTCCAAAAAATTCAAACTAAATTGTTAAATTTTCGGAATTTTTCTACCAATCATCTGCAAAAAGAATAAACTAAAAAGAAAGCTCCAGTAAAATCTGAAGACTACTTTAGTGAGCGCTAACGATTCTGCTTTTCACAGCAAGATCACATAAATTTCACACAAGTCTTCCCAAAGGTTTTACTTGGCACAAACACTAAACAAAACATGAAACCACATCTAATCAGAGGCTAGATGAAATATTAATTCCTAAATAGAAGCAAAAACAAAAAATATAAAATTGGGTTGCCTCCCAACAAGCGCTATCTTTATAGCCATTAAGATAGTTGAGAATTCAATGATGCTCACAAGAAAGATAAGAATTGAAGCACAAAGATAGCATCATAAAACATGTGACAAACACATCTAAGTCTAACATACTTCCTATGCATAGGCATTTTATAGGAAAACAAATTAGCAAGACAAGCAAGATCTAGCATATGAAAGGAAGAAGAAACAAGCAATAGCAATCTCAACATAACGAGAGGTAAATTAGTAACATGAAAATTTCTACAGCCATATTTCCCTCTCTCATAATAATTGCATGTAGGATCATGATCAAATTTAACAAAATAGCTATCACATAACATATTCTCAACACGATCCACATGCGTGCAAAGTTGACACTCTTCCAAAATAATGGGATTAACATTAACTAAAGTCATGACCTCTCCAAATCCACTTTTAATATTAATGCAAACATCAATATCAATCTTATATTCATCATGGGGATTAAATAAATTTTAAAGATCATAAGAAGAATCACCCCAATCATGATCATTGTAACAGGTAGTAGACATAACAAAACTAGCATCCCCAAGCTTAGGTTTTGCATATTATTAGCACAATTGACATCAATAGAATTTATAGTAACATCATTGCAACCATGCTTTTTATTTAAGGAGCTAACATGAATCACTTTTTCTTTTAACAATACCTCAAAATTTTCAGTTCATAAATTTCAAGCAAAACCCCATAAAGATAATCTAGTGTACGCAGCTCACTAGCAATAGGTTCAACATAATTGGATCTCTTAAAGAGATTAGCAAGAGGATGAGGATTCATAATTCAGCAAGCGAAGATGCAAGCTAAATGAGGGCACATAGCAACACAAGCAAGCAAGAGGCATGCGAACGGTAAGCACACGGCGAAAGAAGGGCAAATAAAACGACAAGGGTGAAGTGGGGGAGAGGAAAACGAGAGGCAAAAAAATTAATGTGAAGGATAAGGGTTTGTGATAGGTACTTGGTATATGACTTTTGCGTAAGCCTCCCCGGCAACGGCGCCAGAAATTCCTCTTGCTACCTTTTGAGCTTGCGTTGTATTCCCTCATAGAGGACATGGAGATGCATCACAGTAGCGTAAGTATTTCCCTCAGTTTTTGAGAACCAAGGTATCAATCCAGTAGGAGACCACGCGCGAGTCCCTCGCACCTGCACAAACAAATAAGAACTTCGCAGCCAACGCGATAAGGGGTTGTCAATCCCTTTACGGTCACTTACGAAAGTGAGATCTGATAGAGATGATAGTTTATATTTTTGGTATTTTTGGTTTTACAAAACAGCAAATAAAAGCGGTAAAAGTAAAGTATATATAGATTGATATGTTGAGAATCGACCCGGGGGCCATAGTTTTCTCTAGTGGCTTCTCTCATGATAGCGATATTCTACAGCGAGTAAACAAATTACTGTCGAGCAATTGATAGAAAAGCGAATAATTATGAGACTATCTAGGCATGATCATTGTGTATAGGCATCACGTCCGAGACAAGTAGACCGACTCCTGCCTGCATCTACTACTATTACTCCACACATCGACCGCTATCCAGCATGCATCTAGTGTATTGAGTTCATAAGAATAGAATAACGCCTTAAGCAAGATGACATGATGTAGAGGGATAAACTCAAGCAATATGATATAAACCCCATCTTTTTATCATCGATGGCAACAATACAATATGTGCCTTGCTGCCCCTACTGTCACTGGGAAAGGACACCGCAAGATTGAACCCAAAGCCAAGCACTTCTCCCATTGCAAGAACTATAGATCTAGTAGGCCAAAGCAAACCAATAATTCGAAGAGACTTGCAAGGATATTATGAGCACACATAAAAAGTTCAGAGAAGAACCAAATATCTTTCATAGATAACCTTGATCATAAACTCACAATTCATCGGATCTCGACAAACACACTTCAAAAAGAGATTACATCGAGTAGATCTCCTCGAAGACCGAGGAGAACTTTGTATTGAGATCCAGAGAGAGAGAAGAAGCCATCTAGATACTAGCTATGAACCCGAAGGTCTGTGGTAAACTACTCACAACTCATGGTGAGGGTGATGATGATGATGATGATGAAGGCCTCCGTGATGGATCCCCCTCCGGTGGAGCTCTGGAACAGGCTCCAAGATGGGATCTCCACGGGAACAGAAGCTACGGCTGTGGAATTAGGGTTTTCTCTCTATTTTCGGAGTTTCTGGGGTACGTGGACCTATATAAGAAGAAGGAGGGCACCGGGGGACACTCGAGGGGGCCTTGAGGCAGGGGGCGCGCCCCCTCAAGGGCCAGCCCTCTGTCCCCTGACGTGGTTCTCAAGCTCCGCGTGCGTGATTTTCTCCAAAAATATCTCTCGTGAAGGTTTCATTCCGTTTGGACTCCGTTTGATATTCTTTTTCCGCAAAACCCTGAAACAGGCAAAAAACAGCAATCTGGACTGGGCCTTTGGGTTAGTAGGTTAGTCCCAAAAATAATATAAAAGTGAATGATAAAGCCCATTAAACATCCAAGACTTCATAAATAATAGCATGGAACAATAAAAAATTATAGATACGTTGGAGACGTATCAGTCGTCCCCCAGGCGATGTCTTCATCACTCATGGGTGGGGCGAGATTGCCTGGGCTTGTCGTCCAGGAGGGGCCTCCGCCATCCACTTCGAGTACGACGGAGCCTCCATGATTTTCTTCAAGGTCTTCAGCGAGGACGGCCAGCGCATGGAATGCTGCCCTAGGAGGAGCGGTCTACACGGCACGGCAGCGGGCACTGAACTTGCCCTTGGCCTCGTCAGTAGCTCCCCTAGCAGTAGAAGCGGGTCGTGCGAGTCTAGTGATTCTCCAGAGACCAGCGATGATGACAACTACGAGCCAGCAAGCTCTCACCGCGCTCGGAGCAGGGCATCGGCATCCACCCGGCGTCGTCGGTGATGTTCCCAGTCGGGTTCTCCTAGCTTTCTTATTTTGTTTCCCTGCACGGAATCATGTTAAGCCCCATGGGGGTATGTAAGAGGTTGTGGTGCTTTTGCCTTAATGTCATCGCCCCTTGTTTAGTACTTGATGTCGCTTGAAGCTACGTCGGTTTTTCCCAAAGAGGAAGGGATGATGCAGCACAGCGGCGGTAGGTATTTCCCTTAGATGTGAAACCAAGGTTATCGAACCAGTAGGAGAACCAAGCAACACAATGTAAACATCACCTGCACAAATAACAACACCTCGCAACCCGACGTGTTAAAGGGGTTGTCAATCCCTTTCGGGTAACGAAAATGAGAGAGAGATAAATATTGGAAGATTGCTTGATAAATAAGATAAATTGCAGCAAGGTATTTTTGGGTTTTTGGTTTAGTAGATCTTAAAATAAAAGCAAAGGCAAATAGATCGCGAAGGCAAATATATGAGAAGGAAGACCCGGGGGCCGTAGGTTTCTCTAGTGGATTTTCTCGAGAAAAATAGCAAACCGTAGGTAAACAATTTACTGTTGGGAAATTGATAGAACTTCAAATAATCATGATGATATCCAGGCAATGATCATTACATAGGCATCACGTCCAATATTAGTAGACCGACTCCTTCCTGCAAATCTACTACTATTACTCCACAAATCGACCGCTATCCAGTATGCATCTAGTGTATTAAGTTCATGGAAAAACAGAGTAATGCATTAAGAATGATGACATGATGTAGACAAGATCCATATATCTATGGCGTTAGATATGAATCTCGTAATTTTATCCTTAGTGGCAACGATACATACGTGTCGGTTCCCCTTCTGTCACTGGGATCAAGCACCGTAAGATTGAACCCACTACCGGGCACCTCTTCCCATTGCAAGATAAAGAGATCAAGTTGGGCAAACAAAACCCAATATCGAAGAAGAAATACGAGGCTATAAGCAATCATGCATATAAGAGATCAAAGAAACTCAAATAACTTTCATGGATATAAAAAGATAGATCTGATCATAAAGTCAAAGTTCATCGAATCCCAACAAATACACCGCAAAAAGAGTTACATCATACGGGTCTCCAAGAGACCATTGTATTGAGAATCAAAAGAGCGAGAGGAAGCCATCTAGCTATTAACTATGGACCCGAAGGTCTACAAAGAACTACTCACGCATCATCGGAGAGGCATCAATGGAAGTGGTGAACCCCACCATGATGGTGTCTAGATTGGATCTGTTGTTTCTAGACTCTGCGGCGGCTGGATGGATATTTCGTCGACTCCCCTAGGGTTTTGGGAATATTGGGGTATTTATAGAGCAAAGAGGCGGTCCGGGGGGCACCCTAGGTGGGCAGAACCCACCAGGGCGCGCCTGGGCCTCCTGGCGCGCCCTAGTGGGTTGTCCCCTCCTCGGCCCCCCACTAGGTGCCACTAGGGCCATTTGTCTTCCTTCTGGTCCCAAAAAATCATGAAAATAGTTTCGCGGTGTTTGGGCTCCGTTTGATATTGATTTCCTGTGATGTAAAAAACATGTAGAAAACAACTAGCACTTGGCACTATGTCAATAGGTTAGTACCAAAAAATGACTATAAAATGATTGTAAAACATCCAAGAATGATAATATAACAACATGGAACAATAAAAAATAATAGATACATTGGAGACGTATCAGCATCCCCAAGCTTAAGTCCTAATCGTCCTCGACTAGGTAAGTGATAAAAACAGAATTTTTGATGTGGAGTGCTATTTATCAAGTCATATCATATTCTTTTCTTTATTGCATGGACATTTGGACTTTTATATGGTTCAAAGCAATAGTCTAGTTTTGACATAACAATTTAGATACTCAAGCATATCAACAAGCAAGCATTTCTTTCAAAATATCAATGCTAAAATAAGTTATCCCTAGCCCATCATGCTCTACCATTGATCCATTCATGAAACACACTCGCATATTAGTTACATCCAATGGTCAAGTACGATCATGGCGTTTCCTAGTTGGTGCTTGTAAGAGAAGATGGAGACTCAAATTCATAAATAAAAATTGTATAAGTAAATAAAGGCCCTTCGTAGAGGGAAGTAGGGATTTGTAGAGGCGCCAGAGCTCACAGCTTAAATTGAGAGATAAATTTGTTTAGGAGGTATATGTTTCCCACCAACGAGAACGACTTGAGGTTCCCAACACTTTCCATGCTAGATATATCATAGGCGGTTCCCAAATAGAAAATAAAGTTTATTCCTTTTCCACCAGACTTTCACAAGCCATGGCTAGCCGAATCCACGGTTGCCTTCCATACCAATAGGGATGGCAATGGGTAGGGTATGGGCGGGTACGACACTTTTCTACCCAAACCCATACCCAAATCTTTTTTCTATACCCACCCACTTCACTATCCATGGGTGCAAATTGGTACCCATGCCCATACCCATCGGGTATCCTATACCCAATGGGTATCCGGTGGGTACAATATATAGCATTGACATGACAAAAGTAAGATGAGAAAAAGGTCTAAATTCAGGTACCCATCCGGTGGGTACAATATATAGCCTTGGTTGAGGATGGATCGATGAGGATTCAGTGACCCGGCTCTTGATTGCTTCATCTTCCAAGGTCAAGGAAAAACATAGAAGATAACTACCGTAGGTATACGAGGGGTCTGGGGCAATGGCCAGCTATGGGCGTGTAGTCCGTGGGCTAGTTAAGAACTCAAGATAATTATTATTCACATATTATAGGGTTTAATTTATTTATTAATTTTCTGGGTATCCATTGGGTTACCCATGGGTATAATTTCATACCCATACCCTACCCATGCATTTTGCTGGTATGGATACCCATACCCATGGGTATGAAGTGGTAGAAAGTCTCACCCATGCCCACTATTTTCGGGTAGGGTACCCGCGGGTACCCATACCCATGGGCAAAACTACCATCCCTACATACCAACACTTTCCAAGGAATTTATTATTTGATGACAACATAAAGTTATTTTTTTTCATTACAGGACTGGGCATCCCTAATACCTTTGCCGTACTCTCGTGCAATGACAAGTGAATAAGCACTCATCATGAGAATAACACATCCAACATGGAAAATATTGACCACCCCTCACCGCCTCGTGAGCGGTACGGGCACACAAAAAGGGAAATTTATTTTGGAAAATTAGAGATGGCACATACAAATTTGCTTAGAACGGCAAGGAAATACCGCATATAGGTAGGTATGGTGGACTCATATGGCAAAACCGGGATAAAGGATTTTGGATGCACAAGTAGAGATCATACTTAGTGCATAATGAAGGCTAGCAAAAGACTGGGAAGCGACCAACCATGAAATAAATAATCGCGTAAGCGAGCATTGAGCATAAATAACACCGAATAATGCACCACAAGTAGGATATAATTTCATTGCGTAATTATGGACTTTTGTGCTTGCATTGGGAATCACAAACTTTAACACTAGTATTCTTACTAAGGCACAATTACTCATCAACATGAATCACATATCATGTCATCATGTCTCAAAACTATTACAAGGAATCAAGTTTATTTTGTCCAATGATCTTCATGACATTTTTTGCTTTATCCTTCTTGGATATCTATCAATTTAGGACTAATTTTCATGTGTTGCTTTTGATAAGCTCGGACAAATATAAGTGAAGAGCATGAGCATAACAATTTTCTTTCTTTCTCTCAAAATAGTATAAGTGAAGCAAGAGAGAATTTCTTCAAAATTTAATAACTCTCAAATAAATCTAAGTGAAGAAAGAGAGTATTTCTTCAAAAATATAACTAAGCACGCCGTGCTCAAAAATATATAAGAGAAGCACTAGAGCAAGTCCTAGCTCATAAAAGATTTAAGTGAAGCATATAGAGCTATTCTAGCAAGTCATGGCATAATTTTGGCTCTCTAAAATAGGTGTGTACAACAAGGATCGATGACTTAAAAAGTAAAATAAAACAAGCAAAGAATCATATCATACAAGACGCTCCAAGCAAAACACACATCATGTGACGAAAAAATATAGTTTCAAGTGAAATACCGATAGTTGTTGGAAGAAAGTAGGGATGCCACTCGGGGGCATCCCCAAGCTTAGTTGTTTGCTCATCTTTGGATAATAGCTTGTGATGCCGGGGCATCCCCAAGCTTAGGCTCTTACATCCTTCCTTCATCCATCGTAAGATAACCCAAAACTTGAAAACTTCAATCACACAAAACATCAAAAAAACTTAGTGAGATCCGTTAGTGAAAGAAAGCAAACCACTACTATAAGTACTCCATCAAACCAATTCATATTTTGTTTTTGTATTATATCTAATCTATTCCAACATTTATATGGCAAAAACTCATCAAAGAAAACCATAGAATCATCAAAATAAGCGCACAACAAAAAGAAAACATAATCTGTCAAAAACAGAAAAGTCTATAGTAATCTGGAAGTTTCGAAAACTTTTGGACCTTTAAAAATCTTGAAACAAATAGGGCCACGTGAGCAATTTGTACATTAATCTTTTGCAAAAAGAATCAACTAAAATGCACTTTTCTGTTAAAAATGGGATTTTTTCTCGTGAGCGCAAAGTTTCTGTCTTTTTCAGCAAGATCAAACAACTATCACCCAAGAAGATCCTATCGGTTCTACTTGGCACAAACACTAATTAAAACACAAAAAACACAATCATACTAGTAGCATAGTTGTGTAAACACTCAAGAACAGCAAGCAAAAAACAAAAATAAATTTTATTCATTGGGTTGCCTCCCAACAAGCGCTATCGTTTTACGCTCTTAGCTAGGCATAATACCAAGATTTCAAGTATTGTCATCCTTGTTGGATGTTCCATAAGTTGCCCTCATTATAGATTCATAAGGCAATTTGATCTTGGTTCTAAGGAAGTGTTCCATGCTCGTTCTCCAGGGAAACTGGAATTTAATATTCCCTTCTTTCATGTTAATCACGGCGCCAATAGTGTGCAAAATCGGTCTACCAAGTATAATTGGCAAGACGGATTACAATCGATATCAAGAACAATAAAGTCTATGGGTACATAGTTCGTATTTGCAAGAATAAGAACATCATTGATCCTTCCCAAAGGCTTTTTAATAGTGGAATCCGCCATATGCAAATTAAGAGAGCAATCTTCAATTTTGGTAAGACCAATAACATCGCAAAGAGATTTCAGAATAGTGGAAACACTAGCACCCAAATCATACAAAGCAAAACGCTCATAATTTTTAATTTTGATTTTGATGGTAGGTTCCATTCATCATGCAACTTTCTTGGAATTGAAACTTATAATTCCAACTTTTCTTCAAAAGCTTTTATCATAGCATCAACAATATGTTTAGTAAAAGCATTATTTTGTTCATAAGCATGGGGTGAGTTAATCATGGATTGCAACAAAGAAATACAATCAATCAAGGAATAACTATAATAATTAAATTCTTTGTAATCCGAAATAGTGGGTGCATCACTAGTTAAAGTTTTGGCCTCTCCAAACCCACTTTTATCAAAAATTTCAACAAGATTTTCACCCTCCGAAATATTGGGACGCTTTCTACCTAAAGTTGACTCTTCTTCAGTCCCTTTATCATCAAGTTGAACTTTACTAAACAAAGAATCAATGGAAGAAACACCAATCATTTTAATGTCTTCATCATTTTTATCTTCTAATGAGATTGGTTTACCAACCATTTGATTTACTAAAGTAGCTTGAGCATCAAATATTTTTCCTAACAAACTTTCGGCAAGCATACTTAGATTGGAGATTGCAAACTTCTATACTAATATCATCAAGTTGTTTTGTGATAGCATCCAACACAACGGAGTGTTCCTTAAGTTCTTCAGTAAAATACTTATTATGCTCAAACTGTGTAATCATATATTCCTTAGTACTTTTCTCAATTTCAAGAAAAATATTTGGGTAAGGAACATCATAGTATTTTCTTCGAGGCATTGTGACTACGCAAACAAAAACACACGCAAAAACATATCCGGGAAGAAAAACGGCGAACGGAAAAGAGAGGCGAATAAAAACAGCAAATGTTTGTGAAGTGGGGTAGATGAAAATGAGAGGAAAATGGCAAATACTGTAATTGCAAGGAGATGAGATTTGTGATTAGGACCCTGGTATATGTTCAAGATCCTCCCCGGCAACGGCGCCAGAAATTCCTTTTGATGTCGCTTGAAGCTACATCGGTTTTTCCCCAAAGAGGAAGGGATGATGCAGCACAGCGGTGGTAGGTATTTCCCTCATATGTGAAACCAAGGTTATCGAACCAGTAGGAGAACCAAGCAACACAACATAAATAGCACCAGCACACAAATAACAACACCTCGCAACCCAACGTGTTAAAGGAGTTGTCAATCCCTTTCGGATTACGAACGTGAGAGAGAGATAAATATAGGTAGATTGGTTGATAAATAAGATAAATTGCAGCAAGGTATTTTTGGGTTTTTGGTTTAGTAGATATGAAAATAAAAGCAAAGGCAAATAGATCGCGAAGGCAAATATATGAGAAAGAAGACCCGGGGGCCGTAGGTTTCACTAGTGGCTTCTCTCGAGAAAAATAGCAAACAGTGGGTAAACAAATTACTGTTGGGAAATTGATAGAACTTCAAATAATCATGATGATATCCAGGCAATGATCATTACATAGGCATCACGTCCAAGATTAGTAGACCGACTCCTTCCTGCATCTACTACTATTGCTTCACACATCGACCGCTATCCAGCAAGCATCTAGTGTATTAAGTTCATGAAAAAACGGAGTAATGCATTAAGAACGATGACATGATGTAGACAATATCTGTATATCTATGGAGTTAGATATGAATCTCGTCGTTTTATCCTTAGTGGCAACGATTCATACGTGTCGGTTCCCCTTCTATCACTGGGATCAAGCACCGTAAGATCGAACCCACTACCGGGCACCTCTTCCCAATGCAAGATAAAGAGATCAGGTTGGCCAAACAAAACCCAATATCGGAGAAGAAATACGAGGCTATAAGCAATCATGCATATAAGAGATCACATAAACTCAAATAACTTTCATGGATATAAAAAGATATATCTGATCATAAAATCAAAGTTCATCGAATCCCAACAAACACACCGCAAAAAGAGTTACATCATATGGATCCACAAGAGACCATTGTATTGAGAATGAAAAGAGAGAGTGGAAGCCATCTAGCTACTAACTACGGACCCGAAGGTCTACAAAGAACTACTCACGCATCATCGGAGAGGCACCAATGGAAGTGGTGAACCCCTCCGTGATGGTGTCTAGATTGGTTCTGGCGTTTTTGGACTCTACGGCGGCTGGATGAATATTTCGTCGACTCCCCTAGGGTTTTGGGAATATTGGGGTATTTATAGAGCAAAGAGGCGGTCCGGGGGCACCCGAGGTGGGCACAATCCACCAGGGCGCGCCTGGGCCTCCTGGCGCGCCCTGGTGGGTTGTCCCCTCCTCGGGACTCGCCCCAGGTGCCAACATGGCACATTGTCTTCCTTCTGGCCCAGAAAAAATCACAAAAATAGTTTCGCGGTGTTTGGGCTCCGTTTGATATTGATTTCCTGCGATGTAAAAAACATGCAGAAAACAGCAACTGGCACTTGGCACTATGTCAATAGGTTAGTACCAAAAAATGACATAAAATGACTATAAAATGATTGTAAAACTTCCAACAATGATAATATAACAACATGGAACAATAAAAAATTATAGATACGTTGGAGACGTATCAGTACTAAGATTGCATGTCTCGCTAGGGCACTGTGTTCTTTTTTGTTCTCGCGGTAGCTTGGTGCTCTACGCCGACAGGACCCAGTCCCCAGGCAGGCTTCAGCCGTTGCTGGCATGCCAGGTCGCGATGCCGTGGTCAAGGCCAGGAGGTGAGCAGCCCGAGGTCCGGTAAGAGCCCCTGAGACGCGATGCTCAGGTGGTCCCCTTTAGGGCACAAGCAGCTTCCTGGAGGACGAAAAGGAAAGCAACATTGACCGAGCGAGACTGCGAAGGTAAAAACATTGGGTCATGCGGTTCTGGTTAACGCGCGGGGGTGACTTATCTTGCGATAAATTCCTTGCGGGACGCTTGGTTGTGCCCTTACGATAGCGCTCCTAGGTGAGGCTCGCGCTGGTCTCTCCCCCCTTAGCTCAAGCAGGTGCTCTACGTCCTCGGGTCCCGGCCCTTGAGCGAGGCTTAGCTGCCGCTGGTATGCCAGGTTGCGATGTCGTGGTCATGGCCAGGGGGTGAAGGCTCGAGAGCCAGTAGGAGCCCCTGAGATGGGATGCTCAGGAGCCCCCCTTATACGTGCAAGCAGGTCGCATTGAGGGGAGTGTCCAGGGAGGCCACCCTAGTTGCAACCGGCAGGTCAATGACGCGCGGGAGCCGCGAAGGGTCACAGGGCACCAGGTGAACATGTGATAATCATGAAGCAACTCAAGGTAAGGGTTAGGCAAGTTTTGATAGATGTTGAAATGATACATGCCGTAGGGACGGACCCACATGGTCTGGGGATGATGCAGCCCGAGGGGCGCCCCCAACTGAACGAAACGAAAAGACGATACACACCATAGGGACAAACCCGCACGGCTTGGGGATGATGCAGCCCGAGGGGCGCCCCAAACTGATTAAAACAAAAAATGACACCTGGCACAGTTGCGAGAGAAGTGTTGGGTAGCTGAAAACGCGCACCGCTGAAGTCGCTCCTCATGAGCCGCCTGGCTCCTGGGTCTAGCGAGGCTCCTGTGGTCCAGGAGGCTCACGAAGGATTAGTGCTTCCTCCGACAGGATCCCCTGGTGCTTGGCCTCGTGAGCCGCCAGGATCCTCCGCATGCGGCACTGGTGCAGGGCAGCGCTATTCGGCAGGCCAAAAGGCATGCGAACGTAGCTGTGAGGAGGACCCTCGCACCATCCCACACGGAACGACCAGAAGAGCTCCTGAGACGTGACTCTGTTGAGCCCTAGGATGTTGACGCAGACTCGCAGCCCCCTGCCCTCATCGGTAGAGGGAGCGGTGCTTGGTGGTGTGTAGCGACTCTCGCCTCGCATCGCACTTGCCTCCTGAAGATCCTTGATCGCCTTGGTAATGAACTCCTGATACGTCTCCAACGTATCTATAGCTTTTGATTGTTCCATGCTATTATTTATGATGTTTTGGATGTTTAATGGGCTTTGTTATATACTTTTATATTATTTTCGGGACTAACCTACTAACCCAAACGCCGAGTCCAGATTGCTGTTTTTTGCCTGTTTCAGGGTTTTACAGAAAAGGAATACAAACGGAGTCCAAACGGAATAAAACCTTCGGGAGAGATATTTTTGGAGAAAATTATGCAGAGGAGACTTGAGAACCACGGAGTAGGGCACACGTAGCGCCCACGAGGGTGGGGGCGCGCCCCCTCTATAGGGCGCGCCCCCTGCCTCGTGGGCCCCACATTTGGCCCCCGGTGCCCTCCTTCCTCCTATATATACGTACGTACCCCGAAACTATCAGAACAACAGAGAAAACCCTAGTTCCACCACCACAACCTTTTGTTCCCGTGAGATCCCATCTTGGGGCCTGTTCTGGAGCTCCGCCGGAGGGGGGATCTTCCACGGAGTGCTTCTACATCATCATCATCGCCTCACCATGAGTTGTGAGTAGTTTACCACAGACCTTCGGGTCCATAGCTAGTATCTAGATGGCTTCTTCTCTCTCTTTGGATCTCAATACAAAGTTCTCCTCGGTCTTTGAGGAGATCTATTCGATGTAATCTCTTTTTGCGGTGTGTTTGTCGAGATCCGATGAATTATGGGTTTATGATCAAGATTATCTATGAGAAATATTTGGTTCTTCTCTGAACTCTTTATGTATGATTATAATATCTTTGCAAGTCTCTTCGAATTATTGGTTTGGTTTGGCCTACTAGATCTATAGTTCTTGCAATGGGAGAAGTGCTTGGCTTTTGGTTCAATCTTGTGGTGTCCTTTCCCAGTGACAGTAGGGGCAGCAAGGCACGTATTGTATTGTTGCCATCGAGGATAAAAAGATGGGGTTTATATCACTAATTTGAGTTTATCCCTCTACATCATGTCATCTTTCTTAAGGCGTTACTCTGTTCTTATGAGCTTAATGCACTAGATGCATGCTGGATAGCGGTCGATGTGTGGAGTAATATTAGTAGATGCAGAATTGTTTCGGTCTACTTGTCTCGGACGTGATGCCTATATATAATGATCATGCCTAGATAGTCTCATAATTATTCGTTTTTCTATCAATTGCTCGACAGTAATTTGTTTACCCGCCGTAGAATATCGCTATCATGAGAGAAGCCACTAGAGAACACTATGCCCCCCCCGGGTCTATTCTCAACATATCAATCTACAATCTACTTTACTTTTCCACTTTTACATTTTTTGTTCTTATAATAAAAAATACCAAAAATATCAAACTATCATCTCTATCAGATCTCACTTTCGTAAGTGACCGTAAAGGGATTGACAACCCTTTATCGCGTTGGCTGCGAAGTTCTTATTTGTTTGTGCAGGTGCGAGGGACTCGCGCGTGGTCTCCTACTAGATTGATACCTTGGTTCTCAAAAATTGAGGGAAATACTTACGCTACTGTGCTGCATCTCCCTATCCTCTTCGAGGGAATACAACGCAAGCTCAAGAAGTAGCAAGAAGAATTTCTGGCGCCGTTGCCGGGGAGGCTTACGCAAAAGTCATATACCAAGTACCTATCATAAACCCTTATCCTTCGCATTACAGTTTTTGCCTCTCGTTTTCCTCTCCCCCACTTCACCCTTGCCGTTTTATTTGCCCTTCTTCTGCCGTGTGTTTATCGTTCGCTTGCTTCTTGTTTGCTTGTGTGTTGCTTGCTTGCTTGTCGTCATGGCTAGCCCCTTATCCGCTCCTTTGACTCCCGAGTTTGAAGTTCTTCACTTCAAGCAAAAACAAGGAGAAAATTTAAAAGACGCTTGGTTTAGGATGATGGAATCTTATCGTAAGTGCACCTTAGAGGTGAATTTTAGAATCTTGCTTCGCAATTTTTATGTTGGTTTGAATATGTCTCATAGACAACTCTTGGATTGCGTTGCCAAAGGGAATTTGATCGAAATTGATCCTAGTATTGCGCATGAAATTATAGAGGGAACAGTGGGAACACTACCTCACCAAAATGGGTCACATCCAACCCAGGAAGGGACGCAAGTTTTTGAGAAAATTTGTGAAGTAACAAAAATACTACAAAAGTCTCTTGAACCTCTTAAAAGTGTTAGTGGGAATCTCCACCGCATGAATATGTTGATTACCCTTTGTAATAAGCGGTTGGATTCTTTAGATCTAAAGATTTCCGAATATGAAGGGAAACGTAAAGAACCTCCCGGATTCGAGCTTGACCCCATTAAAAGGGAGAAGATCAAAGATGGCAATACCTAGATCTATCCATGTATCGTGCCTAGTTAGGGGCGTAAAACGATAGCGCTTGTTGGGAGGCAACCCAATTTTATATTTTTTTTTTGTTTTTGCTGCTGTTCAGGAATAAATATTGAATCTAGCTTCTGTTTAGATGTGGTTTTGTGTTTTGTTTTGTGTTTGTGCCAAGTAGAACCTTTGGAAAGACTTGTGTGAAGTTTATATGATCTTGCTATGAAAAACATAATCGTTAGCGCTCGCTAGAATGGTCACCAGATTTTACTGGAGCGTGCTATTTAGTTGATTCTTTTTGAAGATGATTAATAGACAAATTCCTCACATTTACCAATTTAGTTTGATTTTTTTGGAGTTACAGAAGTATGCGAAAACTGCAGATTACTACAGACTGTTCTGTTTTTGACAGATTCTGTTTTTCGTGTGTTGTTTACTTATTTCAATGCATCTATGAGTAGTATTGGGAAGTATGAACCATAGAGAATTTGGAATACAGGAGGTTTAACACCAATATATACAAAGAATGAATTTATTACAGTACCTTTGAGTAGTGGTTTGCTTTCTTATACTAACGGAGCTCACGAGATTTTTGTCTAAGTTTTGTGTTGTGAAGTTTTCAAGTTTTGAGTATTGCTTTGATGGACTATGGAACAAAGAGTGGCAAGAGCCTAAGCTTGGGGATGCCCATGGCACCCCAAGGTAAAATTCAAGGACAACCAAAAGCCTAAGCTTGGAGATGCCCCGGGAAAGCATCCCCTCTTTCGTCTTCATACATCGGTAACTATACTCGGAGGTATATTTTTATTCACCACATGATATGCATTTTACTTGGAGCGCCTTGTATAATTTGAGTCTTTGCTTGTTAGTTTGCCACAATTATCCTTGCTGGACACACCTATTTGAGAGAGTTAAATATGGCCTAGGAATTGATAGAACACTCTATGTGCTTCACTTATATCTTTTGAGTTGAATAGTTTTTGCTCTAGTGCTTCACTTATATCTTTTAGAGCACAGTGGTGTTAATATTTTGAAGAAATTGTTGATCTCTCATGCTTTACTTATATCCTTTTGAGAGTCTATTAAATCAGCATGGTAATGTGCTTAGGCTATATAACTAGTCTTCACATGATAGACATCCAATATCAATGTAGTAAAAACTTTCACACTAAGTGCATTGAATATGATGAGAAGTTGGATGCTTGATAATTGTTTTGAGATATGAGGATAGTGATATTAGAGTTATGCTAATGGAGTATTTATGAAATTGAGAAATGCTTGTGTTAAGGTTAGTGATTCCCGTAGCATGCACGTATGGTGAACCGCTATGTGACGAAGTTAGAGCATGAGGTATTTGTAAAGTGTCAACCTTTGTGTGGAGGTCGGGGGCGCACAATGGTTAACTCCTACCAATCTCCCCCCTAGGAGCATGCGTTGATTGCTTTGTTTTGATAACTCGTAGATTTTTGCAATAAGTATATGAGTTCTTTATGACTAATGTTGAGTCCATGGATTATACGCACTCTCACCCTTCCACCATTGCTAGCCTCTCTTGTACCGCGCAACTTTCGTCGGTACCATACACCCACTATATATCCTTCTTCAATACAGCCACCATATATTTTCCTCACAACAGCCACCATACCTACCTATCATGGCATTTCCATAGCCATTCCGAGATATATTGCCGTGCAACTTTCCACTGTTCCGTTCATATGACACGCTTCATATTGTCATATTGCCATGCATGATCATGTAGTTGACATCGTATTTGTGGCAAAGCCACCATGCATAATTCTTCATACATGTCACTCTTGATTCATTGCACATCCCGGTACACCGCCGGAGGCATTCATATAGAGTCATACTTTGTTCTAGTATCGAGTTGTAAGATCGAGTTGTAATTCAATGAAAGTGTGATGATCATCATTATTAGACCATTGTCCCATGTGAGGAAAGGCTAAATCAATAAAGCCCCTCCAAAAAAAGGCCAAAGAAAAAAAGAAAGGCCCAAAAAAGGGACAATTGCTACTATCTTTTTCCACACTTGTGCTTCAAAGTAGCACCATGTTCTTCATGATAGAGAGTCTCATGTTTAGTCACTTTCATATACTAGTGGGAATTTTCACTATAGAACTTGGCTTGTATATTCCAACAATGGGCTTCCTCAAATGCCCTAGGTCTTCGTGAGCAAGCGAGTTGGATGCACACCCACTAGTTTCTTTTGTTGAGCTTTCATATATTTTTAGCTCTAGTGCATTAGTTGCATGGCAATCCCTACTCACTCACATTGACATCTATTAATGGGCATCTCCATAGCCCGTTGATACGCCTAGTCAATGTGAGACTATCTCCCTCCTTTTTGTCTTCTCCACAACCACCTCTCTATTCCACCCATAGTGTTATGTCCATGGCTCATGCTCATGTATTGCGTGAAAGTTGAAAGGTTTGAAAGAATAGAGTATGAAAACAAGTGCTTGGCTGAAATCAGGGTTGTGCACGATATGAATATTTTGTGTGATGAAGAGGGAGCATAGCAAGACTATATTCTTTTGTAGGGATAACTTTCTTTAGCCACAGAATTTTGAGAAGACATGATTGCTTTGTTAGTATGCTTGAAGTATTATTATTTCTTATGTCAATATAGACTTTTGTCTTGAATCTTTCAGATCTGAACATTCATGCCACAATTAAGAGAATTACATTGAAAAACTATGTTGGTTAGCATTCCACATCAAAAATTCTGTTTTTATCATTTACCTACTCGAGGACGAGCAGGAATTAAGCTTGGGGATGTTTGATACATCTCCAACGTATCTATAAATTTTGATTGTTTCATGCTATTATTTATGATGTTTTCGATGTTTAATGGGCTTTGTTATACACTTTTATATTATTTTTGGGACTAACCTACTAACCCAAAGGCCCAGTCCAGATTGCTGTTTTTTCCTGTTTCAGGGTTTTACAGAAAAGGAATATCAAACGGAGTCCAAACGGAATGAAACCTTCGGGAGAGATATTTTTGGAAACAATTACGCACGGGAGACTTCAGAACCACAGAGTAGGGCACACGTGGCGCCCACGAGGGTGGGGGACACGCCCCCTGCCTCGTGGGCCCCACGTTTGGCCCCCGGTGCCCTCCTTCCTCCTATATATACCTACGTACCCCGAAACTATCAGAACAACAGAGAAAACCCTAGTTCCACCGCCGTAACCTTCTGTTCCTGTGAGATCCCATCTTGGGGCCTGTTCCGGAGCTCTGCCGGAGGGGGGATCTTCCACGGAGTGCTTCTACACCATCATCATCGCCTCACCATGAGTTGTGAGTAGTTTACCACAAACCTTCGAGTCCATAGCTAGTATCTAGATGGCTTATTCTCTCTCTTTGGATCTCAATACAAAGTTCTCCTTGGTCTTCGAGGAGATCTATTTGATGTAATCTATTTTTGCGGTGTGTTTGTCGAGATCCGATGAATTGTGGGTTTATGATCAAGATTATCTATGAGAAATATTTGGTTCTTCTCTGAACTCTTTATGTATGATTATAATATCCTTGAAAGTCTCTTCGAATTATTGGTTTGGTTTGGCCTACTAGATCTATAGTTCTTGCAATGGGAGAAGTGCTTGGCTTTGGGTTCAATCTTGCGGTGTCCTTTCCCAGTGACACTAGGGGCAGCAAGGCACGTATTGTATTTTTGCCATCAAGGATAAAAATATGGGGTTTATATCACTAAGTTTGAGTTTATCCCTCTACAGCATGTCATCTTGCTTAAAGCATTACTCTGTTCTTATGAGCTTAATACACTAGATGCATGCTGGATAGCGGTCGATGTGTGGAGTAATAGTAGTAGATGCAGAATCGTTTCGGTCTACTTGTCTCGGACGTGATGCCTATATATAATGATCATGCCTAGATAGTCTCATAATTATTCGCTTTTCTATCAATTGGTCAACAGTAATTTGTTTACCCGCCGTAGAATATCTCTATCATGAGAGAAGCCACTAGAGAACACTATGGCCCCCGGGTCTATTCTCAACATATCAATCTACAATCTACTTTAATTTTCTGCTTTTACTTTCTGTTCTTATAATAAAAAATACCAAAATATCAAACTATCATCTCTATCAGATCTCACTTTCATAAGTGACCATAAAGGGATTGACAACCCCTTATCGTGTTGGCTGCGAAGTTCTTATTTGTTTGTGCAGGTGCGAGGGACTCGTGCGTGGTCTCCTACTGGATTGATACCTTGGTTGTCAAAAACTAAGGGAAATACTTACGCTACTGTGTTGCATCTCCCTTTCCTCTTCGAGGGAATACAATGCAAGCTCAAGAAGTAGCAACTCCCGAGCACCTGGCGCCTCGCGCCCTGTGCTCTCTTCGCCGAAGCGCGCGTTGAAGCACGCCTCCACATGGTGCCCGAGCGCTTCCCTCATGACGTTGGCCAATTCAGAGGCCCTCCAGAGGAGAGCCCCCGAGTCCAGCCTAAGAGGGGCGTTGGGCGCTCCTTCCTATGCGAGAGGGGAAGCGCCCTGTTTGTGGGCGCATGTCCTGAGGCACGACCATCGAGCGTCCCGCCCTCCTGAGGCCCCAGGGTGAGCAACTGCTTCTTCTTCTTTGGCACAACCTTAGGTGGGTAGGCAAAGCCCTCAGCATATGAGCTCTCAACTGCTGCAACTTGGTATGCGTGCACAAGGGAGCACACCGCATCCTTCTCATTGCAGGCGACTATGATGATGCCGCCGCTTCCTGGCATATTGAGGACGTTGTAGCCGTGGTGGGTTGCTACCATGAACTTGGCCAAGGACGGATACCCGAGGATGGCATTGTACGAGAGACGGATGTGGGCGACGTCGAAGTCGATGAGCTCGGTGTGGTAGTTCTTGCGGTCGCCGAAGGTCACAGGAAGGCGGATCTGCCCTATCGGGGTGGTGGAGCCGTAGGTCACTCCTGGGAAGGGCCTGGTAGGCTGAAGCTGGTCATATGGCACTTGAAGCGTGTCAAAGGTTTCGATGGAGAGGATGTTGAGTCCTGCTCCGCCGTCGATGAGTGTCTTGGTGAAAAGCACGTTGCTGATGGTAGGCGAGCAGAGCAGCGGGGGGGG
>LR738711.1:681544205-681635820 GCA_902687465.1 Secale cereale
GCGTTGCCTCAAGCTTGGGGGGGGGGGGACTGCGTTCACCTCACGAGCAAACTGCTTGAAGACATGATGAGATGCTGGGGCCTGAGCGCCAATCAGGATGCAAGCGATGGCGCGAGGCTCTTGAAAGCCCCCAGCCCCATCATCTTGGTGGCGGTTGTCGTTCCTTCTTGCTGGTGGTGGCAATGGAGGGAGGTCAGCGTTGCCCCAAGGGCGGTCCTCACGAGGCTGGTCCCTCCAGGGACCCTCTCGAGGCTGGTCCCTCCAAGGGCCCTCATGAGGATGGCCCTGCCAGTTGTCCTCGTGAGGCTGATCGCGCTAGCCTTGGCGAGAGTCACGGTTCTCCCAGTGTCCTCCACCACGAGCACCTCTGTGATCGTAGCCTCGGTCGCCGCGCTCGGGGCGACGACCGAGGTGCCCGTCGTGGATGGCCCTGAGCTCCTGGCAGTCGTTGGTGTTGTGGCTATGCATGTTGTGGAAGATGTAGAACGGGAGGCTGCCTTTGGAAGACTCGGGGTAGTCGCACCCATGCTTCATCTCAGGCTCAGCCGCGAGCACACCTGGTCGCTTGCGCTTGGCTTCCTTGGTTTTGGCCTTCTTGTCTTCTGGGTCAGCCTCGGGGAGCTCGATGAGCGAGAGGCGGCCCTCTTCCGCCCTTGCACACTTGACTGCCATGTTGAACATCTCTAGTGTCGAGAATAGGTCCTCGTGAATGGCGAGCTCCTCCTTCATCCTGACGTCCCGGACACTGTCAGTGAACGCGGAGATGATGGCCTAGTCTGACACCTTGGGGATCTTGATGCGGACGTTGGTAAAGCGCTGGATGTACTTGCGCAAGGTTTTTCCTGGCTGCTGCTTGATGCGCCGCAGGTCGCATACCGCAGGGGCGTGGTCACGAGTCCCTTCGAAGTTGGAGATGAACCTTTTGCGCAGCTCCTCCCAGGAGGAAATCGACTCCGCCGGGAGGTTCAGGAGCCACAAACGCGCACCGTCCTTGAGATCCATGGGGAACCAATTGGCCATAACCTTCTCGTTGCCACTGGCCGCCTCAATGCTCAGCTCGTAGAGCTGCAGGAACTCAGCAGGATCGGGTGTTCCATCGTAACGTGGGGGTAGGTATGGCTTGAACTTGCCGGGCCAAATGACGCGACGCAACTCCGGGGTGAACGCCCGGCAACTAGACATGCCTGAGGGTGCCCGCCGTTGAGGTGGAGCTTGATCAGGGTGTTCATGTGCCGCTGCGGGAGGTGGCGTGCGACCTTGATGAGGCGGCACTGGGAGTGCACGCGCCTCGCCTTGGGGCCGCTGCACCACCTGGCAGCTTTCTTCATCGCATGCGGACTAGTTGCACTGGGGAGCCTCACGCCTTGGCTCGGGGACGACGTCATGCCGGAGAGGAGGTGGAGGCGCGTCGTGGGCCACGTCGCCTGCTTGAGGTGGTGGAGGAGGCAGTGAGAGGGACGATGCTTGAGCCTCTCCCGCGGCCTTGACGAGCTCGGCCATGCGGTCCAGCCAGTCCTCGTAGAGGTCGTCGATCGGGTGGTAGCGCAGGAACTCATGCGCCATGAGCAGCGCGACCTGTGAGTTCACTGGTCCACAACGGGCATGGGAGGACGAAGCAATCGCTGGAGCCAGCGACGGGGTTGCAGTGTGGCAGTCACGCCGCCTGGAGAGCGGGAGCAACGAATCTTGCTACTCGCGGGTAGCGGAGCCAGTGGCAGCGTCTGCCGCCGGCAATGGAGAACGACGGGGGATGCCATCGCCTGGAGGTGCAGTCTGAGACACACGGGCGGCGAGGGTAGCCCGGCGCTCAGCACGAACTCAACGAGCATCTGCCATGGAGACGGTGAGGCGATGGCGAACCGATCGGAAGAAGAGAGACTCCGACGCACCCCTACCTGGCACGCCAAATGTCGGATTCAGGGCTCCATAAAACCCTCGTAAGATTCAAACACTGGGGTGCGTGCGAAGAACTCAACTTCCTCTATCTGTCTACTCGCCATCTCTATGAACTAGCTCGATGAACAGGAAGGAAACGACACAAGGCAGTTTACCCAGGTTCAGGCCATCTAGCAGTGAGTGGCCCTACTCCTCCAATGTGGTGGATTGCCTCGAGGTGGGTTGAGGAAGAACTAGTACAGTGGTGGAACAACCTCAGGAGGTGTGTTCTTGGCTGTGAGGGTGCTAATCGATCCCCCTTCTATGGTTGTGGCTAAGCTATATTTATAGTGGCCTTGGTCCTCTTCCCCCAAAATGCAGGCGGGAAGGGATCCCACAATGGCCAAATTTGAAGGGAGGCAACTAGTACATATTATCCTAACGAAAGGTGGTCTTCGCGTGCAAAGCTTCTAATCCTGACGCCACTGTGGGCTCGGTGATGACCTCCATCCTACCGTCCTGGCGGTCCTGGTCTTGTTGCATCGAAATGGAAACATTTGGCCGATTCCTCGGGACTCCGCGCCTACACTTACTCTTTAGCACCAAAGAGGAAACCGTATGTCAAGCACCCGCTAGCGCCCACCTGGCATTGGTCGTCATGGCTTGCGTCATATCAACCTCGCGAGGTGGGGGCTTGCATAGAGATCTCCGCTCCTCGGGAGCCAGCCTAGTGAGACTGCTCCTTCCGGATGTCTTGGTGTCATCCGCCTCACGATGCTTGGCCCCTCGCGAAGGTCTTGAATGTCGATGCTGAAGATGGGCTGTACCAGGCCGGTGAAGGATCCACGTCATGGGCCGCAAGCAGGCAAGTCTGGGTACCCTGGTTCCCAGAACGCCTACAAAAAGGAAATAAACATATGCATTGCGGGGTAATGCAATCAATCCAACCTCTGAGGTTAGTTATATTCTATTGAAATTATTATGATAATAGAACAACCTATGATTGAAACTTGCATTACCAGGATTGAAAGTGTAGATCTAGGCCTTCTCAACCAATCCCTAGGAAATCAACAAGTTTGATTGGCTAGGGAGAGAGATCACGCAAGGATGAGCTCTTGAGCAACAATGGAGCTTGGGGGAGGAAGAGTTAAGTCCACTTGGGGAAGAAGACTCACTTATGTAGTGGGGGATAGAATCCAACCGTTATGCCCCTTCAACTCGTGCACAAGCGGTAGTGCCACTCGTGCGAGCGGTACTTCCGTTGGCACGGAAGATGCAGTAGTTGCGTTCAATTGAGCAAGTCAGGGAGGCAGTAGTGCCTCTGGAGTGGTACTACTGGCCCACCAATGGTACTACCGCTTAGTGTTGAGCAACCAGTCAAAATAATGGTAGAAGAGGAGGGCAGCGCAGTACTGATGCACAGAGCAGTACTACCGCTGGCTAATTCCACTCTACTTCTGCTCGAAGGAACTAGCAATCCAGAAGACAAAATTAAGAGGTACTCCATGTGCTTGTGGAATAATGATAGTTCCGCCGGGGCGGTACTACCCCTCCACATGTTTAGTGTTTCCGCTTTGCTGTTAGATACCTAGTCAATCTGCGGTAGTGCGGTGGTAGTCAGGGCCGCAGTACCACCAGAGTGGTACTACCACGCTGAACTACCGCCCTACTACCCCTCATTTACACAGCACTAAAAATAAGCGGAAGTCTCGATAGCATTGAACTGCGGCAGTACCACTGGAGCGGTACTACCGTGCAGCAGAGCGGTACTACCGCTTATGTGCCTCAAGAAGGCCCATGCATAAGGGAGGACAAGATCCGATGCCGGGAAGGATAGAGGGTGCAAAAAGACTATCACTACTGCAGGATGCTGCTAATGCGACACTACGATCAGAGACCCTTTGACGAAACTGTGTGCGATGCATTAATCGCAAACGGTGATGTAAAATAAACCGTCAAAAAGATGCAGAAAGTTTGCAATGAATGATACATCAAACACGGTTCAGATTTTAATTGCGTGTGCGATGCGTGGCATACGGTTGATCCAGCAGAACCGTTTGCGATGTAGCAGAACAACAGAAACGGGCAGCCATATCAATGTGTGTGTGATATACGGCATACAGTTTCCTCAATGAACCATTTGCGATGATCGAGGTGAACACAAACGATTCGGCGTAACAAGATGTGTGTGATACCCTGCAAATAGGCTGGTAATCAGAATTGTGTGCGATCATTACAGATAGCCCATACAGTCTTTTTTTGTGAATTGTGTGCTCGTCGGCGCACACAGTTCAACAAACTAACCTGTGGGCGATAATGTAGAAGATCTCTGTCGAATACGTATTACTAATCATTTGCGATGAGATTGATAGGATAAACAGTGATAACAAATTAATATGAGCGAACGGAAACATAGATATATACAGTCAGCTTAATTTAGTCCTTCTTCTTGTTGTTGTTATTGTTGGATGGCCCCGCGACGTTGTCTTGGCAAGGACACTTCTTGCCGCTGACCGTTGACTTTTCATCACCTCCGCCATCGTCATCGTCGTTGTTGTCGTCGTTGTCGTCCTCCTCCTCGTTCGACCATTCCTCCTCATCATCATCGTCGTCCTCTTCTTCTTCCTCCGATTGCTCCTCGTCCGTCTGGTTGTCGTCTGACAACTCCAGAGGCGGCATCCCTTCCGTTATCCGGATATAATCAAGGTCTGGGCTCGACACCGGATTCATGGAAGACGAGCAAGATGATTATGATGTTGATCTATCATCGGGCGCCAGACTGCTGGCCGAACTGTTGTCCTCGATGTTGCTCGACATGGCTGCAGAGTCCCTGCCAGTGTGTAGCGCGGCCTGCCGGGGACGATGAAGATGGTGGACACTTAAGCGGGCTATGCGGAGAAGAGGAAATGCCAATTGAAGAGGGGGTTGACGTATTATCTAACCGCTGATATAATAACCGCAATTATTTGTACCCAGTCGCTCCAAATTCACGGGGTTGCGCAAGACTCCTATTGGCTATTTGGCTTGTTTCTTTTTTCAGGACAAAAACAAGGAACGAGTTTTGGGGTTATGCATCGGTACCGGTACGAATGGAGTAGGATAGTTGGCAAGCAATACATTGAGCTCTTCTTATTGATAAAGCTAGTAATAATCAAACTATAAAGGAAAGGAAGAAAGACAAAGGAAAATATCTGCACGAATCTTCGCGTAACATCAATGGCATAGGACCTAGATGTGCATTACTTAGAGCACATCTAGATGTGCTTTAGCAATACTGTCAAACAAAACCTCTATTAATCATAGCAAACAACGCATAGAACATGGCTAATGCGACAACCACAACTACACATGTTAGTTCCTTCTTGTCTCTTGCTTTCATCTGTTGCCTGTGATTGATTCTTTCTTGCTTCATCGTACTGATTGTACATTCCAGATCAGCCAGTTTCTTCTTTAGCTTTACCTTATCTTCTGCGAGCTTGGTGATAACACTGCAAGCCCTGCCATGACATTCTTCATCCAGCCAGTTAACAAAGCCACAAGCCTCATATCCCTGCCAATGTTAAATAGTATTCAGGATGAGCGGTGGCATTAACTCAAGTAAAATGATGAACTTAGCACTAACCTCTAAGGGGCAACTGAGAAACCGCCTGCCAATGTCAAATCCCTCCGTGCATACACGTCGAGCGGGAGTGTGCCCATGCACACAACTCAGCTTTTGGTACTTCTCGGTGGCGCAAAACTCGGAGTCAAACTCGTGTTGCGGGAGTCTAGAGTGATGCTCCGAATTCGGCGGCAGATCGCTTTGCTTGGGGGAGGGGGTCATTATGGATGGAGTCAACAAGGAGCTACTTTGGACATGCTAAAAAATATTGGGATAGATTGGAACCTGACAGGATGATTCAGATCCGTAGTACACCTGCCTTCTGATGACCTTAGGCAAGTGCTCGGCAGCGACCGCCATCGTGGCGGTGATACGAGCAGGAGCAGCCGCACCGAAACCATCAGAACCACTCGTCTGCATTCCCCCAATGTCAGCGCCATGCGAGGGAATTTGGGGGCTATGTAGGGATTTGGGGGGAAATGGGGAAACTGTGGGGATAAGCTAATGGTCGAGAACTACTTATGGCACTATATGTTGTATACGGCACACTGTCATTCTTTGATGGCATGGTCCATCTCACTGTGCACCTTGTCGACGAGATAAAGTATTGTGGTCTTGTGTTTCTTCGCAACATGTATCCCTTCGAGTGGTTCATGCGAATACTGAAGCGCTTTTATCGAAACCAAGACCATCCAGAGGCAAGCATGCTACAAGGTTATACCGCGGAGGAGGTGGTTGAGTTTTGCACCGAATACATGAAACAAAGAACTATAGGTTTGCCCCTCTCTCACCACGACGGAAGGCTGAAAGGTAAGCCGGTCCTTGTTGGCACGCAAATGGCCGCACCTAGAGAATTGGCAAAGAAAGCCCATTTGACGGTACTGCTTAACAACCCAGTTCTTAGTGCTTATGCCGAAGAACACTTGGCGGAGATACGCCAAAGCTTATTACCAATGGTGCCTTCATCAGATGTGGGGATGAAGGAGCACACTAAGAACTACGCTGAATGGCTAAAGAATCATTTGGCACAAGGATCCATCGATGACATTGCTACGTGGTTGGCACAAAGCCATTACCTACGGTGTTCATGTACCAAGCATATGACATAAATGGATACACGTTCTACGCTGAGAAATGTGATGAAAAGGCCACATATCAGAACAGCTCTGTTTGAATAGAATGCATGACTGTAGATGAAGCTGATAAAAGGGTATACTATGGAACCATGAAAGAGATTTGGGAGCTTGGCTATGTGAAATTTAAGGTGGCATTATTCAGGTGCGCATGGATCCCTCTTGGTCCTGTAAAGGTTGATGATTACAGGAAGACCTATGTTAACAGGACAATGATGGCATATCACACGGACCCGTTCGTTCTTGCCAGCGATGCTACCCAGATTTTCTTTGCGGAAGACCCCTTGCATAAGAACTGGCATGTAGTGATGCATGGGAAGAGGAGGGTACTGGGTGTCGATGATGTTGCCGATGAGGACGAGTACGACGGATTTGCTAAGTTGCCAGCCAAGGGATCACGCACACCCATGTAACAGAGAAGCGTAAAATCTTCAGAAAACCCAAGTTCATTCGGGGTCAACAATGATCCCAGTTCCCCAATGTACATGGGAATTAAGCCACAAGACTAGTCTTTATGCCTACCGTGCAACTTAATTTGTTCAATTTAGAACTTTCGCGTGTACTAAATTTGTGAGTTATGCCCAGTTTTCTGTTGATGTAAGAACCGTTAATATGTTGACCTTGATATGTTGTCAGCTCAGGCAATGAATATGAACTATTTTTTGTTGTTATTATTATTATATCATAGAGGTAGCACACGCAATTGATCTCACTACAGTATGTGTGAACAAAAATATGCAATCTGGTTTGCGAATAGCACAAGGTTCATTGATGAAAGCCGTGTGCTGACCAAACCCCGCCCACGATCTGAGTCGTGCTTTCTGATTGTCCAGAACCCAAACCCCACGGATCGTACGTCTGCACCATTGGATGCTCCCAGATCGAATGGCGATCCTCATCCCTTCCGACAACACATGCAGTTCCAGTTGTAATTTTATTTTTATGCACAAAATGCACGTTAAACTTAAAAATGTCTTAAATATAGCTAACGATACCTAAAATGCGCCAGAAAATCAAACCCGTGGTATGATGGTGACTGCGTACCGTGGAAATTTTTATGAGGCCAAACGATGAAGTCATCGACCACTTGAGTTTGAATTGACACATCTTCTTTTGGAAACCTTGATCCTTCATGTGAGATGCTCCGGTTTGGAAGGAGCGATCATCAAAATTTGTGCCAAACTTTACCATTTTTTCCACGGTGTCGTGAGAGCACGCCACGGGCACACATCGATTTGGATGATGTCAGGACTCCATCTAAATTTCTTGTAATTAAAATACCAACTAGGCCTACGCTAGTGGCCGCACCTCGCGGCCGAAATCTTTGAAACTTCTCCCCGCTTCTTGAACTTCAGACAAACCTAATATGCACATTGGAAAACTCGCAAAGCGATGCACAAATTATTAATATATGATACGTACTCCACATTACAACTAGCCTTATCATATACTCCCTCTGGTCCTTTTTACTCTGCACATTGGATTTGACAAAAGTCAAACTTTGCTAAGTTTGACCAAATTTTTATTAGAAATTATTGGCATCTATAATATATAATAAATATAATATGAAAATATATTTCGAGATGGATCTAATGATATTGGTGTTGTTATGTGATGTTAATAATTTTTTGTATAAACTTAGTCAAAGTTGGATGAGATTGACTTCAGACAAACCTAATATGCAGAGTAAAAAGGACCGGAGGGAGTACTAGTATCATGCATATGATACTACCTCCGTAATGTGCGCATAGTATCATAAGTTAGTATCTTAGGTTGCCTTATTAATTGCCATGCGTGACATGACACAAAGTAGTACAACATTTAATATGATACGGTATCATGATATGATACCACACCCTCTCTTTCTTCATTTAACTGTGTGCCACATCATCCAAAAAGTCTAGTTGGCATGCATGATACCGCTTATGATACTCCCATTATGACCAGCCTTAGGGTGGCCATAGTGGGGATATCATAGCCGGTATCATGCACTCGGGAATAGCAAGTATGATGATGTGGCAAAGAAGTAACATAGGTAGATACCGTAACATAATTAATATGCTATACTACTTTGTGTCATGCATGGTCATAAATACGGTCATCTATGATACTAAATATGCACTATGAATGTACGTATGAAGTATCATACACTAGTATCATATGCATGATACTATATTATATGATACTCCCCACTATAAGGCTGGCCATAGTGGTGGTATCATAGCCGATATCTTGCACTCATAAATAGCAAGTATGCTGATGTGGCAAAGATTTAAATAAGATAGAGAGGGTTAGAGTAACATATAGGTAGATACAGTATCATGTTAAATGTGATGCTAATTTGTGTCATGCATGGCAATAAATATGATCATCTATGATACTACTGTATTATACTATACACTATAACTAATGGTAGTGGCATACACTAGTATAATATATATATATATATATATATTATATATATATATATATATATATATATATATGCATGATACTAGTATATGACACTCTCCACTGTGAGTAGCCTAAGTATAGCCTAACAACAACACCAACATGTAGTTGTAGTAGGGTCTTGACTTTATATGCACTAAAATGCAAGGTAAGTGCAAAGAATGACTTAAACATAGCAGACGAGACCTGAAATGGGCAGAAAAATCAAACCAAGGGTATATCCGCGATAGTTTACCATGATTTTTTTCCAAGGCGGAATGATCTAGTAATTAACGATTTGGAGTCTGAAGTGTCGCGTCTCCTTTTGGAAACTATGATCCTTCTTGTGAGATGCTCCGATATGGAAGGTGCGAGCACCAAAACTTGTGCCAAACTTTACCAAATTTTTCCCATGTGATCATCAGAGCACGCCACAGTGACACAATGATTTTCGTTATTTTCCAGACTCTATATGCATTTCCTGAAATTAAAATACCAATAAGGCCTACGCCTCTGGCCGCACCTTGCGGCCGAACTGTTTGAAGTTTTCGCCTGTTTCTCGGACAATGAATGAAAACTCGCAAAGCGACACACAAATGATCTTGCTAACACCCACGTGTAGTTGCGACTATATATATACAAACGAGATCTTTTTTTGCATATTCCAAGTTTGAGATTGCTAGCCAGGCCTGCCGCCTAGTAAAATGTACCAGAAAATCAAACCATAGGGTACAATCGTGATCTCTTACCCTGGAAAAAAATTGGAGGAGAAACAATGAACTCATGTTTTCATTTCAACAAAAATATGCTTTTAGTTAATGTAAATGTTTTCAAATAGCACACGGTTCACTCACGAAAGCCGTGTGTCCACTAAACCATGGCCGATCCCCCCTACCACGCGCGCGATCTAAGTCATGCGTTCTGATTGGCCAGAACCCAAACTCCACGGATCGTAGGTCTACGTCATTGGGTTCTCCTTGATCGAACAATGATCCTCATCCCTTTCGACAACACATGCAGTTCCGGTTGTGATTTTATTTATATCCACAAATTGCACGTTAAATTCAAAAAATGTCTTAAATATAGCAAACGATACCTGAAATGCGGTAGAAAATCAAACCCATGGTATAAAGGTGATTGCCTACCATGGAAATTTTTATGAGGCCAAACGATGAAATCACCGACCACTGGAGTTTGAATTGACACGTCTCCTTCTAGAAACCATGGTCCTTCATGTTAGATGCTCCGGTTTGGAAGGATCGATCATCAAAACTTGTGCCAAACTTTGCCAAAAAAATTCTCCGGGGCCGTGAGAGCACGCCAGGGGCACACACCAATTTTAACGATGTCTGGACTCCATCTGAATTCCCAGTAATTAAAATACCAACTAGGCCTACGCCGGTGGCTGCACCTCGCGGCCGAAATGTTTGAAACTTCTCCACGCTTCTCAGACAATGGATGATAACTCGCAAAGCGACACACAAATGATTTGTACACCTTCTTTGCTAACTACACCCAGATGTAGTTGTAGAACGGTTTTGAATTTAATTATATGCACTAAATGCAAGGTAAGTGCAAAAAATGACTTAAATATAGCAACGAGACCTGAAAATGGGCCAGAAAATCAAACCTAGGGTATATACGTGATTGTTTACCGTGAATTGTTTCGAGGTGAAACGATGTAGTCACTGACGATTGGAGTCCGAAGTGCCGCATCTCCTTTTGGAAACTAAGATCCTTCTTGTGAGATGCTCCGATTTGGAAGGTGTGAGCATCAAAACTTGTGCCATCTTTACCAAAAAAAATCTTGTGATCCTGAGAGCACGCCATGGTGACACACCGATTTTCATTATTTCTGGACTCTATATGCATTTTGTGTAATTAAAATACCAACAAGTCATACGCCTCTGACCGCACCCTATAGCCGAACTGTTTGATTTTTTTTCCCGTTTCTCGAACAATGAATGAAAACTCCCAAAGCGAGACACAAATGAGCTTGCTAGCTAGCACCCATGTGTAGTTGCAACTATAGCAAACGACTCAAATATAGCAAACGATACCTTAAATGCACGAGAAAATCGAACCATAGGGTACAATGGTGATTTCTTATCGTGGAAAACAATTTGGAGGCGAAACGGTGAACTCTTGTTTTCATTCAAACGAAAATATGTTGTTAGTTCATGTAAATGTTTTCAAATAGCACACGATTCACTCACGAAAGTCGTGTGCCTACCAAACCGTGGCCGATGCCCCCCTTACTACGTGCGCGATCTGAGTCGTGCGTTCTGACTGGCCAGAACCCAAACCCCACGGGTCATACGTCAGCACCATTGGATGCTCCCAGATCGAACGACAATCCTCATTCCTTTCGACAGGAAATGCAGTCCGGCTAGGATTTTATTTATATGCCAAAATGCACGGTAAATGCCAAAAATGGTCTTAAATATACCGCACGAGACCTTAAATGAGCCAGCAAATCAAACCCGTGGTATAATGGTGATTTCTTAACGTGAGAAAAATTTAGAGGCGAAATGATGAACTCATGTCTTCATTTCAAAATTAGTACGTCTTCATTTCAAATGAAATTATTGTCTGCGTGCACACGAGCTCTTAAAGGCAACCGTTTGTATAGGCCTTTCCACGCGGCGACGGGCGATATTTTTCACCCTTTTCACCTAGGCCGCCAACTCCCCCCTCCCCACCGCCCGCCCATGTTTCACTCAACTAGTCCACCCAATCTCCATCGCGAGCTCCCCCCTCCCCCAGATCCATAGCAGAACCTGTGGTCAGGCCGGGTTTGCATTAAGAAGCCTGTTAGTTACTGCTCTCCATCGCGGTGAGGCATATTTCCTCGCAACCCCTCTTCCTATTTCATTCCTATGTTCCCAAATTGGCTATAAAATAATGGAGAGCGTATATATGTTCATTATCTACCTTCCTAACTAGTACATATAAGCTGTATTTGTTCCAATAAGTTACTGCCGATTTATAGATCGCGGGCGCCCGAGTCACACAAACTTAACAAATAAGCCATACATTTTCGAAATTATTGCATGACATGTTTAGACAGCTTGATACCAAGTTGTTAGTTTTATTCTTATGCTCCTTTCCTGAGTTTCGCATGTGTTCTCTGTAGATGCTGATTAGCAGCGACAACACTCTTGCTTCAGGCGATGTATCTTCATCTGATTCCGACAACCCTAGGTCTTCAGCAGATGGTGAGGGATCAAGTAATCTTGAACGGGATAGAGCCCCTTCCGGTCAGGACACGGAGGAACACTCCAAGGAAGCCCACACACCAGCCTAAAGGTGTATATGAAGTAACCGAGATCGATTTAAAGTCTTGGGCTCCAACGAAACCAGATAAAGCACACACGAGGTTGTCACGCCCAAGATGTGATTCTATCCCGATCACGTGATGAACTCGTGATTGGGGCACAACCACATTTCGGACGCTTAGCAAGATGGATATCATTACATCGTACCATTACATACATAGATGGGGGATACATACAAGTCATACAAAATCCACATGAATACAACAACATCATACACAAGACATCCGACTACGGAAGCAAACACATGAAAACACGACGACATCCATCCTGCTATCCCAGGCTGCTGACCAGGAACCTATCCCAAGACTGACGAAGAAGAAGAAGAAAGAACTCCAACACAAGTAAACATCGCTCTCGCGTCAAGTCATCGGAAACCTGCACCTGCAACTATTGTTGTATCATCTGTGAGCCACGAGGACTCAGCAATCCCATAACCATGGGTATCAAGACTAGCAAAGCTTAATGTGTATGGAGAGGATAAGTGGTGAGGTTGCAGCAGCGGCTAAGAATTGTATGGTGGCTAACTTACGATTCCAGATATAGATGAGAAACTACGCAAATGGCCGCAAACTAGTAATGATCACTAAGTGATCCTGAACTACCTACGAATCATACATAACCCCACTGTGTTCTCTTCCTGAACTTACTCAAAAAGAGACGATCACGGTTACTCACGCGGTTGGTGTATTTTATTTCGTATCCTCTGTCAAGTGTTCTACAACCGGATATTAACAAATTCCAATCTGCCACATAACCTCGGGTATGGCTTTCGAAAGTTCATAACCCTGCAGGGGTGTCCCAACTTAGCCCATCATAAGCTCTCACGATCAGCAGAGGTAAAACCGCTTATCTTAGGGACAACAGATCAGACTCGGAATCCCGGTGCACCAAACCTTTCGACAATGGTAAAACAAGTCCAGCAAGACCTCCCTGCGTGCCGACACCCTGATAGTAGCCGCGCGTATCTCGTCTCAGGCCATGACCGGATGAGCTACGCGTATAGTACTGAAGTCCTTGGGTTGCCCCAGGTAGCCCGCACAGTGCTCTAGTTTGGACCAGCACCATCAGCACTGGCCCCCTGTATTATGGTGAAAAGAATCCCTGGGGATGTGACCCCCTATGCAAAATTAATTAATTAATTAATAGTTTTATTATGTTGGCAAATTAAAACCAAAGTTGGGCCTTGCTGGAGGAGTTTTATTCAAAGTGAACTGTCAAGGGGTTCCCATAAACCCAACCGCGTTGGGAACGCAAAAATCAATGAACATAACACCGGTTTATCGGTTCTTAAGGCGGCATGAGTGGAACAAAACACCAAGCAAAAGTCCAAGCCTTCCACCCATTGCCAAGTATATAGGTGCATTAATTATAGTAATAGATATTGTGATATTCCAACATCCAAGTTCCGACATGGAGCAAACTTCATCTTCACCTACAACTAACAATGCTATAAGAGGGGCTGAGCAAGCGGTAACATAGCCAAACAATGGTTTGCTAGGATGATGGAAACAAAGGTTAGAGGTTGTTTCATGGCATAATAGGAGGCTTGATAAACAAGTGGTGGGTAGCGCGACATCTAGCGATAGCATCGAGACAACTCGCATAGCAATGATAGTAATGAGATCCAAGGTGATGGTCATCTTGCCTGAGATCCTACAAGGAAGAAGAACAAGTCCATGAAGAAGACGAAGCCACGAAGACGAACCAAGTGTAGTCAAACGAATCCTCACGATCGCAACGAAACAGGAACTAACGAGAAGAAGCAAACAACATTGTAAACACACAACACGTAAACAAGAAAAGATGCTCAACCAAGTATGATTCATGACAAGGCTACATGATGCTAATCATGGCAAGGGATGATACATACAAGAACAACACAATCAAGCAAGTTTAAATGAGGCCGGAAACAACATATAACAATTCCGGTAAGTCCTGATATGCAAATTTCTAAATTGTTCTAGATCTGAAAAAACCTTATGTTATAGTTGTTAAACAGCAAGTTAAGATGCAACATGATGATCTACATGGTTTTCTAGTCAAGTTACATATAAAGTTCATTTAATTCGGAGCTACGGCCTAGAAGATATGAGCAAAACAAGTTAAACATGGCATTGAAGCAAAATGCATTCAAACATCGGGCAAACACTCTCAAAACATGGATGCAACATGACATGATGCATCTACATGCAAAACCAAGCAAGTTTCATATAGAGCACGCCCCAAATGGAGCCACGGTTCAACACATACACAAGCAACAAGTTTAAAGGACAAGCAATCTAAAATAGCAACTAGGCATCTTACAAGCATCTTAACAACATGCTACAAGAACAAGATAGGCACAAATATGGCATGCACTCAAAGTACAGATTACATGCTTCAAATATCATCAAGGTTCAAGTTCATAGGCATCAAGATTAATCCAACATGATCAAGGCAACAAGCAAACTTTATATCACAAATTATGACTTAGTGAAAAACAGGGCATATACATGAGCAGAATTAATATGATGACATGTTGGAGGCAAGAAATAATTAAGCTACAATGCAAGATCATGGCAGGCAAAAGCATGGCATGCTAGAACATAACATGGAGCTCAAGGAACACAACATGTCATATACATGGGAGCAACCGGTTCATGGCATTCACCAAAACAAGATGCAAAAATGATATAGCAGATTCTCAGACTTAGTGAAAATCTGGGAATGCAAACAACAACATCATGAGGCTGACTTTGGAGGCAAATAACAGCAAGCATATCAATTCTAATAAGCATGCAAAGGTCATGAACATGTATTAGGCATGTCAAACTCCAAATAACTCCATTGGCACAACTCCATAAGATGCATAGATCAATAACAATGAGCATTGCCAAATGGATCATGCTTTTGACACACTGACAGATTTATCATAATGACAACTTGAGAGCAAGAAAGAGACATGCTACACCAACTTATAATTGCAAAAAGGGCATGTATTGATAGCGCATAACATGGACTTCAAGGCATGGTCACTGGACATTCCAAAACATGCATGGATTTGCCGGTAGCATCAAGCAAACATGGCATCACAATATAACAGTTTCAGACTTAGCAGTTTTTTACCAAGTCTCAGAAATCAGCAAACAGCGAGTAGGTCACTTTGCAAGCTTGTTTCACTTACCACAAGGCATATCATGAAAAGTGGAATGCAACAATGCACAGATGACATGATTGTGCTCCTAAAACATGTTGGCGTGATGCTCAAAAGAAAATCACACAAAAATATATGAAAATGACAAATGAGAAAGTTATATTATTTTTCAGTAGTTAAAAGCACTTAGCACTTTTGCTACAGAGATTAACATGTCAAAATGCATCCTAACTTGAATGAAAATTCAACCATCATGTAGAGCACTCTGAGATGAACATTTTGAAATATGATATGCCCCAATTGGACAAACGTGCACAAAAAAATCATCATCACAACAATGCACCAAAATGTTGACATCCGGGGACCTAGCCATTTCACCTCACGGGAAAACTGGGATGGAGGTGTACTGGGACAAGCCGGTACGGTACGGGGCGGCATTTGGATGCTAGGAAGAGGTTGTCCAGATCTGCGTGGGACGGAGCAGAGCGGGACGGCGGGGAGCTGTTTGGATGGAGGAGCGCCGAGGTACCGGGATGAGGCCATCCTGGCGGCGAGGTCACGGCGGATCTGGCTGGCTGTGTCGATGCTCCGGCGAGGGGGCGGATCCGAGGCGAGGCGAGGCGGGGACCGGCCGGGTCCGGCGAGGGCGACGGCCGGTGGAGCTCCCAGCTCGGGTGGCAAACGGCGGGGACGACGGGGCAAGGCCGAGCGAGGCGGAGGCAGGCGGCGACGCGCGAGGCCGATGGCGGGGTCGGCGGTCGGTGGGGCTCGCCGGAGGAGCTCGGCACGGATGAAGCAGCCTAGAGGGGCGGTGCTCAGGGGGCCCTCACGATCCAGATTGGATCGAGTAGGACCAGTAGGGATTGAGCGGCCGAGCGGGCGCGCGGCAGCGACAGCCGGACCTGGCAGGCCGGATCTAGGCCTGCAGTTCCTAGCACGGTGGAGGCAGGCGGCTGGCGGCGGGAGTGCCACTTGGCGACGGCGCAGGAGGGGACAAGTGGCGGCGCGGAAAACAAGGCAGGGCTAGGGTTTCCAAAATTGGGGCTAGGGGTCTATATATTGGCATGAGGGGCTAGTGTTGGGGGTTTTAGGGGGTTTCGGAGCCCTCCGATCATGAACCAACGATTCCGGTCAGAGGGAGGGGTTTGATGGGCTGTGAAGAAGGCCATGGGCTGAGATGAGAGGGAAGAAGAGGGGCCCGACAGGTGTTTTCGGAGACCGAAAATGTCCGATGAATAAACTCGCGACTATGCCGCTCTATGTTTAACGGTGGGGCTATCAGACGGACTCCGAATGCGACGAAATTTGATAGGCGGTCTACCTACACTATAACAAGACTACACGTCAACTTTCACCTCATTTCGAGAACATTTTTCGGCCACTTATAAAATAATATTTCGGAAATGCCGTAGGCGCGTGCGAGTGTGTTTGGGCTCAAAACGGACAACGGAGAGAACTAGGAGGCGGCCAACTACGAATGGATGCAAGTTTTGAAAACTATGCAGATGAAATGCACATGATGACATGGCAAAATGCAACACGCAAGCGGAATGACATGGCAACGACGGCGAATAACTAGAAGACACCTGGCGCATCGGTCTCGGGGTGTCACAGAGGTTCAGGAGTGTGTGTGTGTGTGGGTTTATTGGTAGCGCAAGGCTCAACATTAATCTTCCAGGGTTTCAAAAGGCTGACACAGAAACACGGCGAAGGATAGTCCGGGAGATCATGGATCACTTCAACGTTCCAGAGCAGTGGAGAATGCAGGTGGAACACGCTGCATTGAAGAAGGCTAGGGATGCTTAGAAAAACTGGAAGCACGTGATGTACAAGAAGTACTTGAGTGAAGGCAAGGACCCAATCCCCGCATACCCCCAAATTACAAAGGCAGAATGGGCAGAATTCAAAAGGGTCAGGGCAACAAAAGTGTTTGCTGAGAAGAGTGCCAAGAAATCGGAACTTTAGAAGAACCTATATCCCCATTGTCGGTGTCAAAACCGGCAGATCTCGGGTAGGGGGAGCCCAAGCTATGCGCTTAGAGGATCGATGGTAACATGAGGCTCGGGACACGATGTTTACCCAGGTTCAGGCCCTCTCGATCGAAGTAAAACCCTACTCCATGCTATATTAATATGGATGAATATGAATACAAGAGTTGATCTACCTCAAGATCGTAATGGCTAAACCCTAAGTCTAGCCTATGAGGATATTGTAATGATGATCCCCTCTACAGACTAAACCCCTCGGGTTATATACACGCCAGAGGGAACCTAGGGTTACAAGGGTGACTTGGGGAGGAAGTAATCTGAAACATCTGGACTCTACACTTGCCTTTCTGTGTACATAAGAGTCCTGACCGAACACGGGGGAGAGTCATCTGCTTCTTCTTGACGTAGCCCATTAATACGGCCCAGCTTCAACGACCCGGATGCCCGAGGACCCCTGAATATAGGACTCCCTCACCCATCGTATGTGTGTGGCACGATACTGCGGCATGAAACCGATATGGGATCGGGAGGACAAAGAAGCAGTAGCGGCGGGTGGAAAACCGGCCTTTAGTGAAATCAGGGGCGATCGCGACAGAGACTAGTTGCGGGCATGTGCAAGGAGGCGTGATGATGGAACTTATTACTTTTAAAACTCACGTGATGAAGAGCTGTATCAAGTGATGTTAGAGGCTTCCAAGATCCCTGGAAGGTTCTACAGGAACTCAGGGCCATGTGACATTCTGTCTGATGCTCTGGAAACAAGAGAGCCCCCCCTGGCCGTGCAAAGGGTATAGGTGTTAATGTACCGCACAACAGGGCTTTCACACTCAGCAAAGAAGATAGGCTCAACATGGAAAAAGCGAGGAGTGAAATGAAGCAGATTGAATTGTATGAAAGGTTGAGGAAGGATATATATCCGGCTGTTCGAAAGGATATTGAGGATTCAATGATGATGCGGAAGACTCTAACACTGACAGATAGCCAGCAGATGGGAGGGGAGGCGGGCATGGAGGATGCTGCTTATTGCGCGACAACACCGCACAACAGTAGCTGTGCATCAGCTGACCCAGCGATACTGACACTGCAGCTGCTCATGATAATGCTATATCTGATCTATCTGGAATGAAAGATAGACTGAAGGGCGTGCTTACACATTATGAAGGTACATTAAAATGTGCAACAACCTGGGTTTGTCCACCCTTCTTGGAAGAGGGCCTCTTGTTGGACAATGTGTCATTGAAGTCAGGCTGTGTGAAGTGCTACGTGACTGAAATAAAACCTGGATTCAATGAATTTTTTTCTGAAGAATGTCCTAGGAGACTTTGATGAGCGAAGGACCTTGGGAGAAACACTGTTACATCACATCCAGTGGCCACGAAAGGAAATAGAGTTCATTGATGAGATCCCTGAAGCCCTGCCAAGAGCAACCAATGTCGCCCCTCAACCGGTGACGCTCTCCTTGCCATAGCAGCCCTCGCATGCTTCCCCCAAAGAACCTAATACTCGTAATCCGACGGCTGATGCATCAACATGTGATCAGTCGGCCCGACTTTGTACCGTACAGGCCATGTCATCCTCCGCCCCAGAGCAGCCAGTGGCAAGGCCTACGACTGTTGAAGACGCACCACCTGTTCAGATGCCAGCCGCTGAAGCAGCGGGGGGAGACCCAGCTGCAGCACATGCTCAGCATACCAACCTGCTGGAACGGACTGCTAAGCAGTCTGATGCTTCGGAACCGCCTGCTAAGCAGTCTGTAGGTCTAGAACCATTTGCTTATCAGTTCGTCGGTCCGCAGTCGCATGATCAGCACACCAATGCGTTAGCACTTCCTGCTCGGCAAACCAATGCATTGGCACGGCCTTCTCAGCACACCGACAAGTTGACACCACCTGCGCAGAAACCCGACATAGCTTCAATGCATGGTTAGCAGTCCGATGCCTCCGCTCCTACAACCAAGCAGTCCGTCACAGCAGCCCCGCTAGCTCAATGGTCCGGCATAAATAAACCGTCTGCTAAGCAGTCCGTCGAAGCTTCACCGTCTGATTGGCAGTCTACCTTGCAGCCAACCATACATTCTGCCAGAAATGCTTCAAGTACCAAGAAGGAAGCGACCAAAAAGGCTACACCCGCGAGGAAGCGCGGCGGGAGAGCGAAGAGGAAAGAGAATGATTGCCTCTTACTTAAAGCACCCATCGCCCAGAACCAAATTAACAGCAGGTTGTTCGAATCGGGGAGTAATATTTTTTCTGACGACATGGATGATGAAGAAGTAGATTTGTTGCTTGCTAAAAGTAAAGCAGACATACTTGAAGCACACAATTACGTCCATGGCCAGCCATTTCTTGTTGGCGAATACTTTGATGAGTGCAGCTCTAGTTGCCGCGAGTTACATGAATATTGCATGGATCAAATGTCAGCAAGTCATCATGGTTTGCTAGTCCACTACAACAGAGATCATTTCCGACACGATGCTGGTTCCATCAATGTGAGTTTCGAGGACTTACATCTCTTCTTCAACTTCAACGAGCTCGATGCCACTCTTGTTAGATGCCTGATTTTGTAAGTACTTAAACTCTGATCAAGTTCTCCATACAAGGCTGTAAATAATAAATAGCTAATTGCATTTTATTCCTCTCAGGGGATTGAACGCGCAGAGAAGAAAAAGGGAGAGTGTGTATTTCGTAGATCCTGCATTAGAAAATGGCACAACATTAGATGGTGAGGACATACGGGACTGGGCCATTAACACGATCGTCCGTATCTTCAAAAACATGTCACATGCAGAATCATTTCTCTGGCCATATCATGAACTGTAAGTCAAGTAAACAACCACATACACTGATTGTCTTTCAGATTTCGACATAATTTGTAAGTTCATGGCTTTCTTAATATGCAGCGGTCACTGGATATTGGTATTCATTGTTCCAAACAAGAACACAGTTTACTACATGGATTCTCTCAGAGAGTCAACAAACGCGCAGGATCTGACGCATCTTTAGAAATTCATGGATAGGTATTGAATTCTATGATGTTGAAATTAATTTGCATTCATATCAGGTTCAATAATTGATGCTGTGAAAAATCATCTTCATTTGCAGTGTGCTCGCATTGTGGAGAACTAAACTAGGGAACCTGTTCAAGAGGGAACTACCTCTGCAGCACGAGATCGTTTCTCCGGTAACACACCGAAATCCGTTATTTTCAGGAAAAAAACCAATAGTTTCAAATACCTTTTCTTACGCTAGTCAAATGTTCAAGTTGATGTGTGTTTGGTTGCAATCTCATCTCAGAATAGTTGTTCTCTCTTCGTGGATGCTCATCTCAGCACCCCTCTTCATGCATGCTCTCCTCATGCATGCTCCTAGTGTATTTGTGTTAAGCTTGTGTGGACTCATGCACTCTTCATACCCTCTACCAATCACCCAAAAGTGGGTCGAAAGGGAACTTTTGCTCCCATGCACCCTTCATACACCCTACTAAACACAAATAAACCTCTTTCTATTTCTGTCCAAAGAAAAAAATAATACATATAAGATCTAACACCGGTTAGGTTGTTCCAAACAGGACAAATACATGACTAATTCTGTACAAAAAATTTCAGTGTCCTCAGCAACAAGCAGGGACCAACCTTTGTGGATACTATGTTTGCACACACATGATATCCATCTGCAAATCTGCTGATAGTTGTGAAGATCCTCGCGAAGTAGTACCAGTCAGTCTATCTTAATTAATATCTTCTACTCCACTCATATGGCACATTCTGATCTTAAAAATACTGCAACTCATCTTAGAACCGAGGACCCCTAAACCGCTCCCGGTTGGTGAATTGCTGATGGTTCGGAGATTTATCAACGACTTCTTCCTGAATCACTACATCAGTCCCACTGGTGATAATGAAGATTTCAGCAGGCGTTCTCCTGAAACATTGAGTAAGAGTTAGGCGCTAAACATATACGCATGGATCCATTGTGTTTCATCTGATGAGGTCTTCGTATTCCATACACTATGATTAATTATGTAATGCATATATGTCTGGACAAATCATTGGAATTTAGCTACCATATGTTTAATTGCAATTTTGCGAAAACTGGTGAATGTTCTTCCTGTGGACACTATTTGTTCAATTGAATATTGTGGTGAATTTGATTTTTGCATGCCGATTTAAAATGGGATAGTTTTGTTTTAACCTGGCAATTGCTCTGCACACGGTTCAACTAAATGAGTGTGTGCGATCCACATCGGAAAACATACGTCAATCATAGCAGAACCGTCAGTGATACACAGCAGATCACAAATGATTTGCAGCGCTACTACGTGTGCGTATGGCCTCCGGAACCGTTTGTGATATCACGGTATTGCACACAAGATCTCGGGGTAAACCGTGCCCAATGTAAAATACAATCCCAGTCATATTTTTTCAGGAAACGTGTGGGATCCAAAACAAAACACACACATCACTCTTGCCGCAACCGTCGGTGATACACAACAAATCACAAACGGTCTGCATCACTTGTATGTGTGCGAAGGGGCTCCTGAACAGTTTGTGATAGAATATTATCGCACACGGTAATTGTTGGGAAACATGTGCGATGGTGTCTTGCATGGCACACGGGTTCTGTGGAAAACTCGTGTGCGATGAGGCACATATCGCAGACAGTTCATATGTTGGCCCATGTGCCTTACATACTGTTTCCCAAATGGTTCATTACGACACATCGTTTGGTTTCACTGCATCATTAGAAATGTTTAATCACCGATCCCACACGTGCGAAAGAATTTAGTGTGTGTTGCATCGCACATGATTACATTTTGCAAGGCCTCTGGATCATGGATCCATATCCCCGACAGTTTCTGGGTCGTGTGCGAAGGACCCCCCCTATCGCCCACACTCACTTGGTGACGGTTCCAAATGTCGTTTGGAAAAGGGGTTAAAACCCGTGTGTATAGCACCAACACGTACCAGTGTGTGTACGTGTTGATTCCACCTGAACCTTTCTCAAGTGGATCCCTTCTTAATAGTATGGTGATCCTACGACTCAAATTCACCAAAAATGAAACGCAAGAAAATCACCGTCTTCGTAATAGCTCCGAGGGGCACGGACCGTCTTGTGTCGTATAATAGACTCTCTGTAATGCTCAATGCACACGATTAGTCCGCAAAAGTATTTTCATCCATCACCAAAAACGACTAAGGGAGAAATACACGCTAGCAATCTCCCCCCTTTTGGTGGATTAATGACAAAGATAAAACGAGATAATATGCAAACCCGACATCTACAAAATATAGACGGGATCCCCCTAGATGTGTGCACTAATTAAGTATGCCTTTGGAATGCAAATCACACACACTAGGATCAACATTCCCCCTATATTTTATAGACTGGAAACACTTGCATCAAACAACATAAGAGATAAGCATGGATGCAAGGAAATAACATGTGCATAAAGATAGGGCACAAGATATATAACATCTCACAAGCTAACAAGGTAGTTTACATAAAGATAAAGATATGGTAACATATGACTCACACCATATGATAGGTACATTAGGTTCCACACACAAAATAAAGCAAAGCACATTAGAAAGAGTTCATGAGAGAACAAAAGCAACAACAAAGAAGACACACTCATGACTCGGCAAATCCATAAGCTCCCCCCTTTGGCATCGAGAAACCAAAAGGGCAGGGAGCACTAAAACTGATGTGAGGTGGTAGAGATGCTCCAGAACCACATCAATAATCCTCATACTCATCAGACTCCTCATGCTCCTCTGACTCCTCTATTGCCCCAGGCTGACGCTCGACCTCAGAATTTACCACTAGCAATGTTGCAAAGTCCATGTCTCCTCATCAGTGATCCTATCCTCATACCCACTAGCAACCTCCAGGCCCAAGTGCCTCATAATGATCTGGGCATATGTGTGAGCCTTCTTCTTGGCCACATGTGCCCTATATTGTCCATTGTCTTGAATGCAGAAGAGCTTCTTCATCTTTGACTTGAGCTTGGACGCCCAAGATGGTTCCTTGTCAGGAGAAGGAACGAACTCATAATCAGGCTCATGCTCACCATCTGAGTCAATAGGTGCAATCTCCTCGTTAGGAGCAGCATGGGCAGTACCCCAGTTCTCCTTCTAGTGTAAGTTTGGAACCCAATGAGGCACCATATGCTCAGTGGGGATGGACTCCTCTGGAAAGTCAGTAGCCCAAGTCTCCTCAATAAACTTAAACAGGCAGGGGCCATATAAGGGCACCTTCTGGTCAAGCACATCAGAACACAGCTCCCACCACATAATGTGAAAAACATCCAAAGTAGAGTTCATGTCCCTCTCCTTGATGCACAACACAAGCATATCCACCAGTGTACCTGATCCAGGTTCCCAACATGAGGGGAAAAGTGTTGCGAATGATGTGATGCATGATATCTAAGAATGGAATAAGCTTAGTGTGAGTGGTCCCCTTGGCCGTGATCACAGTCCTGGAGTGACGGGTCAACTTAGACTTGTGCTGAGCGGCTGTCTCCTTGTGAGGCCGAAGACCAATAGGGTTTTCTTCCCCCTCACCAGCAATACCCATGTGATCCATAAAAGTCTTCCACTCTACCTTCAGTCACTTCCCACCATTCATCCAAGACATGGATGTAACCTCATCAGAATGAAGTGAACAATGGCATAGAATTGAGCCACAATCTCGGGGTCGACATCCTTGTTGAAGGTGATGATTGGAATGAGACCCCACTGCTGACAAAGTGCAAGTGCTTCTCTAAAATAAGCTGGATCTTTCTCCATGTGAGAGATGTCAATAGACTTGACAACCACAAACAGGTTCTTCTTGCCCTTCAGAAGTGCAAGGATGCTATAAATAATGCAAGCACAAAATACTACTAGTACGTGCGTGCTAGAAAAAGATTACAAAACTTACCAAATAAAGTTCACTACACTAAAGTTAAGTACAAGCATACTAAAAGTACAACAACCAGAGCTACAAGTACAGATTGAGTAACTTACCCGATAAAGTTCACTCTACTAAAGTGAAGTACGAGCATACTAAAAGTACAACAACCAAAGCTACAAGTACAGATTGAGTAATGCAGGATAAGTATAGGCAAACTACAACTATGTAGACTAAGTACAAGCAGGCTACATAAATGCTCATCCACTTAGGATTTGCTGAACAAGTGCAGGGATAGTAAAAATACTTCAAGGAAAAAAATACTGCAACTACATAAAAATCTTATCAGAAAAATAAAAACTAACTCTATCAAGTTCACTATGCATACTACAACTATAGAACAAAAGCTACACGTACAAATTCACTACTGTGGGCTAAGTACAAGCATACTACAAGTACATGTAGTAAGTGCAAAGCTTGCTTCAATGTCATAGAATCATAAATTACACATGCCCCCTTCAGAATTCGCACACATCATGGATCAGGAAGAACAAAATCAAAAAGAGTGAAATACATAATACCAGCAAAGATAATTACATCCAACTAGGAAATAGACAAATAAATGTTCATCCACTTAGGATTCTGCTCAAGAAGTGCAGGGATACTAGAAATACTGCAAGAACAAACTATTGCAAGTACAGACATGAATAAGTACATTCTAATTAATACCACTTAAACACACTACAACATCTAGCATAAAACTAAATTGCACATAAAAACAAACCTAAAATGCATTCCTACTCTAGGTGGAACATGAACAAGCACCAGCGAAACTAATAATATTCAGATATCACAATACCATGACAGCCTGCTATTATCGCAAGATTCAAATAATACACATGTAGGACTAAGAATTTGCACACAAAGAAAATCAGCAAGAACAACAATACCAGACCACATAAATTTTTAAAACTACTCATTCACTAAGGAGTAAGGACTATACATTCACTTAATTATACTTGTCTTAGATGAAATTTGCACACAACGGATTACTGCAAAAGATTACATACATTATTTTAAAGCTAATGTCTACCAGCCTATCAAGAGGGGAAAATATATGAATTAAAGACTTGACACTCGCTTAACTACACTAAAATGCTAAGCATAACAACATTTACAAAACACAAAATTAATAAAAGGGGGTTAAGGTTTAAAAAAGAGGAACTTCCACATAACACAAAACAAAAAATGCATAAGAGCACACTTAATGTCACACCCTGATTTTGATGCCACAACACTTAAGCTAATAAATCATGAAAAATGTGGTTTGACAAAAAAATGAGTGTTTTGGACTTTGCTTGATTGGATTATTGTCTGCTGTTTGCAAGTGCTCTAAAAAGCAAATAAATCCTCCAACTCTTATACTCCTTCTCCTTGATCCAAAACTTTGCCCAATGATCATGCCATGTGTAAGACAGAATAGTATTTTCTTACAAAAATATTTTGGCCAGAAAGAATTTTCTAAATTAGGTTTTCCAAAACCCCTTAATTGAGACTTGAACTACAAGTAATTAACTTAGGGTGTGAAAAATATTTCAAAAAATATATTTGACTCCTATTAGATATAGGACTCCCAAAAACCACAAAAATATTATTTTAGAAGTTATTTTTCTATTTTATTTAAAGGCTTTTTTATTTAGGCCAAAAAAGGTCTTTAATAGGTTAAAATTATTTAAATGTTTCAAAAATATTTGAATTTTTTTAGGCAAGTTCATTGGACATATATTGTCCATATATAAGGGTTTCAACACATGGTAATGTTCAAAATATTGGTCAAATCCATCAAAAACACTCTGTGGATATTTCAAGCTTTTGAAATATATACAAAGAAAATATTCCCTGTAAATTCCAAGAAAATTCTAGAATGTCACAAATTCCCTATTTGGTGATCTTGCCAAGTCTCATGTCTTGGAGAACAATGGAACATCACCGAAACCCCTCTAAACTATTTCTATCCATTTTGAAGTTTGAGCAACTTTACATTGCCAAACATGTCCAAATGCTCTCAAACTTGGTACACCTTCTCAAATGGTCTAGTTATTCATCTAGACCAAATGTCACAAGTTGTTGTACAAGATAACTTGATCAAAGTGCCCCAAAACCCTCTATGTCTAGATCCAAGTTTGAACAACTCTACATTGCCAACTTTCTCCTTTTCATCCCAAATTTTGTGGACATTCTCAAATCCTCAAATGATGACACCACACCAAGTGGTGCATCGAGGAGAAAATATTTGCATGACTAAAATTTGGAAAATCAATTTCTTTTGATTTCTAGGGTTTGCCAAAGTTACATTGGCAACTTTCTTCAAATGAGCTCACACTTGGTGACCAACCTCATTTCTACATGCCATTTGATCCTGTTAAATCTCAAGTCAATGAGAAATCATTTTCTTACCCAAAACAACATCAAACACCTTCTCGCACTTTGCCAAAACCACCATTTGGACCACTTCCATTGTTCTCCTTTGCCTCAATTTTGTACCAGAGGTGTGCCTGATCATAATCTACCTCCAGTAAGGCTCATTAATCCAGAGCTCAATGATTGAGGGGTGAAAACCCTACTTTTCACCTCTGGAAAGCAGCTTCCTCCCTCTTTCTCACCCCTCTCCTCACACCAGAAGCCTCCTAGGGAATCCAATGCGAATTCCATCTTCTTAACTATCCCCTAGAACTACTGGACATAAGTGGTCGCGCCCACTTTGCCTTTTTATGCCATGGCATGCAGAGAGCATGCTCTGGAGCGCGCTACAGTGCACTCCCGCACTATTGCCGCCCCCATCCCGATGCTCCCGACCACCTCGAGCTCCTCCCGCACGCCAGCAGGACCACCTCGGCGTCCGCAACACGGCACCCTACCGGCCCCTTCCTTCCCCACTCTCCCTCACCCTAGCTCGCGCGTGCCTGAGCGCCGCCCAGCTTCGCCACTCTCTACTCGCTCACGGGACCCGCCTCAAGCTCGCCCCGCTCCTTCTATCTCCCCCTGTAGATGTACACCGCCCCCACAAACGCCCCTGAATCGAAGCCGAGCTCTCTCGAGGCCTCCAGTGATGGCAACGACCTCGCCAGCACACGGGTCCACGGTGAGCCGTTGCCCTCCTATTTAAAGGCCTCCCCAAGCCCTCTCTCCTCACCGCTCGCTCCCTCTCAAACCCAAACACCCCCTCCACCACCAGCCCATCCGTAGAGCCACCCGAGCTTGAGATCGACCTCGAGCTCCGCCACTTTAGCTCGTCGGCGTCCGCGTGGTACATGCCCTCTCCGCCCCTGTCGTCGCTCGATCTGGAACTGCACTACGTCACTAATCCTTTCCCCTCTCTTCCCTGCTTCTTTTGCAGCCGGAAACACCTGGAGCGACCGCCGCCCAAAGCTTCTCCGCCGCGTGACCTAGTCGCTGGCTGTCGGGGAAACTGATCGCCCATGAACACCTATGGGACCGGAGCCCCTTCTCGGTACAGCAAGGGAGCGGAGGATGCACAAAGAGCGGATCGAGGCGCACACACGAGCAGTTTACCTAGGTTCGGGTCGCGCGGATGCGTAAAACCCTACTCCTGCTTTGGTTTGTTATTGAGTTCTTGGCTCGGGAGCGAGGAGAGCTACAGTATACTCTAACCGCTAGCTAGACCGAGTGTGGTGAATGATCAATGTTCGGAACCCCTTCTATGTTGCGCATGGGCCTCCTTTTATAGGTCAAAGGGGTCACCGACAGGTGGCAACGCAGTCGAGGGTAAAAACATAAAATGGGTGGTAGTTGGAACAGTGTTTGCATAATGCTCTATACCTAACTCTGACGGCAGGGGACAAGGGCATTGAATGCCCGTCGCCGCCGCCCCAAACAGTGCAAAAAGTGACCGTCAGGGCGCCACCGTCTGCCACGACGGTGGCCATGTCATCGCCGCTTGCCACCGTGTTCCCCTGGCTGCACAGCCTTCCGCCACGTGCGCCTAGAAGGGTCCCAGGACGACACGTGGGTGGATGCGCTGGAGCGTGGGTACTGAGTGGAAGCTTGCCGCGGCAAGTGCCTTGCCGCGGTCGCTATCTTGTCACGCCTGGGAGCTTGTCGCTCACCGGGCCTTGCCGGGACGCGTGGCGCGTCGCGGCAGGTTCTCTTGATGCGCCTTGGTTGGCCCTCCCGGTAAGCTCCTCTTGCCGGGGTCTCGTGTCTTGAGTGGTTCTGTGCCTTGAGTGGCCTTCCCGGCAAGCTCCTCTTGCCAGGGTCTTGTCTCTTTGACTTGTATACTTTGTTCTTGAATGGCTCCAAGGGAACCACGGAGGATTTTGGCGGTCGCCTGGCTAGCCCTGCAACGGGACGCTGCAACTGCCCGTGCACAAGTTCGGGATACTAAGGTACCCCTACTTTAGTACACCGACAGGAGCCCCCGGGCCTGGGCCATACACGGTGCCGAGCGCTGTTGGGCCAGGCCCAAAACAGGGCACGGGCACGCGCGGCCTGCGGCACGCCGTATCCCACTCCGTATCCACCGCGCCCTCCCCTAACGGCACGCGTCAATCGCGGCGTCGTGGGAGAGATCGTGGCCTGATTCTTTAATGGGAAATGCGGAACGTCCCCCTCACCCCCCTTAAAAGCAGGGGAAACAGGGGCAGTTCCTTCCATTCGCCCGTTGCTGCTTCAATCCTCAGAAACCCCCGCCGCTCCCCTCCTCCCCGAAGGTCGAAAGAGAGCAGCGCTCCGCCCCTCCGCTGCCACCAGCACCACCAGCGCCGTCGACCTCCCCCACCGTCCCCGCCATGGCTCCTAAAGGCGAGAAGGCGAAGGCCACGAAGTCCGCCGAGGCGCTGCGGCTAGCAGCAATGCGGAAGAAGATGGCGGTTTTCCCGCCAAAGCTTGACGCGGAGGAGCTGAGGATACCTTTTACCTCTTCTAGGCGAGGGAGACGAAGGCGCATCCGCGCACCAAGGTACTCCCCGCCGTAGCCTGCGATATGTTCCCGACCGGCTACGCCTTTTTTGGCTTGTTCTTCTACTGCGGGCTCTGCCCGGCCTTTTCCGAGTTCTTCTGCGACATCATGAATACCTACGGGTTTCATCTCCTTGACTTCACCCCCAACGCCGTCTTGACCATGGCCGTTTTCGCACATCTGTGCGAAAACTTTGTCGAAGTCTACCCCAATGTAGCTCTCTTCTGCCATTACTTCACGCCCCGAGTCGAGGCAGGGTCGCCTCTGTCTGGCGGAATCTCTTGGATCTCGAGGACGCACAAGAAGGAAGCCTATCTGGAAGGGGAGCTCTGCGGCAAGTGGGATGAGTGGAGAGCCAACTGGTGTTGGATAGTAGAGGACGACCCGCAGCCATTCACTTCCCGGCGCCAAGCCGCAGTAGTACGCGGCAATGACTGGAGCGATTTGGCCCCGGAGGATAGCAGACTGAAGATTGCCACTACCCGAATTCTCCGCCTTAGGCACGCCGGGCTCACTGTAGGTGCAGTAGGAGCAGACTTCCTTCGCCGCCGCATCGCTCCCTTGCAGGAGAGGAAGAGGGCTGCTTGGGAGTTCGAGAACGCGGCAGACATCATGAGGCTGCGCCCGGGCCTCAATTGGAATTTCACTGTCCTGGAGCTCAATGCGATGCTCCAGGCGTTGTTCAAGTATGACTCCGCCCACCCTGAATGGTTCACGTTGCCGCAAGGTGTCGTCCCGCTGTGCAACAGCTCTGCGCTCAGCGCCATCCGTGCGGTGATGCCGCTGTGCGACTCCCACGGGATCGATCCCACTTGGCAAGAACCTTCCGACGAAGCTGTGCAGACATTCTTCGACAACTTGGTGGAACAGCCAGTCGATCTTGACTAGAAGAGAGGCCTCACCCACGACACCACCGACCAGGAGATGGCCTACATTGCCACCAGGCTGGAAGCGACAGCGGTAGCCGCGGCCGCGGGCAAGTTCGGGTATACGGTGGAGGAGGCGGAGGTAGCGGAGGCGACAAGCCTTGCCGAGGAGGAAGAGCTCCGCAAAGCGGGGAAGCTTGCCGGGAAAATCGCCGGGACAAGCGAGCCCACCGAGCAGGGCGTTGAGTCAAGCGGGACCGCCGAGCAGGGTGCCGGGTCAAGCGAGCCTGCCGAGGACTCGAGCGGCTCGCTGGAGATCGGCTCCTCCTCCTCGTCTTCGGGCAGCTCGCCACCACCAGCAAGTCCTCCAGCTCCGACAAGGAGGCGCCTCCGCAAGGCCGCAGACGTGGCGGGGCGGCAGGCGGGCCAACAGCCGTAGCGCAATGCGCCATGCGCCACCACGACGAGCAAGGCCGCCAAGGGAGTGCCTCGTGCTTCAGCAGCAACAGGAGGGGGGGTCTTCCCGGACTGGTGCCCCTGCTCCCGCTGTTCCTCGTGCTTCGGCGGCAACCGGAGCGGGGTCTTCCCAGACCACCGTCCCTGCTCCCGCCAAGCGGCCGAGGGGACCCACTCCTCCGCCTCCCCGCGCGGGGACGCGCGAGCCGGATTTTGACTTCTCCGCGCTGAGCTCCGACGAGGAGGAAGAAGAGTAAGTCTTCGCAATCCTTGTGTTTTTTTGATTTTCTGTTGTTTCTTGTCTTGCATCTCTTTTGCTTAACTCTGAACCTGTTCTTCTTTTCAGAACTCTGGCTCAAAGGGCAGTGAAGAGGGCCAAGGTCCCGGTGATCGTCATCGAGGACGAGCTCGCCGCAACGGCGGGGGGTGCGCCTGAGACGAGCTTGCCGGACCCGGCAACTGTTCTTCGGCGCAGCCCCCAGCGCAGCCCCCAGCATAAGTGTGGTTCACTTTCCGCTTGTCGGGCGCGCGTGGGTGCTACTTCTTTTCTAACGCCTTGTTTGTTGATTCGTGTAGGAGCGGAGCAGCAGCATCAGGAGCGCCAGGAGACCGCCCCCGACGTGCCGCACGCCTCGTCCACTCCGCCGAGGGGAGGCTCTCCGGCAAGGGTGAGCACTCCGCCAAGGGCGAGCACTCCGCCAAGGGCGAGTACTCCGCCAAGGGCGAGCACCCCGCCAAGGGATGGCGCTAGCAGCCCTTCGCTGGCGGGAGCTACTTCCACGCCGCCGAGGGAGAGCTCCTCGGCGAGGAACCTCACCGAGGAGCCGGCCCGCGCAGGTACACCCCTGGACTTTTCTTCTTTTAGTCCTTCTTTTTTGGATATTTGCTTGACTTGTTTGCCTTTTCTTTCCTTCTGTCAGACCCATCCACCGCAGAGCCAATGGAGACGGAGGTCGCCGTCGAGGAGGACGCGCGTGGAAACACCGGTGACGCCGCCGCTACCGAAAGGGCGGCCGATGCTGACGAGCCCGCCGTTGACGAGGCAGCCAAGGCCGCTGGCGCGGCAGCTGAGGAGGGGTCCGGCAGTCGCACTGACGGCCCTGAGGCCGCAGGAGCGTCAGGCGCTGCGCCGGCTGCAGATCCCTCCGCTGCCGCAGCCGAGCCAGGCGCCTATCTGGAGGCCGGCAACGGTGTCTTCATCCAGCTCCCGTGGGCGCCCACGTCCAGGGCGGCAATCGAGGGAGAGGTCTTCGACGGGGAGGTCCTTGCCTCCGCCGGATTGAGGTTCGTCGACGCGCCAAGCAGCAACGGCGAGCCCGAGGAGGAGCGGCTTCTGCGGAAGCTTCTGTCCCTTTACCGCGCCCGGCTAGCCAAATTGGAGTCCTGAGAGGCTCTGGCCGCCAAGGCGGGTGCTGACTTGGAGAAGCGCGCAGGAGAGCTCCGAGCCGCCAACCAAGCAGCTCTCCGATCCTTGGCGGAGGAGCGGGAGCAGCTTGCCGAGGCGCACCAGGCCTTCATCTTGGAGAAGGCTGAAGCGGAGGAGCAGCAACGGCTTGCCGCCGAGGAAATCTCTAGGCGAGAAGGTGAGCTGACACAGTGGAAGCTCGACCTCGACAGCCACGAGGACGAGCTTGCCGCGCGCGAGCGATCGCTTGGCGGAGCTTTGCAGGAGGCAAAGGATGCCGCCGCAGCTGCCGAGACCGCCAAGAGAGAATTGGAGACGAGGGTGGCGCAGCGGTAGGCCAACTTGAAGACGAGCGGCGAGGAGGTCGCCGCACTCAAACTCGAGAGGGAGAAGGACGCACACAGCCACTCCGAGCTACAGGTCCGCCTCTCCGAGAAGGGCAAGGAGCTCGCCGTCGCCAAGGACTCCATCGCCGATCTGGAGCTGAAGTTGTCCACTCTTACCATGACGCTGGACGGTGCCAGGGAGCGGGAGACGGCCCTGAAGGAGGAGCTCAGGGCCGAGAAGGTGTTGCTGGACAGTGCCGCCATTTCCCAGAACAACTTTAGGCGGAACGTCGAGATATGGACGGAAGGTCTTGTCAACGCTGCCGCGGACATCGATACGGAGTTGGCGCAGCTGGGAGCGGAGTACCTCGGGTACTCCACCGATGAGAAACTCCACGCCAGCGCCAAGCTCACTCTGTTCTTCAAGGGTGTGGCGACGGCCCTCCAGCAACTCCGAGAGAAGATCCCGAAGCAGCCGGCGGACGAGTCGCGCCGGCTCTGCGCGGGGGCCCTCCATAAGGTGCTGATGAAGATAGCGTACCGCAACCCCGGCCTCAATCTCACCAACGTCCTCAGGACCCTACCGCCCGACGCCGACCAGGAGGCGCTCAAGGCCCTTGTCGCACCCATTGTGGACAAGGTGGGTGGGATCAAGAGGGTTGAAGGCGACCGCGCGGACTAGGCTTTTTACTTTCTTCTTTCCTTGCCGTTGCCAACCATGTTATGAACAATAGTCTATTAGGATTTGCGGCAAGTCATTTAGTAAAATAACTCTATCTTAGGTGGTTAACGCGACGTTATTTCCTTTACTTGACTCCCTTGCTTTGTATGTTTTTACCCTACGCTTTTAGGGAACTTGCCGGCGTAGGCACCTTTGCCGCGAGCGCTGAGTGCGGAACTTCAGCAGCCTGCTGGCGGTGCCATTGCCGACAAGCAACCTTGTCGCAACCAGTTGCAGCACACATAAGCTGTTGAGCGGGCTCGAAAACAAAGTAAGGGCGCGACACTTAGTCGCAGCACACTTAAGCTGTTGAGCAAACTCGAAACAAAATAAGGGCGCAACTGGCCACAAGTTGGTTCCTCCGCGCACAGGATTTCCATACAAAGCGCGGCCGTTCAAGGAGAATAACTTAAAAATTTAAAAATTTGATTGCTCAAACTTTTGCAACTTAGCTTTTGTGTTGTCTGCTTCCCGGCGAGGCCAGACTTTCTTGAACGGCACTTGGTCCATACCACTATCTTCTCCTCCCCCCCCTGGCAAACTTGTGCGCGAGGGAACTCTCTTTTCCTTGAGAAAAAAGAGAGAAGAGAAAACACAGATACGGAGCCCTGCAGCTCGTTATGGCTTACCGGGGGTAGGTGCTGCACAAAGTGTCAGATAATGCATGCAAAAGGCAAAAAAGCACGAAAATGACAAGTTTGTGTGGGGCACATAAACTTTACTGATGCACGGGGTCTGTGCCCGGCTTTGTACAAAGGATTACATGCAACAGCGGCAAGACTTGAACAAAAGGTGGTTGCCGGAGCGGATCACGGCAACCGCGCCTTATGGGTAAAACTTACGAAGATGCTCGATGTTCCAGGAGTTGCTCACCGGCAAGCCATCTTCGGTCTCAAGGCGGACAGCGCCGGGCCTAGTGACTCGTTTCACCCGATAAGGGCCCTCCCACTTCGGCGTCAACTTGTTGGAATTCTTGGCGGACTGAACACGCCGAAGAACAAGGTCGCCTTCCTCGAGACTTCTGGCATTGACTTTGCGGCTATGGTAGCGACGCAAAGCTTGCTGGTAGCGAGCAGCTCGCATAGCGGCCTGAAGACGGTCCTCCTCGAGGAGCAGCGCGTCATCTTGTCGCAGCTGCTCTTGCTCGAGCTCATCATAAGCGAGCACTCGAGGCGACCCGTATACGAGTTCCGTGGGGAGAACTGCCTCTGCTCCATAGACTAGAGCAAAGGGTGTTTGCCCAGTGGCTCGATTTGGCGTCGTTCTGATCGACAAAAGAACCACTGGTAGCTCCTCAATCCAGTTTCTTCCGCACTTGTGCAGCTTGTCGAAAGTTCTTGTCTTGAGTCCGCGTAGCACTTCAGCGTTTGCCCTCTCCGCTTGACCGTTGCTTCTCGGGTGAGCAACAGAAGCGAAGCAGACCTTGGCGCCAAGATCTTGGACGTATTGCATGAAGGTGCGACTGGTGAATTGTGTACCGTTGTCGGTGATGATCCTGTTAGGGATCCCGAAACGGCAAACAATCGACCTGAAGAACTCAAAGCCCCCGGCTGCGCGGGGAAAGGGGCCGAGGATGTCGAGCCCCCAGACCGAAAATGGCCAGGACAAAGGGATCGTCTGGAGAGCTTGAGCTGGCTGGTGTATCTGCTTGGAATGGAACTGGCATGCTTCACACTTGGTTACTTGTGCAGTTGCATCCTGGAGGGCTTCTGGCCAAAAGAAACCTTGCCGGAACGCTTTGCCGGCAAGTGCTCTTGCGCCAATGTGGTGGCCACATATGCCTCCATGTATCTCTGCCAACAGCTTCTGTCCATCTTCCCGGGGAATACACTTCAATTTCACACCGTTGAGTCTCCTTCTGTACAGTTCGTTGCCGACAAACTGGTACATAATTGACTGCCGGGCTACTCTTTCTACTTCTTCTTGCTCTTCGGGAAGTTCTCCTGTCTGAAGGAAACGGACGATCTGCTGCGCCCATGCTGGAGCTTGTGGCTCGACAACAAGGACTAAAGGCACTTGCGCTGCTGCGGGAACGTCCGCTTCTACGACGAGAAATTGCGTCTCAGCCGGAGCGTGACGATCCCCGGCAAGCTTGCCGGAGCAGAACTTGTCGGGAGCCTCCGCTTCAACGGAACAAGTCCTGGGACTTGCCGGAGCGGATCGCTCCTCAGCACTCTTGGTGTTGATCTTGGGGACCTTCTTGGCGGCGGTTTCGGGAAGCTCTGCCGGAAAGTAGTCACCGGAGATCAACTTCCTCTTCGTGCTCTGTCCAGTTGATGGTGTTACGGATGGTTGGGTCAGCTTGAGCACAAAGATTCCTGGTTCCACAGGCAGCTTTAGTGCGGCGCACTTTGACAGGCCATCTGCGATGTCGTTCTGAGCTCTTGGAACATGCTCCATCTGTAGGCCGTCAAAGTGTTCTTCAAGCTTCCTCACTTCATCGACGTAAGCTTCCATCAACGGACTCTGGTAGTTCTTGTTTACTTGGCGGACGACCAACTGCGAGTCTCCCCTTACAATCAGCTTCTTAATCCCAAGGTCTGTCGCGATCCTGAGACCGGCAAGCAAACCCTCATACTCTGCAGTATTGTTTGTCGCTTGCTCCTTGGGAAAGTGCATCTGGACCACGTACTTGAGGTGCTCCCCGGTGGGCGCGACAAGCAGCACGCCGGCACCGGCGCCTTGCAGCAAGAAGGCACCATCAAAGTACATTATACATTCCTTGCTCGCTTCCTTGACGGGGATGCTCGTCTCTGGAATCTCTTCGTCTGGCGTTGGCATCCATTCTGCTATGAATTCTGCCAATGCTCTGCTCTGGATAGTTGAAGTGCTTTCAAACTTGAGGCCAAAGCTTGACAGTTCTAGTGCCCACTCAACAATCCTGCCTGTTGCTTCTGGATTTTGCAATATCCTCTTCAGCGGAAAGCGAGTGACCACTGTTATCTCATGTGCTTGGAAGTAATGACGCAGCTTTCTCGAGGCCATGAGAAGGCCGAAAAGCAACTTCTGCACCCCAGAGTACCTTGACCTAGCCCCGTGCAGAAGGGAGCTAACAAAGTAAACTGGGCGCTGCACCATCTTCTTCCGTATCTCCTCTTGCATCTGCGCAGATCCGTCCTTGTCGGGACCAGAGCTTGTCGGGGAAGCCCCCTGCTTGTTGCTGGATGTGCTTGCCGCGGCCGCTGGCTCATCATCTGCCTCCCTCTCCGCTACTAACGCAGCACTAACCACTTGATTGGTTGCTGCTAGGTACAGCAGCAACTTTTCTTGTGGCTTAGGTGCGACAAGTATTGGAGTGGAGGACAGGTACCTCTTCAAGTCCTGCAGCGCTGCCTCCGCTTCCGGAGTCCATTTCATTGGACCTGCCTTTTTCAAAATTTTGAAAAACGGCAGGGCGCGTTCTGCAGATTTAGAGATAAACCTGCTGAGAGCAGCCACGCAGCCGGCAAGTCTTCGCACATCCTTGACGCGCTTCGGTGCTTCGATCTGCTCAATGGCCTTGATCTTGTCAGGATTGGCTTCAATCCCCCTCTGAGACACGAAGAACCCGAGAAGCTTGCCGGAGGGGACTCCAAACACACACTTCTCGGGGTTGAGCTTGAGTTGGATCTTGCGCAGATTTGCAAAGGTTTCATCTAGATCTTGTATCAGAGTTGCCCTGTCCTTGCTCTTGACCACTATGTCATCCATGTAAGCTTCTACATTTCTGTGTATCTGTGGCTCAAAAGCAGTGTGGACTACTCTCGCGAACGTTGAGCCAGCATTCTTCAACCCGAAAGGCATGCGTATGAAGCAATAAGTGCCACACGGAGTAATGAATGCTGTCTTCTCTTCATCTTCCTCAGCCATGAAAATCTGGTGATATCCTGAATATGCATCAAGAAACGAAAGCAACTCACATCCAGCCGTGGAGTCAACAATCTGGTCAATGCGCGGCAAGGGAAATGGATCTTTGGGACAAGCTTTATTCACATCGGTGAAGTCAATACAAAGCCTCCACTTCCCGTTTGCTTTACGCACGACAACAGGATTGGCCAACCACGTGGGATGGAGCACACCTCTGACAAGGCCTGCCGCTTCCAGTTTCTTGATTTCTTCTGCGATGAACTCTTGGCGCTCCACCGCTTGCTTTCTAACTTTCTGCTTGACGGGCCGCGCGTGAGGACAAACGGCAAGCTTGTGCTCAATCACTTTCCTGGGAACACCAGGGATGTCAGACAGTTGCCATGCAAACACGTCGACATTCGCCCGCAGGAAAGCAACGAGCGCGCTTTCCTATTTGGGGTCAAGTGTAGCACTGATGGTGAAGGTACCACCAGTGCCATCCTCCTTGGCGGACACCTTCTTGGTCTCGGGTGGAGCTGCCATCGTCTTCTTACACTTGCCGGTAGAGCTCGATGGTGCGTCCTCGACGGCAGCGCAGCACTCCGAAGAGGTGCGTTTGCCGGAGTGGCCCCCAGAGCTCTTGCGACTTGGTCTTGTTCTTCCCCCCGGGAGCTTCAGCGGCAAGTGTCTTGCTATCTGTTGCGGCTGCTGCATCCCGGTAAATCTTGTCGGCACAGATAAGGGCGTCCTTCTTGTCGCCAGGGACAGAGATGACGCTTATCGGGCCTGGCATCTTGAGCATGTTGTAGGCGTAGTGAGAGGCTGCCATGAACTTGGCGAGAGCTGGACGGCCAAGTATTCCATTGTAAGGTAATGGAATATCGGCAATGTCGAAAGTGATCCTCTCAGTCCTGAAGTTCAGCTCTCCGCCAAATGTCACTGGCAGCGTGATCTTCCCCTTCGGCTTGCTCCTTCCCGGGTTGATCCCTTGGAATGTGCCGGTTTCTTCGAGCTCACTGTCGGGGATTTGGAGTTTCCGGACCACAGCGGAGGAGATCAAGTTCAGGCCGGCCCCGCCGTCAACTAGCATCTTGGTGACCTTGAGGTTGCGGATGGTTGGTGAAACCAACATCGGCAAGCACCCGACCGCAGTTGTGCGATCAGGGTGGTCCTCAATATCGAAGATGATAGGCGTGCTGGACCACTTCAGAAGTTTGCGCGACTCGACGGGCGGCTCTGCTGCATTAACTTCCCGCACCCATTGTTTGAGTTGGCGGTGGGAAGTATGCAGAGAAGCACCACCGTCAACGCACAGAACCTCTGTGGCCTTCTGAAACTCCTGCTCGCTGTTCTCTCCATCATCCATATCTTCGTCGTCGTCTTCGTCTTCATCCTTGTTGCGGCCGCGGGGAGGTCTGTCTCCTTGCCGCTGCTTGGCCTTGCCGCGGCATCCTCCCCGGCCGTTGAATGGCCGCTTCTTGCCGGACCCTCCATCACCTCCCTGGGCCTTCTCCTTGTCGCATCGCTCGTACTCAGCTTTATGCTGCTCGACGAGGTACTCGACTTTCTTGCAGTTTTGGAGATCGTGGCCCTTGGTGCGGTGGATCTTGCAGTACTGCTTGTCGGTGCCGTCCTCCTTGTCGGCGGCCGCCACAGCCTGGCAGTTGGTGCACGCGGCCGTCTCCTTGCCGGAGCCACCAGTCTGGGCTTTCTTGGCGCCAGCCTCCTTGCCGGACTGCTCAACGACTAGCACCTCCTTGTTCTTTTTCTTCCTGTTGTTCCGCCGCCGGTTCTTCTTTGCCGGGGCGGCATCCTCGCTGTCGGATCCCCCTGCTCCAGTATCCTCTCCGGGGAGTTTCCTCCCTTCCTCAGCGCGTGCGCACTTGTCGGCCAGGGCATAAAGCTCACTGACGTCTCGGATCTTGCACATCGCCATCTCCTCCCTCATCCGGCGGTTACGCACGTTCTGATGGAACGCGCTATTAACCACGGCAGGGTGGACGTCCAGGATGTTGTGCTGGACACGGCTGAACCTCTGGATATACTTTCGCAGGGGCTCTCCTTCCTTCTGGGCGAGTATGTGAAGGTCACTTTCCTGGCCATGGGGCTTGTGGCCACCTGTGAAGGCGCCGACAAACTGATGGCACAGGTCATCCCAAGAAGAAATGGAGTTCTCCGGCAAGTGCATGAGCCAAGATCTGATGTTTGGCATGAGCACTAGCGGGAAGTAATTTGCGAGTATCTTCTCGTCTCGTCCCCCGGCAGCCTGCACCGCGATGGTGTAGATGCTGAGGAATTCCGACGGATGTGTTTTACCGTCGTACTTCTCGGGTACGTCGGGTTTGAAGTTCTTCATACTGGGCCACTGGACCTGCCGCAGCTCGCGAGTGAACGCATGGCAACCTGCCGCGTATGGCAAGTCTTCTGGTCCCCGGGGCGCGTGCATGTCAACAGCGGGCCCAGCGCGCTGGTCTGATTGACGCTGCGCTTCTCTCCGACGCTCGATGCGGGTTCGAGCGTCTTCTTGTTGTCGATCGTCGAGAACTTGGCGCTGATCGCGACGAGCTCGTGGATCCGACGACGCGGTGGAGTCGTCGTCGATGTTGATCCAGCGAGCCGGCGATTTCGGCCTTCGGGGCGGGGAGTGCACGGTGGTTGCACCCCCGGCAGTCTTGTCGCCATCAGCCCCCGCCTGGCTAACTTGCCGCGGCCGCGACGTGGTCGGCTGCTGGGAGAGCCGTTGGCGAAGGCGATGAGGCTTTGGATGGTGGCCCTCCAGTCGTCGGCCTTGTTTGCCGCTGGAGGGAAGTCGAGGAGCAGTTGAGCTCAAGCTAGAGCTTCTGCTGGAGTGGCGGGTAGTGGTGGCGAGCGGTGCGAGGAGCGGGATATGCTCGGACTTCTAACTACGTTAGAAGGAGCAGCATCCCGTCCCGGCGACCGCGCCTTGCTCGTGCCAGCATATGTGCATGCTGGCCTTGAGCGTCCCGAGATCCGCCAGTTTGACCTTGGCCCAGCAAGCGTATGGTACCTTGTGTACCACGTCGCTGCCGGTCCCGCGCCTCCTGAGATGGGCGCGGTGCGTGTACGGACACCGAGGCCTTGGAGTGCGCTCGGTCGTCCGTCCTGTCCTTGGACTTGGCGGTGCCGTGAGTTTCCTCGCCGACGTCCGTCCTTCCGCCGGCGTCTACCCCACCAGCCGTTGGCTCCGGCGGTGGTGGGATCGACGCGGACGGGCCTGCTGCCTCCGAAGCCTTCTTCTTCGGCGGCATGCTGATGGAGTCGATGAAGTTGACGAAGTTGGTGAAGATCTAGCTCGTGTGACGCCGGATCGGGTTCACACAACCTCGACGCAATCCCCCTACCTGGCGCGCCAAAGATGTCGGGGAAACTGATCGCCCACGAACACCTATGGGACCGGAGCCCCTTCTCGGTACGGCAAGGGAGCGGAGGATGCACAAAGAGCGGATCGAGGCGCACACACGAGCAGTTTACCCAGGTTTGGGCCGCGCGGATGCGTAAAACCCTACTCCTGCTTTGGTTTGTTATTGAGTTCTTGGCTCGAGAGCGAGGAGAGCTACAATATACTCTAACCGCTAGCTAGACCGAGTGTGGTGAATGATCGATGTTCGGAACCCCCTTCTATGTTGCGCATGGGCCTCCTTTTATAGGTCAAAGGGGTCACCGACAGGTGGCAACGCAGTCGAGGGTAAAAACGTAAAATGGGTGGTAGTTGGAACAGTGTTTGCATAGTGCTCTATACCTAACGCTGACGGCAGGGGACAAGGGCATTGAATGCCCGTCGCCGCCGCCCCAAACAGTGCAAAAAGTGACCGTCAGGGTGCCACCGTCTGCCACGACGGTGGCCATGTCATCGCCGCTTGCCACCGTGTTCCCCTGGCTGCACAGCCTTCCGCCACATGCGCCTGGAAGGGTCCCAGGACGACACGTGGGTGGATGCGCTGGAGCGTGGGTACTGAGTGGAAGCTTGCCGCGGCAAGTGCCTTGCCGCGGTCGCTATCTTGTCACGCCTGGGAGTTTGTCGCTCACCGGGCCTTGCCGGGACGCGTGGCGCGTCGCGGCAGGTTCTCTTGATGCGCCTTGGTTGGCCCTCCCGGCAAGCTCCTCTTGCCGGGGTCTCGTGTCTTGAGTGGTTCTGTGCCTTGAGTGGCCTTCCCGGCAAGCTCCTCTTGCCGGGGTCTTGTCTCTTTGACTTGTATACTTTGTTCTTGAATGGCTCCAAGGGAACCACGGGGGATTTTGGCGGTCGCCTGGCTAGCCCTGCCACGGGACGCTGCAACTGCCCGTGCACAAGTTCGGGATACTAAGGTACCCCTACTTTAGTACACCGACACCGGCGAACCCCTACACCCCGGCGACCACCACCACCTCCACCCGAACGGTGACACCACTGAGCCCAGCCGTCCTCTCGCCCGACCTCTCCGTGCCTCCTATCGCCACCGGTGAGCTCGCCGGCCTCTCTGCCGCGAGGTTGAAGATGACAGGTGGGGCCCACCTGTCATCCTCACCTCTCTCTCCCCTTCTCTCTCACACTGCCACCCGGGCCTCGCCTATCAGGTTTAAACACACGCGCACACGCACCCATCTGCCTGAGCCTCTTCTCTCTCTCTGGGGCGCTGCACTCTGGCCATTCTGGCCCAGTGGCACAGTGCCCTTTCCCTTTTTATTTTTTTGTCTGTTTTCTAAATATTCCATAGAGAAAAATATTTGTCCAAATTAAATAATTCCAACTTATAAATTCTTCTTAAAATCCCAACTATTTAATGGTGTAGCTTCTACACAAACCCCTCACCCTTTTTTGTAATCTTCAAATTTAAATTCAAATTTGAGCATTTAAATCCACATCTAAAACTCCATATCTCTGATTCTATAACTCCAAATCCAAAACTAAGAATTTTTTCATTCTTAGTTTTCACTCTATTATTTAACAAAAATAAGTTCGCATTTTTATGAGCACTTTTATTTTTATGTTTGTGCTATTGTCTTATTGTGTGCCCGTTACTTTGCGACGTTGGATTATGAAGTTGACGAAGGAGTTGGACCTGAGATATTTGAAGCCGTGAGGACTTTTGTTGAGCTAGCAAGCAACCCTTTGAACATGTCTCTGAAACCCTTTTTATGCATGTCATATAACACTTTATTATTGTTGCATCGGAATCATGATGAGATGGTAATCACTTTGGTGGGTTTCCTTTGTTACTTCCTTGTTGATACTTGCATTGTGCATGACCCTACCTTCCTATGAGGGCTATGAAGGAAATATGTCCTAGAGGCAATAATAAAGTTGTTATTTATATTTCCTTATATCATGATGAATGTTTATTATTCATGCTAGAATTGTATTAACCGGAAACTTAGTACATGTGTGAATACATAGACAAAACAGAGTGTCCCTAGTATGCCTCTACTAGACTAGCTCGTTAATCGAAGATGGTTATGTTTCTTAACCATAGACATGAGTTGTCATTTGATCAACGGGATCACATCATTAGGAGGATGATGTGATGGACAAGACCCATCCGTTAGCTTAGCACTTTGATCGTTTAGTTTTATTGTTATTGCTTTCTTCATGACTTATACATGTTCCTATGAGTATGAGATTATGCAACTCCCGAATACCGGAGGAATACCCTGTGTGCTATCAAATGTCACAACGTAACTGGGTGATTATAAAGATGCTCTACAGGTGTTTCCGAAGGTGTTTGTGGTGTTGGCATAGATCAAGAATAGGATTTGTCACTCCGAGTGTCGGAGAGGTATCTTTGGGCCCTCTCGGTAATACACATCATAATAAGCCTTGCAAACAAATGACTAATGAGTTAGTCACAATATGATGTATTATGGAACGAGTAAAGAGACTTGCCGGTAACGAGATTGAACTAGGTGTGATGATACCGACGATCGAATCTCGGGCAAGTAACATACCGATGACAAAGGGAACAGCGTATGTTGTTATGCGGTTTGACCGATAAAGATTTTCGTAGAATATGTAGGAGTCAATATGAGCATCCAGGTTCCGCTATTGGTTATTGACCGGAGATGTGTCTCGGTCATGTCTATATAGTTCTCGAACCCATAGGGTCCGCACGCTTAACGTTCGATGATGATTTGTACTATGAGTTATGTGATTTGATGACCGACATTTGTTCGGAGTCCCGGATGAGATCACGTACATGACGAACAATCTCGAAATGGTCGAGACATAAAGATCAATATATTGGGAGGCTATATTCGGACATCGGAAAGGTTCCGAGTGATTCGAGTATTTTTTGGAGTACCGGAGAGTTACGGGAATTCGCCGACAGAAGTATTTGGCCTTATTCGGCCATACGGAAATAGAGGAGGCAGGCCAAAGGGAAGGAGGCGCCCCCCATGGGTCCGAATTGGACTAGGGGGAAGGGGGCGGCGCCCCCCCCCCCTTGCCCTTTCCTACTCCCTCTCTCTTCCCCTCTTTCTTCTCTCCTACTTCGGAAAGGAAAAGGGGAATCCTACTAGGACTTGGGAGTCCTAGTAGGACTCCCCACACTTGGCGCGCCCCCTCTAGGGCTGGCCTCCTCCTCCTCCCTCCTTTATATACGTGGGCAGGGGGCACCCCAAAGGAACTGCAAGATTTGTCTTAGCCGTGTGCAGTGCCCCTCTCCATAGTTATACACCTCGGTCATATCGTTGCAGTGCTTAGGCGAAGCCCTACACCGGTAGCTTCATCATCACCGTCACCATGACGTCGTGCTGACGAAACTCTCTCGTGACGCTCAACTGGATCAAGAGCTCGTGGGATGTCATCAAGCTGAACGTGTGCTGAACGCGGAGGTGCCGTACGTTCTGTGCTTGGATCGGTTGGATCGTGAAGACGTTTGACTACATCAACCGTGTCACTAGACGCTTCCGCTTTCGGTCTACGAGGGTACGTAGACACACTCTCCCCGCTCGTTGCTATGCTTCTCCTAGATAGATCTTGCATGATCGTAGGATTTTTTTTTTAAATACTACATTCCCCAACAGTGGCATCATGAGCCAGGTCTATGCGTAGATGATATGCACGAGTAGAACACAATGAGTTGTGGGCGATAATAGTCATACTGCTTACCAGCATGTCATACTTTGATTCAGCGGTATTGTGAGATGAAGCGGCCCGGACCGACATTACGCGTATGCTTACGCGAGACTGGTTTCACCGTTACGAGCACTCGTTGCTTAAAGGTGACCGGCGGGTGTCTGTCTCTCTCACTTTAGTTGAATCAACTGTGGCTACGCCCGGTCCTTGTGAAGGTTAAAACAACACATACTTGACGAAAAACCGTCGTGGTTTTTGTATGCATAGGTAAGAACGACTCTTGCTAAGCCCGTAGTAGCCACGTAAAACTTGCAACAACAAAGTAGGGGACGTCTAACTTGTTTTTGCAGGGCATGTTGTGATGTGATATGGACAAGATGTGATGAGTTATACGTTTTTGAATGAGATGATCATGTTTTGTAAAGTTATCGGCAACCGGCAGGAGCCTTATGGTTGTCCCTTTATTGTATGAATTGCGAAGGTCATGTAATTGATTTACTTTATCACTATGAGTTAGTGATAGTAGTAGTAGCAATAGTTGGCGAGACGACCACGACGCTACGATGAAGATCATGGTGTCAAGCCGGTGACGATGGAGATCATGGCGATGCTATTGAGATGGAGATCAAAAGCACAAGATGATGATGGCCATATCATGTCACATATTTTGATTGCATGTGATGTTTATCTTATTATGCTTCTTATTTTGCTTTGTACGGCGGTAGCATTATAAGATGATCCATTACAAAATTTCAAGGTACAAGTGTTCTCCCTGAGTATGCACCGTTGCGAAAGTTCGTCGTGCCGAGACACCACGTGATGATCGGGTGTGATAAGCTCTACGTTCAAATACAACGGGTGTAAGACAGTTTTGCACATGCAGAATACTCGGGTTAAACTTGACGATCCTAGCATGTATAGACATGGCCTCGGAACATTGGAGACCGAAAGGTCGTGCGTGAATAATATAGTAGATATGATCAACATAAGATGTTCACCATTGAAAACTACTCCATCTCACGTAATGATCGGACATGGTTTAGTTGATTTGGATCACGTGATCATTTAGATGTCTAGAGGGATGTCTATCTAAGTGGGAGTTCTTTAGTAATATGATTAATTGAACTTTAATTTATCATGAACTTAGTCCTGGTAGTATTAGCATATCTATGTTGTAGATCAATAGCTCGCGATATAGTTCCTCGTTTATTTTTTATATGTTCCTATAGAAATATAAGTTGAAAGATGTTAGTAGCAATGATGCAGAATAGGTCTGTGATCTGAGGATTATCCTCATTGCTGCACAGAAGTATTATGTCCTTGATGCACCGCTAGGTGATAGATTTATTGCAGGAGCAGATGCAAACGTTATGAACGTTTGGCAAAGCTCAATATGATGTCTACTTAATAGTTTAGTGGACCATACTTTACGGCTTAGAACCGGGACTTCAAAAACATTTTGAACGCCATGGAGTGATACGTCTCCAACGTATCTACTTTTCCAAACACTTTTGCCCTTGTTTTGGACTCTAACTTGCATGATTTGAATTGAACTAACCCGGACTGACGCTGTTTTTAGCAGAATTGATGATGTTGTTTTTGTGCAGAAATAAAAAGTTCTCAGAATGACCTGAAACTCCACGGAGATTTATTTTGGAAAATATAAAAAATATTTGCAAGAAGAACCATACCAGGGGGGCCACACCCCATCCACGAGGGTGGGGGCGCGCCCCCCTGACCAGGGCGTGCCCCCTGCCTCGTGGGCCCCCTGGTGCTCCACCGAAGTATCCCCGGATCCTATAAGTTCACTTTCGGGGAGAAAAAAATCAAGGAGAAAGAATTATCGCGTTTCACGAGACGGAGCCGCCGCCAAGCCCTAATCTCTCTCAGGAGGGCTGATCTAGAGTCCGTTCGGGGCTCCGGAGAGTGGAGATCGTCGCCATCGTCATCATCAACCTTCCTCCATCACCAATTCCATGATGCTCACCACCGTGCGTGAGTAATTCCATCGTAGGCTTGCTAGACGATGATGGGTTGGATGGGATCTATCATGTAATCGAGTTAGTTTTGTTAGGGTTTGATCCCTAGTATACACTACGTTCTGAGATTGATGTTGCTATGACTTTGCTATGCTTAATGCTTGTCACTAGGGCCCATGTGCCATGATTTCAGATCTGAACCTATTATGTTTCCATGAATATATGTGTGTTATTGATCCTATCTTGCAAGTCTATAGTCACCTACTATGTGTTATGATCCGGCAACCCCGAAGTGACAATAATCGGGACCACTCCCGGTGATGACCATAGTTTGAGGAGTTCATGTATTCACTATGTGTTAATGCTTTGGTCCGGTACTCTATTAAAAGGAGGCCTTAATATACCTTAGTTTCCAATAGGACCCCGCTGCCACAGGAGGGTAGGACAAAAGATGCCATGCAAGTTCTTTTCCATAAGCATGTATGACGATATTCGGAATACATGCCTACATTGCATTGATGAACTGGAGCTAGTTCTGTGTCACCCTAGGTTATAACTTCTACATGATGAATTGCATCCGACATAATTTCCCATCACCGAGCAAATGCCTACGAGCTTTTCACATATTGCTTGTTGCTTATTTACTTTTCTGTTGCTACTTTTACAAAAACTACAAAAACACTACCGTTACTGTTATTGCCGCTACCGCCACTATCATATTACTTTGCTACTAAACTATCTTGCTGCAGATACTAAGTTTCCAGGTGTGGTTGAATTGACAACTCAGCTGCTAATACTGAAGAGTATTCTTTGGCTCCCCTTGTGTCGAATCAATAAATTTGGGTTGAATACTTCACCCTCGAAAACTGTTGCGATCCCCTACACTTGTGGGTTATCAAGACTATTTTCTGGCGCCATTGTCAGGGAACATAGCTCTATTCTTTAAGTTACTTGGGATTTATATCTGTTGATCACTATGAAGAATTTGAAGGACTCAAAAACCAAGATCTTACCCTCAACTACGAGGGGAGGTAAGGAACTGCCATCTAGCTCTGCACTTGATTCTCCTTCTGTTATGAGTAAACTTGCGACACCTACTCCTGCTATTGAATCTGATATGTTGTATGTTCTTGATGATGCTACTTCTGCCATGTATGATGAAACTACTTCTATTCCTGATACTGTGCCACTAGGTGAATTTCTAGATGAACAAATTGCTAAGGTTAGGGAGAATGCAAATGTTGAAACTGATGATATTTATGAAAGTGATGATGAGTCTACTCCCAATAGATATGAATTGCCTATTGTTCCTGAGGGTTATGTTATGGATGAAGAAACTGCTAGAGACTTTCTTGCTTGCAATGATAGATATGATCTTAAGAAATAATTAGCTAAGATAAAAGAAAAGTCCTTGAATGCTAGAATGAAACATGACCCTGCTTTTGCTACTTCACCTATATGTGTTACTGATAAGGATTATGAATTCTCTGTTGATCCTGAGTTAATTACTTTGGTTGAATCTGATCCTTTCCATGGCTATGAGTCTGAAACTGTTGTGGCACATCATACTATGTTGAATGATATAGCCACCATGTTTACCAACGATAAAAAGATTCATTACTACTATATCCTTAAGCTATCTATGTTCTCGTTAAAGGGTGATGCTAAGACCTGGTTTAATTCTCTTGATCCTGGTTGTGTGCGTAGTCCCCAGGATATGATGTACTACTTCTCTGCTAAATATTTTCCCGCTCATAAGAAACAAGCTGCCTTATGGGAAATATATAACTTTGTGCAAATTGAAGAAGAGAGTCTCCCACAAGCTTGGGGGAGGCTTCTCCAATTAATTAATGCTTTGCCTGATCATCCTCTTGAGATGCATGATATACTTGATGTCTTTTATAATGGACTAACCGATGCTTCCAGAGACCACCTGGATAGTTGTGATGGTTGTGTTTTCAGGGAAAGAATAGTTGAACAAGCTGAATTACTATTGAATAATATGCTGGCCAATGAAAATAATTGGACACTTCCTGAACCAGCCCCTAAGCCAACTCCGAAGAAAAGAGGTGTTCTATTTCTCAGTCCTGAAGATATGCAAGAGGCAAAGAAATCTATGAAAGAAAAAGGTATTAAAGCTGAAGATGTTAAGAATTTACCACCTATTGAAGAAATACATGGTCTTGATAACCCGACACGGGTAATAAAGGTAAATTCTCTTTATAGATTTGATGAAAGTGATATTCCTCGTTATAAGTCTGCTAGCCAATGCTTAGATGAGTTTGCCAATTTTATTGTGAAACAAGAAAACTTCAATGCTTATGTTGGTAGACAATTACAACACAATGCTTATATGATTGAACGCTTGAGTGATTATCTGTCTAGAGCTAAAGGTGAACTGAAGCTCATTATTATACATGCTTCTATAGTCACCACTCAAGTAGAACAAGTACTTAAGGATCAGAATGATTTGCTCAATGAATTAAATAGTAAGAATAATGACTATGATGTTAGAGTTGCAACTAGAGGTGGTAAAATGACTCAGGAACCTCTGTATCATGAAGGCCACCCTAAGAGAATTGAGCAAGATTCTCAGAGAGCTAATTTAGATGCACCTAGTTCTTCTAAGAAGAAGAAAAAGAAAAATGATAGGACTTTGCATGCTTCTAGTGAACCTATAGCTGACACACCTGAGAATCCCAATGATATATCTGTCTCTCATGCTGAGACACAATCCGGTAATGAACATGAACCTAGTGATAATACTAATGATGATGTTCATGATGATGCTCAACCTAGCAATGATAATGATGTAGAGATTGAACCGGCTGTTGATCTTGATAACCCACAATCAAAGAATCAACGTTATGATAAGAGAGACTTTGTTGCTAAGAAGCACGGTAGGGAAAGAGAACCATGGGTTCAGAAACCCATGCCTTTTCCTCCGAAACCATCCAAGAAAAAGGATGATGATGATTTTGAGCGCTTCGCTAAAATGATTAGACCTATCTTTTTGCGTATGCGTTTGACTAATGTGCTTTAGAAAAAATCATTATGCTAAGTATATGAAAGATATTATTACCAACAAAAGAAAGATACCTGAAGTAGAAATTTCGACCATGCTTGCCAATTACACTTTTAAGAGTGGAATGCCTAAGAAATTAGGAGATCCAGGAGTAGCTACTATACCTTGCTCCATTAAGAAAAACTATGTTAAAACTGCTTTGTGTGATCTTGGAGTTGGTGTTAGTGTTATACCTCTCTGTTTATATCGTAGACTTGACTTGAGTAAGTTGACACCCACTGAAATATCCTTGCAAATGGCTGATAAATCAACTGCTATACCTGTCGGTATTTGTGAGGATGTGCCTGTTGTAGTTGCAAATGTTACTATTCTAACGGACTTTGTTATACTTGATATTCCTGAGGACGATAGTATGTCTATTATTCTTGGAAGACCCTTTTTGAATACTGTAGGGGCTGTTATTGATTGCAACAAAGGCAATGTCACTTTTCATGTCAATGGTAATGAGCATACGGTACACTTTCCGAGGAAACAACCTCAGGTCCACAGTATCAATTATATTGGAAAAATTTCAACTATTACTATTGGAGGTTTTGAATTTCCTCTCCTACTATCAAGAAGACATATGACATCCTTACTGTTCGGGACATACATATCCCCATTGAGGTAACCTAGTGTTATTCGAAAATTCTCCGGTTTCATGTTACTCGCAAAGAGTTTATTAACAAGACCTGATAAACCTTGTTAATGGATTCCTTTTGATGAGCGTGGGATAGGTGAATCTAGATAGCACCACCTTCTGTACCCTCTTTTTACTTTCTATTAATTAGGATAAATAAAACAAAAAATAGTGTTTCCTGTCTGTTTCCAGACTTATCCGGTGCAAAAAATATATATCCCGAAAATAAAAGTTCTCCAAATGCCATGAAAATGAAATATGATTTTTTTTCTAGAATATTTGAGAAAATATGGCACAGAACACGCAGCGAGGGGAGCCAGCACCTGGCCACGAGGGTCCAGGGCGCGCCCCCTGCCTCGTGGGCCCCACGTGGCACCCCTCCACTTATTCCTGCACCCATGCTCTTCTTCTTCCTCCCAAAAAAATCACCAACCAGCTCAAACCCGAGTTCTGGCTCATCTTGCTGCCATTTTCGATCTCCATGCTCAAAGCACCCACACCAAACTGTTTGGGGAGATTGTTCCTTGGTATGTGACTCCTCCATTGTTCCAATTAGTTTTTGTTCTAGTGCTTTATTTATTGCAAATTTATGCTACTATGGTGACCTTGTTCTTGAGCTTGCATGTCAAATTTTCTTGGTCCCAAGTAGTTCTGATGCATGATATAGTCTCTAGGCACTTATAGGAGTTGTTGCTACCAATCTTGTTAAGTTTGGTTAACTTTTATTTTGAGTTACTAAAAATTTCAGAAAATTTTAGAAAAATGCCTAGGAAAAACTTCCAAGGTGGTTCTTCAAGGAAGCAAGAACCGAGGCTCGCATTCCGTGACCTAGACGATTAACTACCGAGGGATGTTGATGTGCGGCCTTGTAAATGGCCGTCAGAAGACTTTATGGATCAGGCTGGCATCAAGGATGAATTTTACGCATACGTGTGCAACGCTGACCTCGAGGGCTTCATACAAGAAAAGTGCCCTCAATACCGTGGCTTAACTGATAGCTTTGTGAGAAGGTTTAAATTTTCATCTTCACGTAATTCTCACACTGTACTGTTTGACCTGTATGATAAGTCTTACACCATGGACTTAGAGGATTTTAATGATGCTTGTAAGCTCCCTCAGTGGGGCAGTATGAGTGATCCTCGCAAATCTGAATTTAGAGATTTCCTTACCAGTATCACTGTGGGGGAATCTAGAGAAATCACACGGGCTACCATAGGGAGCATTCATTTTCCTGCTATTCATTACTTTGCTCTCTTTATCGGTAGATGCATAAACAGTAAGGATGAGGCTTGCCACATGTGTGTCCCTGATCTTAGTGTTCTCGGGAGTGTTGTACTAGGTGATAGACAATATAACTTTGGAGCCATTGTTGCACGTAGGCTACATCATAATGGGTTGCATGGAGATTTATTTGGTGGGATTTATGCCACTCGCATAGCCCGCCGTCTTAGTGTGCCTGTCCATGAAAATGATGAACATTTACCTCTTGCTCATTTAGATTGCCATGCTAGGACTAGTCACCGATTTATAGAGTGGGATGATCAAACCCTCAAATATCGACTAATCTTTAACAGGCAGCATGCCATCCCTTTTGTTCTTCCTGCCCCCACCTTGTTTAACTTTCAGGCAAAAGGGAGAACACTATAACCATGGAGGAGGAAATGCTTATTATAACATGAGGGAGGCAGCCCACCTTCGAGCTACAGCTCAACATGCAGTGGCTGCTGCATCTCAGTACGACCCCAACTACAACTTTGGATATCCGTTAGGACAATACTGGCCATAGACCAACTTAGACCAAAAGCCTAAGCTTGGGGGAGTACGTGTTTCTCACCGACCTTACATTCATGTTCACACACTTATCCTAGTTGTCGGTGCTCAGACTCTTTCACTGTACCATCCATGCTTAGTTTTAATTTCTTTTTCTTAGTCTTTTTCTTGTGTGCTAGAAAAACCCAGATAAACAAAAAAATATTAGTTGTAGCTTCTAGCTAGTTTACTTTCTTCGCTTGTAGTAGTAGTTAAAATGAAAACCCAAAAAGATTTCCCGTTCTTCTTTTGCTTGTTGGGAGCTTTCCCGTGTAAATAGTTTCTTTTCTTTTCTTTGGGGGTTAAGAGTAGAAGACCATGATTGAAATTGCTTAGTGGCTCTCATATGCTTTGTTGTTGATTTAACCTTGAGCCACATTACCTTGTCTTCTCTCTTGTATTAAATGTCTGCAGATTCCAGCTTAGTCCAGTGCACATGCATTATTATTATTACTCACACCATTCGGTCGTGCAAGTGAAAGGCAATAAGGATGATATATGATGAACTAATTGAGATGAGAAAAGCTGGTATGAACTCGACCTCTCTTGTTTTTGTAAATATGATGGCTCATCGTTCCTGATTCGGCTTGTAATGAATGAAACATGCTTGCAATGACAATTAGAGATCATAGCTGCTTATGCCATGCTTAATTAGCTGAGAATTTATAATGGTCTATCTTGCGTGCCAACATGATATTAAAATGGTTGTGTTGTGGTATGATGGAGTGGTATCCTCATTTGAACGATTTAAGTGATTTGACTTGGCACATGTTCACGCATGTAGTTGAAACAAATCAACATAGCCTCCACGATATTTATGTTCATGGTGATTTATATCCTACTCATGCTTGCATTCATTGTTGATTAATTTTAATGCATGTTCATGACCGTTGTTGCTCTCTAGCTGGTCGCTTCCCAGTCTCTTTCTAGCCTTCACCTATACTAAGCGGGAATACTGCATGTGCATCCACTTCCATAAACCCCAAAGTTATTCCACATGAGTCCACCATACCTTCCTATATGCGGTATTTACCTGCCGTTCCAAGTAAATTTGTATGTGCCAAACTCTAAACCTTCAAATGAAATTCTGTTTTTGTATGCTCGAACAGCTCATGTATCAACTGGGGCTGTATAGATCTTCCATGCTAGGTGGGTTATTCTCACGATGAGTGGACTCCGCTCATCATTCATGAGAAAATGGCTGGTAATCGGGATGCCCAGTCCCATGCTCAACTCATAATAATTAAACAAAACTCCCCCAGGGTTGTTGCTGGTTTGGACGGTACCCGTTGTTTTGGGCTAGCCGTGGAGTGTGCTTGTTGGTGGTTGGGGTAGTATAAACTTTACCATTCTGTTAGGAACCGCCTATAATGTGCGTAGCATGGGAGATATCGAGATTCTTGGTTGTTATGTTGACAATGAAAGTATACCGCTCCAAATGTTATTCATCGCTATTTAAAGTATACCGTTTGGGGCTCCGGAGAGTGGAGATTGTCGCCATCGTCACCATCAACCTTCCTCCATCACCAATTCCATGATGCTCACCGCCGTGCGTGAGTAATTCCATCATAGGCTTGCTGGACGGTGATGGGTTGGATGGGATCTATCATGTAATAGAGTTAGTTTTGTTAGGGTTTGATCCCTAGTATCCACTATGTTCTGAGATTGATGTTGCTATGACTTTGCTATGCTTAATGCTTGTCACTAGGGCCCGAGTGCCATGATTTCAGATCTGAACCTATTATGTTTCCATGAATATATGTGTGTTCTTGATCCTATCTTGCAAGTCTATAGTCACCTACTATGTGTTATGATCCGGCAACCCCGAAGTGACAATAGTCGGGACCACTCCCGGTGATGACCATAGTTTGAAGAGTTCATGTATTCACTATGTGTTAATGCTTTGGTCCGGTACTCTATTAAAAGGAGGCCTTAATATCCCTTAGTTTCCAATAGGACCCCGCTGCCACGGGAGGGTAGGACAAAAGATGTCATGCAAGTTCTTTTCCATAAGCACGTATGACTATATTCGGAATACATGCCTACATTGCATTGATGAACTGGAGCTAGTTCTGTGTCACCCTAGGTTATAACTTCTACATGATGAATTGCATCCGACATAATTTCCCATCAACGATCCAATGCCTACGAGCTTTTCACATATTGCTTGTTGCTTATTTACTTTTCCATTGCTACTTTTACAAAAACTACAAAACACTACCGTTACTTTTATTGCCGCTACCGCCACTATCATATTACTTTGCTACTAAACAGTCTTGCTGCAGATACTAAGTTTCCAGGTGTGGTTGAATTGACAACTCAACTGCTAATACTGAAGAGTATTCTTTGGCTCCCCTTGTGTCGAATCAATAAATTTGGGTTGAATACTTTACCCTCGAAAACTGCTGCGATCCCCTACACTTGTGGGTTATCACGGAGCATATGGGATGTTCCAAGAGTTGAAATTAGTGTTTCAGACTCATGCCCGTGGCGAGAGGTATGAGACCTCTCACTGTACTTTGCCTACAAGATGGATGAGAATAGCTCAACCAATGAGCATGTGCTCAGTATGTCTAAGTACTACAATCACTTGAATCAAGTGGGAGTTAATCTTCCAGATAAGATAGTGATTGACAGAGTTCTCTAGTCACTATCACCAAGTTACCGGAACTTTGTGATGAACTATAATATGCAAGGGATGACGAAAATGATTCCCGAGCTCTTCGTGATGCTGAAATCAATAAAGGTAGAAATTAAGAAAGAGCATCAATTGTTGATGGTTAACAAGACCACTAGTTTCAAGAAAAGGGCAAGGGGAAGAAAGGGAACTTCAAGAAGAATGGCAAACAAGTTGTCACTCCCGTGAAGAAGCCCAAAGCTGGACCTAAGCCTGAAACTGAGTGCTTCTAACTGCAAAGATAATGGTCACTGGAAGCGGAAGTTCCCCGAATATTTGGCGGATAAGAAGGACGGCAAAGTGAACAAAGGTATATTTGATATACATGTTATTGATAATGTGTACCTCACTAGTGTTCATAGTAGCCCCTGGGTATTTGATACGTGTTCAATTGCTAAGATTAGTAACTCGAAACAGGATTTGCAGAATAAACAAAGACTTGCTGAGGGTGTGTTACACCCTGATTTTCATGTCACATTGCTTAAGCTTATTATCATGTTAAAAATGTGGATTTGCAAAAACTTTTGAGTGTTTTTGACTTTGATTGATTTGACTCTTGTCTGCTGTTTGCTAGTGCTCTAAAAATCAAATAAATCGTCCAACTCTTATACTTCATCTCCTTGACCCAAAACCTTTTCCCAAGGATCATGCCATGTGTATAGACCAGTATAGAATTTTCTTATAAAAATATTTTGGCCAAATGGTATTTTCTAAAATTAGTTTTCCAAAAACCCCTGAATTGAGGTTTGCACTTCAAGTACCTTATTTAGGGTGAGAAAAATCTTTCAAAAAGTATATTTGAATCCTATTAGGTATAGGACTCCCAGAAACCACAAAAGTATAATTTTAAAAGTTATTTTTATATTTTATTTAAAAGCTTTTTCATAAGGCCAGAAATGGTCTTTAATAGGAAATAATTATTTAATTATTTCAAAAATATTTGCCAAAATTCAGGGAGACTCATAGGACATATATTGTCCATATATAAGAGTTTCAACACATGGTCATGTTCAAAATATTGGACTAATCCTTCCAAAACCCTTTCTGGATATTTCAAGCTTTTGAAATATTTACAAAGGAAATATTCTCCAAAAATTCCAGGGAAATTCTATCATGTCATATATGACATATTTGATGATCTTGCAAAGCCTCATGCCTTGGAGATCAAGGAAACATCATTTAGTCCCCTCAAAACCATTCTGTCCATATTTGAAGTTTGAGCAACTCTACATTGCCAAACTTGTCCAAATGCTCTCAAATTTTGTGCACATGCTAGAATGGCCTAATAAGGCATCTAGACCAAATGGCACAAGATTTGGAATAGAGCAACTTGATCAGATCACCCCAAAACCACTTCTGTTCAAATTCAAATTTGAACAACTTTACATTGTCAACTTTTTATCTGGAGCCTCAAACTTTGTGGGCATGTTTATAACCCCAAATGATGATGCTACACCAAGTGGTGCATCAAGGGGAGATGATTTGCTTGACTCAAACATGGTGAAACCATTTCTGTTCATTTCTAGGGTTCACCAAAGTTACATTGGCCACTTTGCCCAAATGAGCTCAAATTTGGTGTAGGGGCCTAATTATATGTGACATTTGATCCTGTTAAGTCCCATGCCAAGTGGATGTCATTTGCTTGACCAAACCCTGATCAAACACCTTCTGTCCAATTACCAAAACTAATGGTTGAACCTCTTTTACTTTTCTCCATGGCCTCAAGTTCTTACCACAGCTTCCCCTAGTCCTATTCCACCTCCAGTAACTCTCCTCTGCCTTATCTCAATTATTGGAGGGTAAAAACCCCATTTTTACCCTTGTGGACAGCCACCTTCTTCTCCTCCTTCACCTCCCTCCTCATCCCAGTGGTTCCCCAGGGCATCCAAGACCACAGAGCAATTCTTTACTACTCCCTCTACCCCCTGGACACTGCTGGACACTAGAGGACACGGCCTGGAAAGCATAGACACGACCATGCCGGCCAAAGACGTGCTCTGGAGCGCGCTACAGTGCGCTCCCGCACTGTAGCCGCCCCCAATCGGCTGCCTCCGACAACCTTGGGCAGAGAGAGCGTGTCCCCCGAGGTGCCCTCGACGTCCACGACCTGCAGGACGGTCGGCCCTATCCTCTCCGGCCCTCCTCCTCTCTCTCCTCGAGCTCGCCCGTGCGCGCCCTGGACCATGCTCACGGTGCACCGCGGCTGCCCTATATAAAGCCTTCCCCCCGAGCGCCCGTTGCTTCTTCTGGATCCTCCTCTTCTCCGTGCACCTCCCAGACATCCCCAACCTCCCTCCCGTGGCCTCCTACCTCCTCCATGGCCGGAGTGCCGCCGCGGCCCTTCCACGGCCATTCGGCCCTTCACCTCTTCGGGCCTCCCCCGACCTCCCCTGGGCATCTGGATGGATGCGGCACCCCTCCCTGGGTACTCCGGTGCGCCGCACACCGCCGGAGGTGGCCGGAATCACCGGCACAGGTGGCGGCCGGGCCTTGCTCCGACCTCGCCCGCGCACGCGTAAGGAAGGAGCTGCCTCTCCCCTGACCCCTCCTCCGGGTGCGGCCGAGCCGCGCGGCACCGCCCCCGTCTCCGGCCGGCGCAAGCTGGCGGTGTGGCGCCGGCGGCCAGCGAGGCCGGGCCTCCCCGTCGTTCCTCTGCCTTAGGCGAGAGGTAGGGGACGACCTCCCCACCAGCTGGCAGGGGGCCCCGCCCGTCAGCGGCTGTGCCAACCGAGCCGGCCCACCCGTCGGGTTAAGTGGAAACGGCTTCGGGCCGGTTCGCTTGCCCCGCTGGGTGGCGTCTTCCCGCGTTGCGCCTTCGGCGTCGCCACCTCTCGCCGCACAGCCGAGCCGCTGGGCCGGCCCACTATCTATCCGTCGCCCTGGGCGCATTAAAGGGGTATAACCCTTTTTCCTTTTCTTTCTTTTTTTTCAGACAACTTCAGAAATCCATAAATAAATCAAATGAGCTCCAAACTTGATGATTCAAATTTATTCTGGCTCCATAAATCATGCTCTATCACATGGTGCAACATGCACATTATTCCAGATACATTTCTTTCACAAATATTTATCAAATGCCCATTTTCCACTTTCTGTGATTAACTTTAGAAAATCACAGAGAGCTCATTTTTGATCCAAATGCAGTGATTCAAATTCCTAGATGCTTGTCATGTCCAAACTTAGTTTTGGAACATTTTTAATAATAGTTTCTGTACCCCACCAATTATTGAGCCATTTCTTCCTATTTATCAGCTTTGGAAAATCATAGGAAATTCATTTCAATTCCAAATCCATTGAAACCAACTCCTAAATGCTTCTAAAATCATGACTTGATGATGGGTACCTTTGCTCATCATTCAAGGAATTATTTCTGTATACTTCTTCCAAAACCATAAACCCTTTGGTTCCATCATATTGAAATACTCCAAACTACCCATTGATCCAAAACCTATGAAACCACCTTGGTCATTTCTAACATGACCAGAGGTATCCTAGAAAAGTCCAACTCCTATTTTAGAGCACTTTTATTGTTGCTTTGATTGTGTTGCTTATTATGATTGTTTCCATCGTTAGTTGACGTAATAAACGGAGTATTCGGAGATGGACCAGAAGCTTTGAAGACTCAGAAGAATAAGGCAAGCAGCCCTTTGACCATGTTCAAGAAACCTTTTTATGCATGTCTCATAGCACCTTATTATTCAATGCATCGGAATCATGTTGAGGTGGAAACCACTTTGGTTGCTACCATTGTTGCTTACTATTGATACTTGCATCAAACATGACCCTACCTTCCTACGAGGGTTATGTGGGTGGGAGTAGTTAGGTTGCTTTAATAAGTGGCTACGCAAATGGGACGGGTATATGCATGGTGACGGAGGCAGGATACTTTCAAAAGACTTTTCGAAAACCCCGTCGGGTGCCATTTATGCCCGAGGGAGATGGTGAGATGGGTAACCACTTGATGACGAAGTGGTGTACCAAGGAAAGGGTGTGTGTTGTTTTGAAAAACGGATTGGTTTAAGTTGCGACCGTTATTCCAACCTTACATGCGCAACCACTCTACCCTTATATGGGAAAGGGCATTATTGATTACCTAGGTCGATACTAGCATGGTGCCCGCATCACTAGTGACGGGAGTGACATGAGGTCACTCTTGGGACGGGGTCGCGCTTGGATAGGCGGCCATGACTGTCTTTACAGGGCACCGGACACACCGTTGGTACCCCGTGCTTGTGATATGTGATGAATTCGGAGCGAGTCTCCACAAACCTTGAGATGTGAAATGTTTGGCACAGGGGCTGTTACCAATCGAGTGGACTCCATATTAGTGTCACCTAGGGAAAGATAGTGATCGGGTGCTTACCCCGGGTGCTTGAGGTACCGCGGGTCGTGGATGACACGGAAGTTCCCCGGATCTTGTGGGTAAAGTGTGCAACCTCTGCAGAGTGTAAAACTATTCGAATAGCCGTGTCCACGGTCATGGACAGTTGGGTAACCGCTCTTGGGCTACGTCCAATGTTTGCGAAACCTGGTGTGTGTGTGTGTGAGGAAACAACACGATTCAGCGTTATTGATGATGTGATTGTGAGGAAGTCACAATGAGCTTGTGCATGAGTTGATTACGACTCTCCCTTGAAAATGATGTCTGTGACCTCCTGATACTTGTTACAGACACATGCATATCCTTGTTATATGTTGATCATACTTGCATATGAAAAACCAGCTTTCCGCAAAACTACCAATTTAGCAGTAGAGCCTTGCATAAATTATTCTGTTATCACACTTGGGTTGCTTGCGAGTACATTCAATGTACTCATTGGCTTGCCATTGGTTATTTTATTGGCCAGGCAGGAGAGAACAGGTTATGATGAAGATTTCTTGGTGACGAGCATGCGAGCTAGGACGCTTCCCAGTCAGAATGCCTGTAGGGTTAAGGCAGATGGCATGGGTCCCAGTTGTCTTTGAAGATTTTCCGCTGCGAAGATATACTCAAGGCTTGACCATTATGGTCCTATTTGTGTAACACGGTATGTAAGGATGTAAGACTCTTGTTATTCAGCTTCTGTGTGTTCAGTGAGCATTGATCTCTGGGATCACTGTACACGTGCATTCGGTGATCACGACTTATGAGTCGGGGTCCCCACAGAGCTGGTATCAGAGCCATCCTGACTGTAGGAAGCCTTAGTTAGCATGGTCGTTAGTCAGGGTAAAACTATTTTCAAAACTACTACTAGTTTTCAAAACTATCTATGCTCCTCTTCCCTTCTCAGTTTTTCGAAAACTAGGCTATACTTGATCTCTTCCCCTTCAAAACCTTGGTCGCTAAAACCCCTATGCCCCTGACCACTGGATTTTCTGTAATCCTCGTGGAGTGCACCTTGCCAAACACTCACCCACAACTTTTGCACACAAGATTGGTGACACCACGACAAGACGATGCCAACGGAAGTTACATCCTCGATGGATAAGGACATGAAGACCCAGAAGATGGGGGACACCCTTGACAAGAGCCCCCAAGATGGTGCAACCCTAGCCTACGATGACCAGGGTATAGGTTATGCAAAATCATGATATACACCGCTAATAGAGTAATCATGTCACTACCGTTGTTGTATCGACAACCACCGGTGGACGAGAACCTTGCCATTTGGTCCGCCTCACTATAGTGAGCAGGAAAACGGTTCTCTTCGTTCCCCGCTCTTGGTGTCGATGTTTTCATCAACGGAACCGACATGTTGGACCTCTATTATGCCTTGTTATTGTCATTACATATGGATTGCCTACCTGGTACCCTCGACGCCCCAGAAGGCACAAGGGATTGTCATAATTAAAGAGACAAGAGAAGACCAAGTCAACGCCAGCTACAAGGAGGCACCTCCACCCCATCACCTCAGCAGGCGAAAAGATGTTGAAGATTCTTCAGACTCAACCCGGATCATTCATCAAGCAACTGCAAGGGGCATAGCAACACCCGAGGAAGCTCAGAAGACTGCACGAGGCACAAGTCACGACACAGAGTCCGAGAACCCCTAGGGTAGGATGAGTCGTGTACCCCCTATGCGCAGTCGAGTCCATATGATGGTTCGAATAGAACCATGATTGTGTGTTGTTTACTTTTATTCGTTTGTGTTTTGATATAAGTCGCACTTTTGCCCCAGGCAACAAGTGCATGGCTATATCACCTCCCTTGCCTCGTTTCTTTTGTTTCGGCCTTTTTGCACCTGTTTGTTGCACCTACACTGTAGAACCCCCTTTAGGCATTTCCCTCCTCTACGCTGCTTCTTCCCTCTATTCTCTCTCTCCCCAACTGAAGACCCGCAAGACAAGATGCACCAAGGATCCTACCTCGACAGCCAACTGGCACTGAAGACTTCTGCCACAACCTCCACGATCAATTGCAACCCCGGAGAGTTATGTTTAACCCTCCAGACCAGTAACCCTCTTCCTAGACCCTTTGAGACTTCACGAGACACTCCATCACAAATCCTTAACCATGTGCCTCACTTATGGTAAGGCGTGAGAACCTGTTAAGCCTTTGTAACCTTGCACAACACTGGGTTCGTAAAGGAGCTAGTGGACACGATGAGTGAGCACATTTTTCATCCTGACATAGCACGAGGTCTGACGATGCCATAGATAGACCAGTTCGAGGATGTTGGGCAGATGACTTGGTGGTTTATATTAGTGACTTCGAGGAATTATCTGAGACCTTGATGGATTGTGAGGTTTTCATATTGGTGGGATCATGACTTTGGGAAAGCATGTAGGAGTGCCCGTTGGGCATGAGATTTGGATTTATGTAGGTGATTCTGGTTGGTATAGATGCTGGATATGTCTGCATGATTCGGAGTAAGATTGGATTTAGGCCTATGGTCCTGATTATGATATCATGCTTCTCGAAGGACAATAACCTAGGAGATTGGATTATTTGTCGGAGTTGATGTAGGGATCTATATAGTCGTGATCTTGGAGTTTACTTGACCCGGATGATGGGAATTTGGTGGACATACTATCGTGATGCATAGTCCTTCCGAGTATTTGGGGATTATAGGGACTTGAGATCTTGCGGAACACCGTAGACATTGGTTTTGTAGGATTGTTGGATTATGTGGTGATTGATGGTAATTACCGGGCTATTGGAGTTGATCTATAGGAAGGAAACAAATCTTGGAGTGGCATATGACGTGTTTCCTTAGAATAGAGATGCATTATCGTGAGCCTTGCAAGACTAGGTTGAGTGCTTGGATTGTGGAGTTTATTTTAAGCTCAGCAGCATGTATGGTCTACCTTTGGATTTTAGTGGTAGACATACATATGGATTTGGGGATCTTAGACAAGTATGATTTTGTTAGACCGTCTCTCGAGGATCATGAGGATATGGATGGCAATGAGTGGTGATTGAAGTTGGTCTATGCGAGAGGCCGCTTTTCCGTTCGGAGTACTAGATAGAGCTATTGGCATCTCAGGAACTATGCTTAAGGATAAGATGATATAAGTTCACTCACTCACTAGAACCCTTGAAACCCTTAAGCCCCACCGAGCCACCACCTGGTCAGATTCTGACCACGGGCCTTGACTCAGAGTCAGGAAGGCCTCTGCAATACTCAACCGAGACCACCACCAATACCCCAGCTTACCTTGCGTGCCCCTTAGACCTCATGAAGCTATTGGACGAGTTGGGTAACAACATCATTTGATGGCCTACTTGTCTGCCCGAAGACAAGGAAGAGACGGACAGCTGGATGGAAGACAATTGAAGACCGCCCTGAAGGAAGATCTACACCGACCACCGTCATCAAGAAGAAACTTCCGTGTCGAAGACCGGGCGTATCTGCAAACCACTCCTCTCTAAGGAGCCGAGCATTTCCGTGTCGAAGGAACGCTCACGCCAAGATTGTATCAAGACTTGAAGGCACGATTCTGGTGGCACGAGATGAAAAGAGAGATTTGCAACCTATGTTGCAAAGTGTGATGTGTGCCAAAAGGGTCAAGCTGAAAATTCAGCGACCCGTTAGATTGCTTCAACCACTCAAGGCTTCTGATTGGAAGTGGGATAAAGACGGAATGAACTTCGTCACGGGTTTACCAAGGTCGGATAGAGGACATGGCTCTATCTGGGTCATAGTTGACCATCTGACCAAGGTGGTCTATTTCATTCCTGTCAAGACCACTTATGATGGCAACCGGCTGGCAGCCCTCTACATCGACCGGATCGTAAGTCTTCACGGCATTTCTCAAGGAGTTTGTGTCAGATCGAGGAACCCAGTTCCCCTCAAGGTTCTGGAAGAGTTCCAAGAAGCCTTGGGAACCAAGTATCTTTCAGCACGGCTTTCCACCCACAGACCGGAGGTCAGACTGAACGAGTCAATCAGATTCTCGAAGTCATGACTCCGAGCCTGTGTCTTGGCATATGGAGCCAAGTGGGAGGATTGTCTCCCTTTTTGCCGAGTTCTCCTATAACAATAGTTACCAGTCGAGCCTTCAGATGGCACCATTTGAGGTGTTGTACGGACACAGATGTCGCACATCCCTCAACTGGTCAGAGACTGGAGAAGGGCTAGTCTCTGGGCCGGATGTTCTCCGCGCAGCGGAAGAGCAAGTTCAACTAGTCAGAGAACGTTTGAAGGCAGCCAAGTCAAGGCAAAAGAGCTATGCTGACACTCACCGTCGGAACATGAGTTTCCATATCAGGGACCACGTGTACCTGCGAGTAACTCCTCTGAAGGGAACCAAGCGTTTCCACGTCAAGGGGGGAAGCTCGCACTAAGGTTCATTGGACCCTTTTTGAGATCACTACAAGTCATGTGGTAGACGGCTCCCCAGCTAGGTCTACCACCTGAGACACTCTCCGTGCACCAAATCTTCCACGAGCCCCCACTCTGGAAGTGCTTCTTACCTCCTAGCTAGCCCGATGCCCGCAAGGACATCGATCACCGAGCCTTTGACAGCTAACCCAACCTAACCTATGCAAGAGACCCCTCAGCAACCTCCATCAAGGACGACATCACGCAAGAAGCCATACCATCAAGCACTTCAAGATTCCAAGGAGCACCGCTCAGAAGCAGAACCCACAAGAAGAAGTGAAGACTACCCCGTATCCAAGACTCCGCCTTTCTTTCCACGCCTAGTCCGGGAATCTCGGGGACGAGATTCATGTAAGGGGGGTAGGTCTGTCACACCCTGATTTTCATGTCACATTGCTTAAGCTTATTATCATGTTAAAAATGTGGATTTGCAAAAACTTTTGAGTGTTTTTGACTTTGATTGATTTGACTCTTGTCTGCTGTTTGCTAGTGCTCTAAAAATCAAATAAATCCTCCAACTCTTATACTTCATCTCCTTGACCCAAAACCTTTTCCCAAGGATCATGCCATGTGTATAGACCAGTATAGAATTTTCTTATAAAAATATTTTGGCCAAATGGTATTTTCTAAAATTAGTTTTCCAAAAACCCCTGAATTGAGGTTTGCACTTCAAGTACCTTATTTAGGGTGAGAAAATCTTTCAAAAAGTATATTTGAATCCTATTAGGTATAGGACTCCCAGAAACCACAAAAGTATAATTTTAAAAGTTATTTTTATATTTTATTTAAAAGCTTTTTCATAAGGCCAGAAATGGTCTTTAATAGGAAATAATTATTTAATTATTTCAAAAATATTTGCCAAAATTCAGGGAGACTCATAGGACATATATTGTCCATATATAAGAGTTTCAACACATGGTCATGTTCAAAATATTGGACTAATCCTTCCAAAACCCTTTCTGGATATTTCAAGCTTTTGAAATATTTACAAAGGAAATATTCTCCAAAAATTCCAGGGAAATTCTATCATGTCATATATGACATATTTGATGATCTTGCAAAGCCTCATGCCTTGGAGATCAAGGAAACATCATTTAGTCCCCTCAAAACCATTCTGTCCATATTTGAAGTTTGAGCAACTCTACATTGCCAAACTTGTCCAAATGCTCTCAAATTTTGTGCACATGCTAGAATGGCCTAATAAGGCATCTAGACCAAATGGCACAAGATTTGGAATAGAGCAACTTGATCAGATCACCCCAAAACCACTTCTGTTCAAATTCAAATTTGAACAACTTTACATTGTCAACTTTTTATCTGGAGCCTCAAACTTTGTGGGCATGTTTATAACCCCAAATGATGATGCTACACCAAGTGGTGCATCAAGGGGAGATGATTTGCTTGACTCAAACATGGTGAAACCATTTCTGTTCATTTCTAGGGTTCACCAAAGTTACATTGGCCACTTTGCCCAAATGAGCTCAAATTTGGTGTAGGGGCCTAATTATATGTGACATTTGATCCTGTTAAGTCCCATGCCAAGTGGATGTCATTTGCTTGACCAAACCCTGATCAAACACCTTCTGTCCAATTACCAAAACTAATGGTTGAACCTCTTTTACTTTTCTCCATGGCCTCAAGTTCTTACCACAGCTTCCCCTAGTCCTATTCCACCTCCAGTAACTCTCCTCTGCCTTATCTCAATTATTGGAGGGTAAAAACCCCATTTTTACCCTTGTGGACAGCCACCTTCTTCTCCTCCATCACCTCCCTCCTCATCCCAGTGGTTCCCCAGGGCATCCAAGACCACAGAGCAATTCTTTACTACTCCCTCTACCCCCTGGACACTGCTGGACACTAGAGGACATGGCCTGGAAAGCATAGACACGACCATGCCGGCCAAAGACGTGCTCTGGAGTGCGCTACAGTGCGCTCCCGCACTGTAGCCGCCCCCAATCGGCTGCCTCCGACAACCTTGGGCAGAGAGAGCGTGTCCCCCGAGGTGCCCTCGATGTCCACAACCTGCAGGACGGTCGGCCCTATCCTCTCCGGCCCTCCTCCTCTCTCTCCTTGAGCTCGCCCGTGCGCGCCCTGGACCATGCTCACGGTGCACCGCGGCTGCCCTATATAAAGCCTTCCCCCCGAGCGCCCGTTGCTTCTTCTGGATCCTCCTCTTCTCCGTGCACCTCCCAGACATCCCCAACCTCCCTCCCGTGGCCTCCTACCTCCTCCATGGCCGGAGTGCCGCCGCGGCCCTTCCACGGCCATTCGGCCCTTCACCTCTTCGGGCCTCCCCCGACCTCCCCTGGGCATCTGGATGGATGCAGCACCCCTCCCTGGGTACTCCGGTGCGCCGCACACCGCCGGAGGTGGCCGGAATCACCGGCACAGGTGGCGGCCGGGCCTTGCTCCGACCTCGCCCGCGCGCGCGTAAGGAAGGAGCTGCCTCTCCCCTGACCCCTCCTCCGGGCGCGGCCGAGCCGCGCGGCACCGCCCCCGTCTCCGGCCGGCGCAAGCTGGCGGTGTGGCGCCGGCGGCCAGCGAGGCCGGGCCTCCCCGTCGTTCCTCTGCCTCAGGCGAGAGGTAGGGGACGACCTCCCCACCAGCTGGCAGGGGGCCCCGCCCGTCAGCGGCTGTGCCAACCGAGCCGGCCCACCCGTCGGGTTAAGTGGAAACGGCTTCGGGCCGGTTCGCTTGCCCTGCTGGGTGGCGTCTTCCCGCGATGCGCCTTCGGCGTCGCCACCTCTCGCCGCACAGCCGAGCCGCTGGGCCGGCCCACTGTCTATCCGTCGCCCTGGGCGCATTAAAGGGGTATAACCCTTTTTCTTTTTCTTTTCTTTTTTCAGACAACTTCACAAATCCATAAATAAATCAAATGAGCTCCAAACTTGATGATTCAAATTTATTCTGGCTCCATAAATCATGCTCTATCACATGGTGCAACATGCACATTATTCCAGATACATTTCTTTCACAAATATTTATCAAATGCCCATTTTCCACTTTCTGTGATTAACTTTAGAAAATCACAGAGAGCTCATTTTTGATCCAAATGCAGTGATTCAAATTCCTAGATGCTTGTCATGTCCAAACTTAGTTTTGGAACATTTTTAATAATAGTTTCTGTACCCCACCAATTATTGAGCCATTTCTTCCTATTTATCAGCTTTGGAAAATCCTAGGAAATTCATTTCAATTCCAAATCCATTGAAACCAACTCCTAAATGCTTCTAAAATCATGACTTGATGATGGGTACCTTTGCTCATCATTCAAGGAATTATTTCTGTATACTTCTTCCAAAACCATAAACCCTTTGGTTCCATCATATTGAAATACTCCAAACTACCCATTGATCCAAAACCTATGAAACCACCTTGGTCATTTCTAACATGACCAGAGGTATCCTAGAAAAGTCCAACTCCTATTTTTAGAGCACTTTTATTGTTGCTTTGATTGTGTTGCTTATTATGATTGTTTCCATCGTTAGTTGACGTAATAAACGGAGTATTCGGAGATGGACCAGAAGGTTTGAAGACTCAGAAGAATAAGGCAAGCAGCCCTTTGACCATGTTCAAGAAACCTTTTTATGCATGTCTCATAGCACCTTATTATTCAATGCATCGGAATCATGTTGAGGTGGAAACCACTTTGGTTGCTACCATTGTTGCTTACTATTGATACTTGCATCAAACATGACCCTACCTTCCTACGAGGGTTATGTGGGTGGGAGTAGTTAGGTTGCTTTAATAAGTGGCTACGCAAATGGGACGGTAATATGCATGGTGACGGAGGCAGGATACTTTCAAAAGACTTTTCGAAAACCCCGTCGGGTGCCATTTATGCCCGAGGGAGATGGTGAGATGGGTAACCACTTGATGACGAAGTGGTGTACCAAGGAAAGGGTGTGTGTTGTTTTGAAAAACGGATTGGTTTAAGTTGCGACCGTTATTCCAACCTTACATGCGCAACCACTCTACCCTTATATGGGAAAGGGCATTATTGATTACCTAGGTCGATACTAGCATGGTGCCCGCATCACTAGTGACGGGAGTGACATGAGGTCACTCTTGGGATGGGGTCGCGCTCGGATAGGCGGCCATGACTGTCTTTACAGGGCACCGGACACACCGTTGGTACCCCGTGCTTGTGATATGTGATGAATTCGGAGCGAGTCTCCACAAACCTTGAGATGTGAAATGTTTGGCACAGGGGCTGTTACCAATCGAGTGGACTCCATATTAGTGTCACCTAGGGAAAGATAGTGATCGGGTGCTTACCCCGGGTGCTTGAGGTACCGCGGGTCGTGGATGACACGGAAGTTCCCCGGATCTTGTGGGTAAAGTGTGCAACCTCTGCAGAGTGTAAAACTATTCGAATAGCCGTGTCCACGGTCATGGACAGTTGGGTAACCGCTCTTGGGCTACGTCCAATGTTTGCGAAACCTGGTGTGTGTGTGTGTGTGAGGAAACAACACGATTCAGGGTTATTGATGATGTGATTGTGAGGAAGTCACAATGAGCTTGTGCATGAGTTGATTACGACTCTCCCTTGAAAATGATGTATGTGACCTCCTGATACTTGTTACAGACACATGCATATCCTTGTTATATGTTGATCATACTTGCATATGAAAAACCAGCTTTCCGCAAAACTACCAATTTAGCAGTAGAGCCTTGCATAAATTATTCTGTTATCACACTTGGGTTGCTTGCGAGTACATTCAATGTACTCATTGGCTTGCCACTAGTTATTTTATTGGCCAGGCAGGAGAGAACAGGTTATGATGAAGATTTCTTGGTGACGAGCATGCGAGCTAGGACGCTTCCCAGTCAGAATGCCTGTAGGGTTAAGGCAGATGGCATGGGTCCCAGTTGTCTTTGAAGATTTTCCGCTGCGAAGATATACTCAAGGCTTGACCATTATGGTCCTATTTGTGTAACACGGTATGTAAGGATGTAAGACTCTTGTTATTCAGCTTCTGTGTGTTCAGTGAGCATTGATCTCTGGGATCACTGTACACGTGCATTCGGTGATCACGACTTATGAGTCGGGGTCCCCACAGGGTGAGGTGATGATGTGTATTGGAAGTAGTTCCAATATTGATATGATCATAATCGCACACTCCCTATACTTTCGGGATTAGTGTTAAACCTAAATAAATGTTATTTGGTGTTTGCGTTGAGCATGAACAAGATTGGATCATATTTATTGCAATACGGTTATTCATTTAAGTGAGAGAATAATTGTTATTCTGTTTACATGAATAAAACCTTCTATGGTCATACACCCAAGGTGAATGGTTTATTGAATCTCAATCATAGTAAATACACATATTCATAATATTGAAGCTAAAAGATGCAGAGTTCATAATGATAATGCAACATACTTATGGCACTGTCATTTAGGTTATATTGGTGTAAAGCGCATGAAGAAACTCCATGCTGATGGACTTTTGGAATCACTTGATTATGAATCATTTGATGCTTGCGAACGATGCTTCATGGGCAAGATGACTAAAACTCCGTTCTCCGGAACAATGGAGCGAGCAAGTGACTTATTGGAAATAATACATACCGATGTATGTAGACCAATGAGTGTTGATGCTCGCGGCGGGTATCATTATTTTCTCACCTTCACTGATGATTTGAGTAGATATGGGTATATCTACTTGATGAAGCACAAGTCTGAAACATTTGAAAAGTTCAAAGAATTTCAGAGTGAAGTAGAGAATCATCGTAACAAGAAAATAAAGTTTCTACGATCAGATCGCGGAGGCGAATATTTGAGTTATGAGTTTGGTCTTCATTTGAAGCAATGTGGAATAGTTTCACAACTCACGCCACCTGGAACACCACAGTGTAATGGTGTGTCTGAACGTCGTAATTGTACTTTATTAGATATGGTGTAATCTATGATGTCTCTTACCGATTTACCACTATTGTTTTGGGGTTATGCATTAGAGACAGTTGCATTCACGTTAAATAGGGCACCATCTAAATCTGTTGAGATGACACATTATGAACTATGGTTTGGCAAGAAATCAAAGTTGTCGTTTTTTTAAAGAGTTTGGGGCTGCGATGCTTATGTGAAAAAGCTTCAACCTGGTAAGCTCGAACCCAAGTCAGAGAAATGTGTCTTCATAGGATACCCAAAGGAAACTGTTGGGTACACCTTCTATCACAGATCCGAAGGCAAGATATTTGTTGCTAAGAATGGATCCTTTCTAAAGAAGGAGTTTCTCTTGAAAGAAGTGAGTGGGAGGAAAGTGTAACTTGATGAGGTAATTGTACCTTCTCCCGAATTGGAAAGTAGTACATCGCAGAAACTAGTTCCCGTGATTCCTACACCAATCAGCGAGGAAGCTAATGATGATGATCATGAAACTTCAGATCAAGTTACTACTGAACCTCGTAGGTCAACCAGAGTGTGTTCCGCGCCAGAGTGGTACGGTAACCCGGTTCTGGAAGTCATGTTACAAGACCATGATGAACCTACGAACTATGAGGAAGTCATCATGAGCCTAGATTCCGCAAAATGGCTTGAGGCCATGAAATCTGAGATAGGATCCATGTATGAGAACAAAGTGTGGACTTTGGTTGACTTGCCCGATGATCAGCAAGCCATTGAGAATAAATGGATTTTCAAGAGGAAGACGGACGCTGATGGTAGTGTTACTATCTACAAAGCTCGACTTGTCACAAAAAGGGTTTTTCAACAAGTTCAAGGTGTTGACTACGATGAGTTTTTTTCTCACTCGTAGCAATGCTTAAGTCTGTCCGAATCATGTTAGCAATTGTTGCATTTTATGAAATCTGGCAAATGGATAACAAAACTGCATTCCTTAATAGAATTATTAAAGAAGAGTTGTATATGATGCAATCAGAAGGTTTTGTCAATCCTAAAAGTGCTAACAAAGTGTGCAAGCTCCAGCGATCCATGTATGGACTGGTGCAAGCATCTCGGAGTTGGAATATACGCTTTGATAAGGTGATCAAAGCATATGATTTTATACAGACTTACGGTGAAACCTGTATTTATAAGAAAGTGAGTGGGAGCACTACAACATTTTCGATAAGTATATGTGAATGACATATTGTTGATCGGAAATGATGTCGAATTTTATGGAAAGCATAAAGGATTGTTTAAAAGGAGTTTTTCAATAAAAGACCTCGGTGAAGATGCTTACATATTAGGCACCTAGATCTATAGAGATAGATCATGACGCTTGATAAGACTTTCGATTAGTACATACCCTGATAAAGATTTTGAAGTAGTTCAAAATGGATCAGTCAGAGAAGCATTTCTTGCCTGAGTTATAAGGTATGAAGTTGAGTAAGACTCAAAACCCGACCACGGCAGAAGATAGAGAAAGAATGAAAGTCATTCCCTATGCGTCAGCCATAGGTTCTATAAAGTATGCCATGTTGTGTACCAGACCTATTGTGTACTTTGCCATGAGTTTGGCAAGGAGGTACAATAGTGATCCAGGAGTAGATCACTGGACAGTGGTCAAAATTATTCTTAGTTACTGGATGACTAAGGAAATGTTTCTCGATTATGGAGGTGATAAAGAGTTCGTCGTAAAGAGTTACACCGATGCAAGCTTTGACACTAATCCAGATGACATTAAGTATCAATCTGGATGAGTATTGACAGTGGGAGCAATTAGCTAGAGTAGCTCCAGGCAAAGCATTGTAGACATAGAAATTTGCGAAAGACATACGGATCTGAATGTAACAAACCCGCTGACTAAACTTCTCTCACGAAGCAAAACATGATCACAACTTAGTACTCTATGGGTGTTAAATCACATGGCGATGTGAACTAGATTATTGACTCTAGTAAAACCCTTTGGGAGTTGGTCACATGGCGATGTGAACTATGGAGGTTATTCACATAACCATGTGAACAATCGGTATTAAATCACATGGCGATGTGAACTAGATTATTGACTCTAGTGCAAGTGGGAGACTGAAGGAAATATGCCCTAGAGGCAATAATAAAGTTTTTATTTATATTTCCCTATATCATGATAAATGTTTATTATTCATGCTAGAATTGTATTAACCGGAAACTTAGTACATGTGTGAATACATAGACAAAACAGAGTGTCCCTAGTATGCCTCTACTAGACTAGCTCGTTAATCAAAGATGGTTATGTTTCCTAACCATAGACATGAGTTGTCATTTGATCAACGAGATCACATCATTAGGACAATGATATGATGGACAAGACACATCCGTTAGCTTAGCACTTTGATCGTTTAGTTTTATTGATATTGCTTTCTTCATGACTTATACATGTTCCTATGAGTATGAGATTATGCAACTCCCGAATATCGGAGGAACACCTTGTGTGCTATCAAACGTCATAACGTAACTGGGTGATTATAAAGATGCTCTACAGGTGTTACCGAAGGTGTTTGTGGTGTTGGCATAGATCAAGAATATGATTTGTCACTCCGAGTGTCGGAGAGGTATCTTTGGGCCCTCTCGGTAATACACATCATAATAAGCCTTGCAAGCAAATGACTAATGAGTTAGTCACGAGATGATGTATTACGGAATGAGTAAAGAGACTTGCCATAACGAGATTGAACCAGGTGTGATGATACCGACAATCGAATCTTGGGCAAGTAACATACCGATGATAAAGGGAACAACGTATGTTGTTATGCGGTTTGACCGGTAAATATCTTCGTAGAATATGTAGGAGCCAATATGAGCATCTAGGTTCCGCTATTTGTTATTGACCAGAGATGTGTCTCAGTCATGTCTACATAGTTCTCGAACCCGTAGGGTCCGCACGCTTAACGTTCGATGATGATTTGTATTATGAGTTATGTGATTTGATGACCGACATTTGTTCGGAGTCCCGGATGAGATACGGACATGACGAACAGTCTCGAAACGGTCGAGACGTAAAGATCGATATATTGGAAGGCTATATTTGGACATCGGAAAGGTTCTGAGTGATTCAGGTATTTTTCGGAGTACGGGAGAGTTACGTGAATTCGCCGGGAGAAGTATTTGGGCCTTATTGGGCCATACGGGAATAGAGGAGGCATGCCAAAGGGAAGGAGGCACCCCCCATGGGTCCGAATTGGACTAGGGGAAAGGGGGCGGTGCCCCCCCCCTTGCCCTTTCCTACTCCCTCTCTCTTTCCCTCTTTATTCTCTCCTACTCCGGAAAGGAAAAGGGGAATCCTACTAGGACTTGGGAGTCCTAGTAGGACTCCCCACACTTGGCGCGCCCCCTCTAGGGCTGGCCTCCTCCTCCTCTCTCCTTTATATACGTGGGCAGGGGGCACCCCAAAGGCACTCCAAGATTTGTCTTAGCCGTGTTAGTGTCAAAACCGGCGGATCTCGGGTAGGGGTCCCGAACTATGCGTCTTGAGGATCGATGGTAACAGGAGGCTGGGGACACGATGTTTACCCAGGTTCAGGCCCTCTCGATCGAGGTAATACCCTACTTCCTGCAATATTAGTATGGTTGAATATGAATACAACAGTTGATCTACCTCGAGATCGTAATGGCTAAACCCTAAGTCTAGCATATGAAGATATTGTGTTTCTTCTCTATCAGCCTCTACGGACTAAACCCTCCGGTTTATATACACACCGGAGGGGCCTATGTTTTGTACATGTCATCTTGCAGAGGAAGGAAAATCTACACCCGAGCCTAAAACTTGCCATTACAAGAATCCAAGAGTCATATCTATATACGAGAGATGATCTTCTATAACAATCTTCATGGCCCACCAGTCCGGACCACCAGGAGTTTGTCCGGTCACGTGAGGACCCCCCAATCCAGGACTCCCTCAGTAGCCCCTTAACATGTCTTCGATGGCGATGAGTTCGGCTTCCGTATTGTCTTCGGCATTGCAAGGTGGGTACCTCCTCCCGAATATATCTTCTGCAAATAGATGGATTGTGTTCGGCTCTGCAAGATTAGTACAACCCTTAGCCTCGAAGGCAATCCTCTTGAATAATGTGTCTCTACTGACAACTTTTGGGTGAAGCGTTGCGTCCAACCCACTAATATATCGAACCATTTTATTTGGTCCTAGTTTCGTGTTTCGAGGTATATCCTCATTGGTACATCCCATCATAATAGAGATCGTGCCCTCTTATTGTGGGATTATTATCAGTGTGACATGAGCACCCACGCTGCGCATTATGCACGACTGCTTTGGGAACCAGTGAGTTTTATGGCTAAAGTGGGGGGACGCTCTGTATTCGTAGCGTTATAAAAGGACATCAATCCCTTTCACCAGCCCCACGCCTTCCTCAAGCTCGAGCTCTCCAATCTCCCTTGCCCCCGTATTCTCATCTCCTGCGCCCACAACTCCTCGTTCCTCAACTACTATTCCTCTTCTCAGTCATGGCTGGATCCGATGCCAGAGGCAAGTGGGAGGCTTCCACGGTCACCGAAAAGATCGTGGAGGATCTGCGGAGCGCGGGGTATCTCGCCGGCGACATCGCACACCGAGTCCCCCATAAGGGCCAGGTGATTCCCGTTCCTAAGGCGGGCGAGAGGGTAGTTTTTATCTCTCACTTTGTTAGGGGGCTAGGGTTTCCACTCCACCCGTTTGTCTGGGGTCTTTTGTTCTTCTACAGGCTAGATTTCCATGATCTAGTCCCCGAACTCAATTCTTCACATATCCGCTTTCATAGTGATGTGTGAAGCCTTTCTCCGCATCCCCCCACACTTCGGCCTATGGCTTAAGACCTTCAACGTGAAGCCGAAGGTGGTTGACGAGAAACACGCTGAGTGCGGGGGCGCCATGATCAGCAAGCTCCCGAACGCAACTTGGCCCAAGGGCTCGTTCGTGGAGACGAACAAGGTCTGGCAGCAGGAATGGTTCTACATCACCTAACCCCACGACACCAAGTGGACGGCGAAACCTGCTTTCAGATCCGGACCCCCAATGAGGTTGATCTACTGGACCAAAAAGGGTCTGGATTGGGGGTCTGCAACTGAAGTGACAACTCTTGTGAGCCGTGTGTCCGGCATGATCTCCAAGGGGCACCTCCTCTCCTCCGTGGTCCAGGTGATGCTGACCCGGCTTGTTCTCCCTTGCCAAAGTCGGGATTCCTCCCTATAGGAGTTCGATCCGGCAGGAGACAAGCCGCTGAAGCATCTCTTCGGCTCTACGCACAAAGAGATCTGGAAGCATCTCTTCAAGAGCCAGAAGGAATGGCCCGAAGAGACCGAGGATGCGGGCTACAACACTGTGGTCTCCGCCCTAGAGGTAATAATAATCCTTGCGGAATACTTACCCTTTCCCTTATTTAATGATAATAGAAATTGGAATTTTTGCGTGATATACAGGCTTGGATGAAGAAGGCGACTCGGATCAAGTGTCCGGCACCTCTGCCTGAAGACCCAGCATCGCCTCTATTGACGGCGATGCTGGGTCCGGCGCCATACAAGGCGCCGACCAAGAAGCCCAAGAAGACAAAGGGCAAGGGGACTGGAGATAGTCCCCACCCCTCAGGCAAGAAGCCCGAGGACTTCCATATCCTCTCCTCTGACGAGGAGGAGGAAGATGATGAGGAGGAAGAAGTACCCCCTACGCAAGGCAGGGAGAGGGGGGCCGTTGCTGACGCGAGTACAACCGTGCCCCGGAGGAAATTGAACCTCGGAGCTAATTCGGATTCATCCGACCATAGCTTTGTGGTGAAGCCGAGGGAGAGACCCCTGCCTGAATCGTAAGTTTGGATTCAAATGTTGCACCTTTGTTTATTCAGTATTTTTAATACTTTACTTAATATCTTTCTCCTACTGACCTACAACCCTCCCGGTGTACACCCCGATGTTATCTCATCGAAGGGGAACTCTCTGGCGCCTGGAGAGACGGAGAGTGACCCGCTAGCCCGGGCTCCATCGCCCGTAATCGGCGGGGACACTGAAGTGTCGTCCCAGCGGGTGCTCTCCGCCCAGGGAGATGAGGGCGTGGCAGGAGACAAGGCTGCCGAGGGTAATACCTCGGCGCCCGCTGACCATGGGGAGACGGCCCCCATGAAGACTGAAGACGGGGGGGGGGCAAATAGTCTAGGGCCCCACCGAACACCATCCCGGAGCCTAGCGCGGCTCCGGGGTTCGAAGACCCGACTCCTCAAGCGGAGGAGGATACGGCGGCGCCTGGAGTTAATCCGGAGGCGCCGGATTATATGGAGGGAGCACTACAAAGTGCTCCCGTCATTGAAGAGCGCCGCACCGTGATGGTGCGGTGATGAAGAAGATTCAGTCCGTCAAGGGCGGACTGAATGAAGACTTCAATAGCCTTTTAACGGGCTTTGAGGTAAGCAATGCAATGATGTTAAGAAATTTATTTGTTTTAAATACACATATATAACCAGTAGCCCCTGATGCTTTGTGTGATTCTGAAAAGAATCGGACGAAGTATCCATAGAGTAGCATACTTACAGAGCAGAACTGTTGTGTAGGCTTCCTTAGTTACGGCGACTACGCGAGACGCAGAAGTTTCCGAACTAAATCGGAAGCTCGAGGTGGCCAACGCGGACCTCGACCGCATCAACCGGCGTTTTGATGAAACACAAGGTATGCGGATTTTTTTATTAAAATGTCAGTAAGCCTTAATTGATTGAGTATATTTACAAACTCTAATATTCTATTTTGTATTACACAGTTGGCGTCGCTGGGCTTGAGGCCCTTAAGGGCGAGGTTGCCAAGGCCAAGAAGGAGGCCGAGGCGAACAAGGCGGCCGCTGATAAAGCGGCTGCTGATTTGGAGGCAGAAAAGCCGCAGTGCGAAAAGCACAAATCTCAGGTGTCCAAAGTTGAGGTTGAGATCCAAGATGCCATCCGTAAGTGTGAGGCATCGGAGAAGAAGGCTTCGAAGCAGGCGACCGAGCTGTCTGCGGCAGTAAAGTCTGCCCAGGACGCGCGAGGCGAGGCGCGCAACGCTCGTCAAGAAATCGAGCAGGCACGACAGATAGCATCTGGTAAGATATTTCTCTTACATAGCATCTTCGGAGGGCGGAAATATATTGGGCTGACACAATTGTGGAGTTCTCCAGGCGTGTTTGCTGATCTTCCAAGGAGCAGCGCAGACGCCGCCCAGTATTTCCGAGCCCTGGAGGGGAACAACACGGGGAAGTTGTTTTGGTCGCAATTTGAGGCGCCAAAACATCTGATGCCCCTCAGCGACCAGATGAAGCAGTTGGTCGAGCTGCACAACATAGCGGGTTCGGCCATGAAGGACTTAATAGTCCGGCTATGGCCCGCTGAGCCAATCCCAAGTAGTTACTTCGGATTGGTGAAGCGGCTCGTCGAGGCGAGTCCGCGGGTCGACGCACTAACATGTTCGGCCTGCATAGAAGGTGCTCGGATGGCCTTTGCTCGCGCCAAAGTGCACTGGGCGAAGATGAACATAGTGCATATAGCTACTGCTGGCCCGCCCGCAGGCAAGGAGCACCACAAGCCGGAGAAGTACTTCAAGGACGTCATCGACGGTGCCCGCCTTGTAGAAGGCCAATGTTCGAAGGATGTTGCCTTCGAATGATTGTATCCGGAGGTAAAGACTATGCTTATGAATCCAATGTGTATAACTTTTACGCTATTATAATATCAACGTCTTTTTCCTCCTATTTGACTGTTTATTTTAAATCTGAAAGTTTCCAGTCGTCGGCTTCAGCCCCCAGGTACATAGTACTGGGGTGTTCGGTCATATGCAAATACACACTTTATCCAACGTCTTGCTCCATATAGGAGGTGTATGCGGAGCGAACCAGGCAATCAGACTATGCGGCGTTATTCCTTTCACTTAGTCATAGGAGTTTGACAAGTGGGGCTATGTACTAGCCCCTGGTGCGGATGAAGTATCCAATTGCACTTGGTTGGGCGAAAAACCAACCCTTCGTGTAACACGGGGTAGATCTCTATCGATCGTAGTATAAATCTAAGTCACCGGATTGCAGACCAGGTTCTCCCTTATCATGACAGTCAGTTTTCGGCTTTCTCTACTAAGGTACTTGACCGGACTAGTCAGAAGTACTATCGCAGTAGTTCTCCCTTTACACCCTAGCCGAACAATCGGGAACGTAGGGTTAAGCACAGGAGCCGGGCAACCCAACTATTGACCCAAGACATGATTTGAAACTGATGCATATAATGCAAATATCCAGGACGCCGAACACTCCCTATAGGTGTTCGGTCTTTTCAGCATATACCAGGGCTGACTACAGCCCCTGGTTGCAAACCTTTATTGAGAAGGCACATATGGCAATCTGATGCGGGAAAAGAACATTTCATGGTGAGTGAATAAAACTCTGGACATAATATGAATAAAATTGTTCTATTAATATCCCTCTATAGTACGGCGAGCCGCAAACTTTACAGATAATGCCGATGACCTTTTTTGGACATTTTACATGCCAAAAAGGTATATAACAAGAAAGAGAAAAATGTTTACACAGGGTCTTAATCTAAAAGAGAAACCTTAGCGCGGATCCCTGTTGCACGTCTGCGCCGTTTCCTCATCTGTAATGTGTCCTTGAAGGTGTGAGTATGATGGCCGTCTGTAGAAAGGAAAAAGTAAACCTGGAAAAGAATAAATCGATCCGATGTGGCCATAACAATTCTGGTTCGTTTAATGAACCTAATGAAGCTAAGTTTAGAGTCTGAATAGGGTCTAACCGAACTATGGACTATATGCAGGTGCCCCCGGTCATCGCCCAGGGAATTTTTAAGGCATAATTATGTACTCGAGGTACATATGCCATCACCTTATGGGGCAGTCGACGGGGGCGTAGCTGCCAATCCTGCTGAGGTTCATCTGAGCTGCCACACTGAAGCGTGTGTCGGGCACGTTTAGCTGTGTCCGCTGTTGATAGATTATCTGGCTTGAATAGGCCGCATTGGACTTCGGCTGCCAAGGCCGCAGTGTCCTCCTTCGTACGGAGGGATCGCTCCATATTTCCATTGATCGTGATAACGCCACGTGGTCTAGGAATCTTGAGCTTTAAATAGGCATCATACGGGACTGCATTAAAGCGGGTGAAGGTCGTTCTTCCGAGTAGAGCGTGATAGCCGCTTCGGAAAGGAGCTATATCGAAGATTAGCTCTTCGCTTTGAAAGTTGTCGGGAGAACCGAATACAACTTCCAATGTTAAAGAGCATGTGCAGCGGGCTTCAACGTCCGGTATCATTCCTTTAAAAGTCGTGCTGCTTGACTTGATTCTTGAAGGGTCAATCCCCATTTTGCGGACAATGTCCTGCTATATCAGATTGAGACTACCGCCGCCGTCCATAAGGACTCGGGTAAGATGGTATCCATCTATTATTGGGTCGAGTACTAAGGCAGCCGAACCCCCATGCCGAATACTAGTCGGATGATCCCTACGATGGAAAGTGATCGGACAAGCTGACCATGGGTTGAATTTGGGGGTGACAGGCTCAACGGCATAAACATCACGGAGTGCGCGCTTGCGCTCCCTCTTTGGGATATAAGTGGCATATATCATGTTCACTGTTTTGACCTCCGGTGAAAATTTCTTTTGTCCCCCTATATTCAGCTGGTGAGGTTCATCTTTGTCTTCGCTCTGAGGCTCCTTCCCCTTGTGTTCGGCGTTTAGCTTGCCGGCCTGCTTGAAAACCCAACAGTTACGGTTGTGGTTGGCAGGTTTTTCTGGGGTGCCATGGATTTGGCAGGGCCTGTCTAATATCATGTCCAAACTTGATGGACCGTCTTTGTTGCCTTTAAATGGCTTCTTCCGTTGACTGGGTCTGGAGCCACTAAATCTGGCATTTACCGCCATATCATCTGGGCTTCCAGAGTTGTTCGACGTTTGTTTTTGTTACGTCGTGGCTTTCCATTACCATCCCTGACTTCGGATGTTCCAGGGTCACTGGTGCTGCTACGAGCTAACCAGCTATCCTCACCCGCACAAAAGCAAGTCATGAGTGTAGTTAGGGCTGCCATTGTCCTCGGCTTTTCCTGTCCAAGGTGTCTGGCTAGCCATTTGTCCCGGATACTGTGCTTGAATGCCGCTAAGGCTTCGGCGTCCGGACAGTCGACGATCTGGTTCTTCTTAGTGAGAAACCAGTTCCAAAGCTTGCGGGCTGACTCCCCGGGTTGTTGGATGATGTGACTTGTCACATCCCTAGTTAGCACTTGCATTAGGGTTAGTTGGTGTGTGCATCATGTTTACTTTTCAAAGAAATTTGAAATGGGAATGACAGAAACCCCAGCACCCCTCTTCTAACAACTACGGTTTGATAAAATATTTTCCAATGTACCCAAAATGCCCTTCAAAAATGTTCATCATTTCTGCCTTGGTCTCAAACCTTTGCTAAAAATGGTGCACAATTTTCTAGGACATCCAAGGTCACTGGATTAAATCATATGGTATTTGAATTTGGGCATTTAAATGCTATAAAATATTTTAAATGCTCAAATAATCATGAACTATAATGTTTCCTACTGTTCATATTATATACAGTGGGTATGACAAGTTTCGTGAGTTATAAAAATGCTCTAGCATTTTTATTAATTAAACAAAGATGCAAAGCAAATGAAACAGAAAAGAAAATAGGAAAAGGAAAATAGGAAGAAGCACTTACCTCGGGCCCAGCCCTCCTCTGTCGTCTTCCTCCTCGCGCCAGAAGGACGCGCGCGTGCCCGCCGCGCGCCGGCACGCGCCCGGCCACCTCCAGGCTGCTTGCCTGCCTCCCCGATGGCCTGGATGACTCCACGAATCGACACGCAGCTTCCCCGACCGCTCTCACTTCTCCCCCTCGTCTCCATCGCCCTCCCCTGGATCTCTCCTCCTCCATCACCGAGCCGCCGTCGCCGCCGCTCGCCGTAGCCGCATCTAGAGCCACCCCCTCGCCCCGTGAGTGTGTCCAGAAGATCCGCCGCGTCGTCCTCTTCCTCCTCGCTGAGCCACGAGCCGTCGGAAGCCCTGCAACGTCCACACGCCGCCGTCCCCTTCCTCGGATCGCCGGAGCACCTCGCCGCCGTTACGAAGCTACAGCGCGTCCCCGACCCCTCCGTCGAGCTTGTTAGCTCCGCAGTGAGCTTCTACGTCGAACCCCTCCTTCCTCCGTCTCGTTTGCACCTTGTAGCCGTCGCACCGTTGATCACCGAAACGCACCGCCGCCGTGCTCGCCGCCGGCGATGCTCCGGTGACCATTTGGTCACTGGCACACGTCCATCACACTCACCGCAGCGCGTAGATGCGATAGGTGCTATGCACGCATCGCCTAGGCCTCTGTAGCTGCTTCTCCACACACACCCGACGCTGGTCGCTGCCGTCGAGCTTGTTGCCGTCGTCTCCGGCCACCCCAGGTCCGGCGACCACCACCATTCGACGCGCAAGGGCAAGAGCTTTCCAACGCGCCTAGCCGCAGCTCGAGCCATGCCCCGTAGACGATTTCCGAAGCACGCCGCCGTACTTGGCCTCGCCGGCGTCACGTCGCCGGCGGGTTTGACATGTTTGACCAGGGGGTTGACCACCCCTGGGTCACTGACGTGTGGGCCACCTTTTACTAATTAGTTAGTTTAATTAAGTTTCTGTTAATTTAATTAGTTAATTAGTTTAGTCACTGACCCGTGGGCCCAGGCCCCACTGACAGCTAATTAGTTTTAGTTTAACTCTAATTAACTTAGTTAATTAGCTGTGACACTGACATGCAGGGCCCACATGTCATGTTTGACTTGGACTAGCTCCTGTTGACTGACTGATGTCAGCATGATGTCATGCTGACACAGTAAAGGTTTTTCTGGGATTTTTAGATTAAAAATAATTCAGGAAATTCCAGAAAATACCCAAAACTTCTAAAAATCATATAAAATCAACCATAGCTCAGATGGAAAAGTTTTATATATGAAAAATGATCAGAAAAATCCAATCTTTCCAATGGCACTGGTTTCATGCATGTTTGAACAAGTTAACTTGATGTATACATCAAAAACATGATAATGCACTTATTTAAATAATAGTTTGAACTCCAATTTGAATCTTTGGTTCAAATAGGCTCAAACCTTCTGGTTTTAGTTGCATTAGCCAACACACATGCATCTTGCCATGTCATGAGCATGCATCATATTGTTGCATTTGTTTGTTAATGATTGTATCGCCGGTATTCTCTATGTTAGGTCCTGCTCCCGAGGATACTGCTGCGTATCCAGTTGAAGAGCAGTACCCGACAACTACTTTGTCAGGCAAGCAATCATTGATCATTCCGATACAAACCCAATCTTCTCGCTCCTGCTCTCTTTTACTGCATTAAGGCAACAGCGTGTGAACTGCTACTTGCTGCGGTAGTTGAACCCTATCCCTTGCATGACCTGTCATTGCCACCGTAAATAGTTGAAACCCACTAGCATGTGTAGGAGTTGGTTGAGCCATGTGATGTGTGATCCACCATGCTATTTGTTTATGTTGCCTGCTATGCTTAGAGTTGTGTCAGGTCTGGTTCATCTGGGTGATGGATCAGAGTGAAATGATCATACCGATAAAGAGAAGGAAGTGTGGAATACGCTTGGTAAAGGTATCGATGAAAGGCCATGTAGGAGTACATGGTGGGTTGTTTCATTGGAATCGTCCATAGGACCCGAGATCTGTGTGTGTGACCCAAGTTACAGTTACTACCACACATTGGGCCCTGAAATATGACCCCGCTCGACTTATTGACTGCCCTTGTACTCTGTCCAGGAGTTGCAACTAGTTTCTGGTGTTTATAGTTTACTGGAGGTCGTGCACAGCGCTGACCCTCGGGGTGAGCTGTGATGCGACAGGTACGTGGCACGGTGTACCGGTTGCCCGTTTGGTGACTCGGGGAACCCTGTACACATCATTTGGGGCCGTGAGCGACACCCCGGCCGGATCTTCCCACGGATGGAACCCAAATAGGCGATAAACCTGGACGAGAGACTTGAGTGGTTGGTTAGGTCGTGGTCTACACCCACGTCGGCTTTCGCTTGAAGTCTGCCGAGCACATGTCGTGTGCAGACGCTAAGTGGTGAAACATGTGTGAAGAAGTACACCCCTGCAGGGTTATCAAACTATTCGAATAGCCGTTGTTCGCGGTACAGACTACTTGGATGCTCTTACAGTTCATAGACAAGTTGATGGATACTACTAAAAGCCTCAAGATAAGTGTGAGTGCCGTGGATGGCCCTTCCGTAGGATGACGGAAGAGGATCCTCGGTAGTGTATTGATGTGGTGAGTAGAGGACTCGTGTTCGTAATAATATCTTGCAATCTGTTGAGAGTTGTAGTATAGGTTAGCCAAGGTCAAAGCTGGCATTCTGCTATGAACCCCACTACCCCCTTTGATAATGTTGCATGTATGATAGGTTCTGCGGTAAGACTTGCTGAGTACCTTTGTACTCATGTTTGCTTAATAACTGTTGCAGAGGAGAACCCTGCCCCTGCTGATGGGTTCTACATAGACGTTGACGTCGACGAGTAGCTTGACACCCAGACGGAGATCTGGAGCTTGTGAAGGGCCTTGTAGATAGTCAGGCTACACCAAGCCTGTTTTATTTTCTAAGTTGTCTGTACTCAGACATGTAGCTTCCGCTTGTGCTTGTATGACTGTATGACTTGAGTGTTGGGTCATGTGACCCCTACCTGTATGGATATGTTATGTATGGCCCTTGGAGCCTTTTAAATAAAGTACTTTGAGTCATAGAGTTCTGTTGTGATGCAATGTTGTATTTGCACATATTGAGCATATTGCGTGTATGATTGAAATGCTTGGTATGTGTGGGATCCGACACCTAGTTGTTTTCCTTTGGTAGCCTACCTTACAGGGAAATGCCTCCTAGTGATTCCAATGAGCCTTGGTAGCTTGCTACTGCTCGGAACACGTAGGCTGGCCGGCATGTGTCCTTCTTCGTTCATGTGTCTGTCCCTTAGGGGAAATGTCACGCGTTGTTCCTTTAAGTCCATGTAGCTTGCTACGACTTGGGTTCATACGTTGATGACCGACACGTTCGTTGTTGGGTCATGGATGCCTGTATCTGTAATCTAGTGCCACTTTTGGTTTATAACTAGCCATGTCGGCCCGGGTTCTCTATCATGTGGATGCTAGCGACACTGTCATATACGTGTGCCAAAATGCGCAAACGGTCCCGGGCCAGGTAAGGTGGCACCCGTGGGGTTACCGTGCGTGAGGCCGCAAAGTGATATGACGTGTTACAGCTAGATCGGTGTGACTTAGGATCGGGGCTCTGACAGCGTTGGCATCAGAGCTGGACTGCCTGTAGGTTTCTCAAGCCAAACTGGTCGATGTTGAGTCTAGAAAAATTCTTAGTTATATGTAGGGGAATTGATTGTGGGAGGGAACGTAAGGCTCTTTTTACTCCTTTACCTTATGCCTTCTGATCTGAGTCAGTCTATTCTTTCTACGTGGATTTAGGACTAGGCCTCTTATCCTTTCTAGGTTCACGTGTTACTAATCCGTAGACTCTTAGGATTGTTGGTTTCAAGCCTCAGTTCAGTTTCTATCCTTTTAGTATGATGATTGTTGGACCGGAACCTTGATATGGATTGTTGAGTGGCTATGCTATCATTTGTATGATGTCTCAAATCTTTGTTTGAGCATTTACAGTTGTTATGCTGCCCGATTTCTTCCAGAAACACTAATGCCTTTGCATTATTCCGTGTTTCAGATGTCTGGCCGCATCCCTCATCAAGTGGTTCGTTTGACTCGGTGCATTAATGTGCCCGGTCACACGGCCATGCTAGTCCGTGTGCTGACCGAGACCGGTTATCGCTGGTATCCTGAGTACACCGTGGAGGAACAGTACCGGGATTTTAATCAGAGTCAGTATTTCTGCACAGTCCGGATATACCCCTCATATCCTGGAGCTAATGACCCCATCCATTGGTCTTATGGACTCGGGGTTACCATCGAGATGGCAGTGCAGGATGCCGCTTATTCGATGATGACCATTCTCCGTGCTAGGCATGCCCTGTTGCTGAACACTGAGTTCTGTTACATGCCAGCCTCACTTCCCGGAGAGGAAGGCTACTACACTGGTCTGTATACTGATGCTGCTCATGAAGAGCCACTGCTTCAGACCATTGTTCAGATGTTGGAGGATAGGGACCGTGAGGTCCGTGCCCTCCGAATGGAGCTGTATAACACTCGAGCCGCTCATTGGACTACTTTGACACGGCTTGCACCTGCTGTGCACGCCGGATATCTGGACATGCGGGATTTGTACCCCGTGCGGACTCGTCTGCCTGATCGCATGGATTGGCGTGACGTTGGGGGTATTACACCTCCACGTGGGCGTCGGTTACCACCAGCATCGGGACCGAGGCCACATCCATGTCCCTATGGTCCACAGCCTTCGAGTGCTCGCGAGTTCCAAGATCCGTCTGTTCCACTTCCAGGCTACGGTGGTAATCTTTACGAGGATTACTACGCGAATGTCTGAGCTAGACCGTGGTTGTAGTAGTATTGTAGTAGTTGTATTTCCACAGTCCTGTGCGTCTTGTGGAATATGACTTAGTGTGTACTGAGTTCCGGAGGTGTAGTTAAATAATGTATAGAAGCTTGGAATGCCTCTGATGGGATGTATCGTCTTTCACCGCAGTTGTACTTTAGCCTTGGCTTGTAATGAACTTTGTATGGTGTGTATGACCACTGGTGTATATATAGCAGTTTCTATATTACCATGTCGTACGGATGAACATCCTTGCATTCCGGGTCATCCATTACATTCTACACTTCTATGTCAAATTTTTGCCATCCTTGTCTAAACCGTTGTTTTGTTTTCCTAGGATGGTCAACACTCGCAACACTCCTGCTGCTCAGGAGCAGGGTGAGGCTAGTGGGGCTAGAGATGGGAATCTGCCCCAGCCACCCTCCTTGGCGGAAGTTATGCTTGAAGCAGAACGGAACAAGAGAGAGACCAACCGTCTGCTGGAACGCATAGAGCAGAACACTGGGTTCCGCCAGAGGAATGACGTGGTGACAATCAATGACTTTATCAAGATGTGTCCACCGAAGTTCCATCACTCCACTGAACCTCTGGATGCTGATGACTGGCTACGTAGTATCACCCACAAGCTACACTCTGCCCGTGTGGCCGAAGCTGACAAGGTTATCTACGCCGCCTACCATCTTGAGGGCCCTGCCAGTCTTTGGTGGGAAAACTTTGAAGCTATGCGTCCTGCTGGCCAAGTCACTACCTGGGTTGAGTTCAGTGAGGCATTCCGTGAACATCACATTCCGGAAGGTCTCATGGATCGCAAGCGGGAGGAATTCTGCAATTTCACCCAGGGCCGTTTAACTGTGGATGGCTATAGCCGCGAGTTTGGCAACTTGGCACGCTATGCACCTGAGGAAGTATCCACCGATGCCAAGAAACAGGCGAGGTTCCGTAAGGGACTCAGCCCTGAACTCCGCCGAGATCTACGTCTGCACGAGTGCACTTCCTTCCAGAAGTTGGTAAACAAGGCTATCAGTGCTGAAACAGGCCAGACCGACTTCGAGGCCACCCGCAAGCATACTCGAGACTTTGGTTCCTCGTCCGGCTCTGGCTCTCACAAGCGTCGTGTGTGGGTTCCTAACACTGCTCTGCCACCCAAGTACACACCGAGGCCATCCTATGAGGCGCCTCGCCCAACTCAACAGTTTGCACCTGCTAAGACCTATGGAGGACCACCTTCCAACTTTGCTCCACGCACCACCACTGTGACATGTTTCAAGTGTGGAGAACCGGGGCACTACATGCGTGAGTGTCCTCAGAACCAACCAGGAAAACCCGTTGGCCGTGGTAAGCCAACCGGCAAGGTGAATTATGTCAAGCCAATCCCCACTACACGTGGTCATGTCAACTATGTCTCTGCTGAAGAAGCTTATGAGGATCCTAACGTCGTCCTTGGTACGCTTCTCGTTAACTGCCATCCGGCATCTGTTCTTTTCGATACTGGAGCATCCCATTCGTTCATATCTGAGAGCTATGCTCGATTGCACAACATGACTTTTTGTGACATGCCTACTTCCATGGTTATTCAAACTCCTGGTTCAAAGTGGCAAACTTCTAGGGTAAGCCATGGAAATGAAATCCTTGTCAATAGACTTGTTTTCCTAGCATCTTTAATCGCTCTCAAGTCCTCGGACATAAACATCATTTTGGGTATGGATTGGATGACAACTCATTACGCCAAAATTGATTGCTACACTAGGACCGTTCAACTTACACATCCATCCGGCAAGATAGTCAATGTCTTGACTCGAATGGCTGAGCGTCAGCTCTACTCTCTTAATGCCAGCCCTCTACCAGAACTCGAAGATATCCCGGTAGTCCGTGACTTCCCGGATGTTTTTCCAGAAGAACTGCCAGGAATCCCACCTGACAGAGATGTCGAGTTCGTGATAGATCTTATCCCAGGAACTGTCCCAATCTCTAGGAGACCTTATAAGATGGCACCACTAGAATTAGCTGAGCTAAAGAAACAACTCGATGAGTCCTTGCAGAAAGGTTTCATCTGTCCTAGTTCTTCCCCCTGGGCTTGCCCCGTCCTCTTCGTCAAGAAGAAGGATAGAACGGAGCGGATGGTTGTAGATTACCGACCTGTCAATTTGGTCACCATAAAGAATAAGTATCCGCTCCCCAGGATCAACGACCTGTATGATCAGCTTGCTGGATCCTCAGTCTTCTCTAAGATGGATTTGAGGTTGGGCTACCATCAAATCAAAATCAAGAACGGGGACATTCCTAAAACGGCTTTTGTTACTCGTTATGGCTAATATGAGTACACCGTTATGTCCTTCGGATTAACCAATGCCCCAGCTACCTTCTCTCGGTTAATGAATTCTATATTCATGGAGTATTTGGATAAATTCGTCGTGGTATACCTCGATGGTATACTCATCTATTCCAAGAACAAGGAAGATCATGCCGAGCATTTAAGGCTGGTATTGACGAAACTTCGAGAGCACCGCTTTTATGCCAAATTCTCTAAATGTGAATTTTGGTTGCCAGAAGTAACCTATTTAGGTCATGTGATCTCTGGCAAGGGTATTGCTGTCAATCCCGAGCGAGTTCAAGCCGTACTTGATTGGACCCCCCTGAATCGGTCAAGCAAGTTAGGAGTTTTCTTGGCTTAGCGAGCTATTGCCGACGTTTCGTCGAGAACTTCTCCAAGGTTGCTAAACCTCTAACTGAACTCCTCAAGAAAGATAAAAAGTTTGAGTGGACCCCACAGTGCGAGTCCAGTTTTCAGGAACTGAAAAGACGCCTGACATCTGCACCTGTACTGGTACCACCAGATTTTCCAAGGATTTTATAATCTATTGCGACGCCTCGCGACAAGGACTAGGTTGCATACTCATGCAAGATCGTCAAGTGATTGCATACGCATCCCGACAGTTGCGTCCACATGAGGATAACTATCCTACTCATGATTTAGAGCTTGCAGCTGTAGTCCATGCACTCAAAACGTGGCGACATTACCTCCTTGGTAATCGCTGTGAAATCTTCACTGATCACCAAAGTTTGAAGTATATCTTCACCCAACCGGATCTAAATCTCAGGCAAAGACGTTGGGTTGAGTTGCTCACAGACTACGACTTAGGAATCACTTATAGCCCTGGAAAGGCCAATGTCATGGCTGATGCACTAAGTCGTAAGTCATATTGTAACAACTTAATGTTACAACAAAGTCAACCACTTCTCCACGAGGAATTCCGTAAGCTTAACCTTCACATTGTTCCTCGAGGATTCCTTTCCACCTTGGTGGCGAAACCTACCCTTATGGATCAAGTTATAGCTGCCCAGAAGCGTGATAAAGGTATATCCCGACTCCAAGAGAACATTGCTAGCGGACTCGCTAAAAGTTTCTCTATGGATGATCGAGGTGTTGTTTTCTTTGAGAACCGTGTAGTGGTTCCCAAGAACCACCATCTACGGCAGTTAATCCTTAAGGAGGCTCATGAATCTCCTCTCACAATTCATCCCGGTAGTACCAAAATGTATCAGGACCTACGTCAGAGATTCTGGTGGACTAGGATGAAGAGAGAAATCGCTCAATTCATTGCTAACTACGACGTTTGTCGTCGAGTCAAACCAGAGCATCAACGGCCTGCTGGCACCCTTCAACCTTTAGCTATTCCTGAATGGAAATGGGACAAAGTCGGTATGGACTTCATTACCGGGTTTCCCAGGACCAGGAAATGGAATAATGCTATCTTCGTCGTTATCGACCGCCTCTCTAAAGTAGCTCATTTCCTGCCTGTTCGAGAGATTATTACCGCTAGCCAGCTAGCAGATTTGTATGTCTCTCGGATAGTATCACTTCATGGTGTGCCGTTGGAGATTAACTCAGACCGTGGAAGTCTTTTTACTTCACGATTTTGGGAAAGTTTCCAGAATGCTATGGGAACCCATCTCTCCTTCAGTACCGCCTTCCATCCCCAGTCAAGTGGTCAAGTGGAATGAGTCAATCAAATTCTGGAAGACATGCTTCGAGCCTCTGTCATTTCTTTCGGTATGGAATGGGAAAAGTGTCTTCCATTTGCCGAATTTGCTTATAACAATAGTTATCAAGCCAGCTTGGGCAAAGCTCCCTTCGAAGTTCTATATGGACGAAGGTGTCGAACACCTCTTAACTGGTCAGAGACCGGGGAAAGACAATTCTTTGGCCCGGATATGATCCAGGAAGCAGAGGAACAAGTTCGCATCGTTCGTGAGAGATTGAAAACAGCCCAGTCTCGCCAAAAGAGCCAATGTGATAGTCATCATAAGGCTGTGACTTTTGAAGTCGGCGATAAGGCTTACCTTCGGGTTACTCCTCTTAAGGGAACCCATCGCTTCGGTATCAAAGGCAAATTGGCCCCTCGTTACATCGGTCCTTTTCGCATTCTTGCCAAACGAGGAGAAGTTGCCTACCAACTGGAACTACCTCCGCACCTATCCAGAGTTCATGACGTGTTCCACGTTTCTCAACTCAGGCGTTGCTTCTCGGATCCTATCCGCGGAGTGGACCACGAAATGCTTGATCTCCAGGACAATCTCACATATCGAGAATACCCCGTTCGTATTCTTGATCAAACTGAGCGCACCACTCGACGCCACAATATCAAATTTCTCAAGGTTCAATGGTCACATCATTCCGAGAGTGAAGCTACTTGGGAAAGGGAGGATCGTCTTCGACATGAGTACCCCACCCTCTTTCCGGAGGAACCCGAATCTCGGGATGCAATTCTTTTAAGTGGGGGTGAGTTGTCACATCCCTAGTTAGCACTTGCATTAGGGTTAGTTGGTGTGTGCATCATGTTTACTTTTCAAAGAAATTTGAAATGGGAATGACAGAAACCCCAGCACCCCTCTTCTAACAACTAGGGTTTGATAAAATATTTTCCAATGTACCCAAAATGCCCTTCAAAAATGTTCATCATTTCTGCCTTGGTCTCAAACCTTTGCTAAAAATGGTGCACAATTTTCTAGGACATCCAAGGTCACTGGATTAAATCATATGGTATTTGAATTTGGGCATTTAAATGCTATAAAATATTTTAAATGCTCAAATAATCATGAACTATAATGTTTCCTACTGTTCATATTATATACAGTGGGTATGACAAGTTTCATGAGTTATAAAAATGCTCTAGCATTTTTATTAATTAAACAAAGATGCAAAACAAATGAAACAGAAAAGAAAATAGGAAAAGGAAAATAGGAAGAAGCACTTACCTCGGGCCCAGCCCTGTAGCAGGCCGGCCCAGCCCACCAGCCCTCCTCTGTCGTCTTCCTCCTCGCGCCAGAAGGACGCGCGCGTGGCCGCCGCGCGCCGGCACGCGCCCGGCCACCTCCAGGCTGCTTGCCTGCCTCCCCGATGGCCTGGATGACTCCACGAATCGACACGCAGCTGCCCCGACCGCTCTCACTTCTCCCCCTCGTCTCCATCGCCCTCCCCTGGATCTCTCCTCCTCCATCACCGAGCCGCCGTCGCCGCCGCTCGCCGTAGCCGCATCTAGAGCCATCCCCTCGCCCCGTGAGTGTGTCCAGAAGATCCGCCGCGTCGTCCTCTTCCTCCTCGCTGAGCCACGAGCCGTCGGAAGCCCTGCAACGTCCACACGCTGTCGTCCCCTTCCTCGGATCGCCGGAGCACCTCGCCGTCGTTACGAAGCTACAGCGCGTCCCCGACCCCTCCGTCGAGCTCGTTAGCTCCGCAGTGAGCTTCTACGTCGAACCCCTCCTTCCTCCGCCTCGTTTGCACCTTGTAGTCGTCGCACCGTTGATCACCGAAACGCACCGCCGCCGTGCTCGCCGCCGGCGATGCTCCGGTGACCATTTGGTCACTGGCACACGTCCATCACACTCACCGCAGCGCGTAGATGCGATAGGTGCTACGCACGCATCGCCTAGGCCTCTGTAGCTGCTTCTCCACACACGCCCGACGCAGGTCGCCGCCGTCGAGCTTGTTGCCGTCGTCTCCAGCCACCCCAGGTCCGGCGACCACCACCATCCGATGCGCAAGGGCAAGAGCTTTCCAACGCGCCTAGCCGCAGCTCGAGCCGTGCCCCGTAGACGATTTCCGAAGCACGCCGCCGTACTTGGCCTCGCCGGTGTCACGTCGCCGGCGGGTTTGACCTGTTTGACCAGGGGGTTGACCACCCCTGGGTCACTGACGTGTGGGCCACCTTTTACTAATTAGTTAGTTTAATTAAGTTTCTGTTAATTTAATTAGTTAATTAGTTTAGTCACTGACCCGTGGGCCCAGGCCCCACTGACAGCTAATTAGTTTTAGTTTAACTCTAATTAACTTAGTTAATTAGCTGTGACACTGACATGCAGGGCCCACATGTCATGTTTGACTTGGACTAGCTCCTGTTGACTGACTGACGTCAGCATGATGTCATGCTGACGCAGTAAAGGTTTTTCTGGGATTTTTAGATTAAAAATAATTCAGGAAATTCCAGAAAATACCCAAAACTTCTAAAAATCATATAAAATCAACCATAGCTCAGATGGAAAAGTTTTATATATGAAAAATGATCAGAAAAATCCAATCTTTCCAATGGCACTGGTTTCATGCATGTTTGAACAAGTTAACTTGCTGTATACATCAAAAACATGATAATGCACTTATTTAAATAATAATTTGAACTCCAATTTGAATCTTTGGTTCAAATAGGCTCAAACCTTCTGGTTTTAGTTGCATTAGCCAACACACATGCATCTTGCCATGTCATGAGCATGCATCATATTGTTGCATTTGTTTGTTAATGATTGTATCGCCGGTATTCTCTGTGTTAGGTCCTGCTCCCGAGGATACTGCTGCGTATCCAGTTGAAGAGCAGTACCCGACAACTACTTTGTCAGGCAAGCAATCATTGATCATTCCGATACAAACCCAATCTTCTCGCTCCTGCTCTCTTTTACTGCATTAAGGCAACAGCGTGTGAACTGCTACTTGCTGCGGTAGTTGAACCCTATCCCTTGCATGACCTGTCATTGCCACAGTAAATAGTTGAAACCCACTAGCATGTGTAGGAGTTGATTGAGCCATGTGATGTGTGATCCACCATGCTATTTGTTTATGTTGCCTGCTATGCTTAGAGTTGTGTCAGGTCTGGTTCATCTGGGTGATGGATCAGAGTGAAATGATC
>LR738711.1:681635866-681707785 GCA_902687465.1 Secale cereale
GTATGGATATGTTATGTATGGCTCTTGGAGCCTTTTAAATAAAGTACTTTGAGTCATAGAGTTCTGTTGTGATGCAATGTTGTATTTGCACATATTGAGCATATTGCGTGTATGATTGAAATGCTTGGTATGTGTGGGATCCGACACCTAGTTGTTTTCCTTTGGTAGCCTACCTTACAGGGAAATGCCTCCTAGTGATTCCAATGAGCCTTGGTAGCTTGCTACTACTCGGAACACGTAGGCTGGCCGGCATGTGTCCTTCTTCGTTCCTGTGTCTGTCCCTTAGGGGAAATGTCACGCGTTGTTCCTTTAAGTCCATGTAGCTTGCTACGACTTGGGTTCATACGTTGATGACCGACACGTTCGTTGCTGGGTCATGGATGCCTGTCTCTGTAATCTAGTGCCACTTTTGGTTTATAACTAGCCATGTCGGCCCGGGTTCTCTGTCATGTGGATGCTAGCGACACTGTCATATACGTGTGCCAAAATGCGCAAACGGTCCCGGGCCAGGTAAGGTGGCACCCGTGGGGTTACCATGCGTGAGGCCGCAAAGTGATATGACGTGTTACAGCTAGATCGGTGTGACTTAGGATCGGGGTTCTGACATGACTTAAATCATCAGCGTCCGGGGGCCGGACATAAGTCCCTTGAAAATTGTCCCGAAAAGCGTCCTCAAGTTCTTCCCAACTCCCAATGGAGTTCTCTGGGAGGCTGTTTAGCCAGTGCCGATCTGGTCCTTTTAACTTGAGGGGTAAATATTTCATGGCGTGGAGATCATCTCCTCGAGTTATGTGGATGTGAAGAATAAAGTCTTCTATCCATACGGCGGGATCTGTCGTTCCATCGTACGCTTCGATGTTCACGGGTTTAAACCCTTCTGGGAAATCATGACCCAGCACCTCATCGGTGAAGCATAGAGGGTGTGAAGCTCCTCTCTATCTTGCTATATCGTGGTGTATGTCCGATGGTTGTGGTGTTCGGTATTGACCCCGAACTGGTATGTCACCGGTGCGATTGGCTTGATAGCCACCATCCCGTGCGGGAGCTCGGTCCCTAGGTCCGAAAATAGACCTAGTCTTGCTAGCTTTTTTGTTTAGTTCCTCACGTAGATCGTGTCTTCAGACTTGGGCTGCACCTTCCTTTCCTTTACGGAGTGGTGGTGCGGGCTTGTGTACGCCATTGCTAACGACTCTGTCCCGTCCGTGAGGTGGTCGGTCCGGCTTGTCGGCGGTGTTATTTTTCGGTGGGACGGGCGCAACAACCTTGTCGTCGAATTCGGGCAGCAGCTTGCTCTTAGGATAGCCTTTGGTTTGGCCGTTAAAGCCATGTTTCTGTTTGGCGTCTAGCACCTCGTTCCACCTATCATTGAGTGTGTCTTGTGCAGCTCGAAGCTGTCTCTGCTGCTTTTTTAGGCTTCGTGCGGTGCCTATAAGCCGCCGATGGAAGCGTTTTTGTTTAGAGGGTTCTTCTGGGACGGTATACTCATCGTCATCCAGGCAAGCCTCTTCTTCGGAGATCGGTTCGTAGTCACCGTCTTCGGCATCGCTGTCATCGGACTGCAGCTTCGGACTCTGTTCGCCGTCCTCTCGCTCCTCCTGCTTTATCGCTGGATCCGCGGGGTCTTCGGCTTGTTCCGGAATATCACCGTCATTAGTCACGGTGTTGCTGTCTTTTCCTTTACGGGATTTTGTTCGGCGTTTTGGACGCCGAAGCTTGGGAGGTTCTTCGGCGGGTTTATCCTCTATGGGATTATTTTCGCCGTTGCCTTCCGCCTCTTTGGGTGTATCCACCATATATACGTCGTATGAAGACGTAGCTTTCCACCGCCCCATTATGGGCCGGCCTTGATCTGGATCCGCTTCAGCTTCGAGGTCCATCCCTTCGAAGTCTTCGGAAGCGTAGTCAAGTCGATCGGTTAGATCTTCAACCGTGGCTACCAAGTGGGTGGTGGGTGGGGAACGAAATTCTCCATCAGCCTCCAGTTCGAACCGGATATAATTCGGTTGTGTGCTCTCATCCAAGAAGAGAGATCTTAACGACCTTAACATGTCGCCAAGGGGTGAGTGCTGAAAAATATCTGCAGCACAGAATTCAGCGACAGGCGCCTGATCGGATTTGAAGGGCGCGGTTACGCGCGATTCGGAATCGGAGACCGGAGTTGAATCCGGGGTTTCGATAACACAGACCTTGCTCGTAGTCGAGTCCGTGTGCGGCTCCAACACCGTAGAATCTGCGGCTCCCGTGGTGGGGTTGAGCTTCCCATCTTCGGGTGTCGCGATCTGTTCTGGATCTAATGCCAGAACCATTGCAGCTGCTATTTCCTGATCCGATGCCATAGTTAGGTCATGATCATCGTGGTGACAGAGAGAGGTTGCCGCTGGCTCGAATCCGGCGAAGATCAAGTCTCTGCGGATATCAGCAACGTAGTTCAAGCTCCCGAATCTGACATGATGGCCACGGGCGTAGCTCTCGATCTGCTCAAGGTGGCCTTCAGTATTGGCACCAAGCGCGAAGCCACCGAACACGAAGAGTTGGCTGGGAGGGAAAATTCCCTCGGTGTCGCCGTTGCTGTTGACGACGCGATCCATCAATCGTTCCGTCGACGACATAGTGGAACTCTCAATGAAAGCACCAATGTCGGTGTCAAAACCGGCGAATCTCTGGTAGGGGGTCCCGAACTATGCATCTTGAGGATCGATGGTAACAGGAGGCTGGGGACACGATGTTTACCCAGGTTCAGGCCCTCTCGATCGAGGTAATACCCTACTTCCTGCTATATTAGTATGGTTGAATATGAATACAAGAGTTGATCTACCTCGAGATCGTAATGGCTAAACCCTAAGTCTAGCCTATGAAGATATTGTGTTTCTTCTCTATCAGCCTCTACGAACTAAACCCTCCGGTTTATATACACACCGGAGGGGCCTAGGGTTTGTACATGTCATCTTGCAGAGGAAGGAAAATCTACACCCAAGCCTAAAACTTGCCATTACAAGAATCCAAGGGTCCTATCCGGATACGGGAGATGATCTTCTATAACAATCTTCATGGCCCACCAGTCCGGCCCACCAGGAGTTTGTCCGGTCACGTGAGGACCCCCCCTGATCCAGGACCACTAAAAGAAATATGTCAACTTGTGACCAACACTATTGGTCACTGAAAGGTCATAATTTTCCATTTGTGACCTTTTTGTGACCAAAAACATAAGGTCAAAAGCTGGCCGTCATAAACTGACATTAGTGACCTTCTCTGTGAGAAGGTCATAGACGTTTATGACCAAAATATGCCTACTGTCGTGTTTTGGTCACTAGCAACCTCCCCACGCCACGTAGGAATCCAACATGGCAAGCTAATGTGGCACAAGAATCAGCCCAGTCCAATTCGGTGTTTATATGGGTCGAGCCCATTAATTCAGCCCATTTATATTTTTTTCTGTGAATTTTTTGTCAGCTTCATGGACCAAGCCCAACATTGCAGCCTTTTTATTTTTGGCCCATGGCCTTTTTGTCTCAACAGTTTCTTTTTTTCTTTTTTTTGTCAGGGTCACATTCTTCATTTTCCAATTTAACATAAATAAATACATAATATTTAAATTGGCACACAGAAAACCACAAAATACTTCAAATATTACCAGCCATATATGTTGGAGCCGAGCCCACTAGCCAGACAAGCCCCACATTTCATAATCTCATACATACTGCTCAAAAAAATCATAATCTCATATATTGGTCCCACACATCAGATTTTCAACATCGCTCAGATTATTTTGGTAAGTGGATCCCACTAATCAGGTTTCCATTTGACAAATTTTTAAATCACTATTTCAAACAAAACAAAACAAACATAATTTATCAAATAACACTAAATCTGTTACAATGTCACAATCTCTACAGCCTATTACAGTCAAACAGAACAAACAAATCTCTGGCATCCCGGCTTTGCACTTGGCTTCATGGCTTTGCACTTCAAATTTGTCCTGGCGCTCCTATAAAAGAGTGAACACAAAGACTTCCAGCATTAGTGTACTGCTACTGGTCAGAACCAAACAAATGCAATGACAACAGTAATGTAAGCAGGAAAGTACTAGAACAAAGGCTCTACAAGTATACTTCTGCTTTCTTCACTTTCAGGTTGGAGCTCTTGTTTGTAGAGGCTGAACAAAGGCATCTAACAATAAACAAAATGAGTTAGAAACAGAATAAAAACAAACATACAAAGCATCTAGGGACCGAATCATGAAGCATATGTACATGTAACGTGTCGGTGTACTAAGATAGGGGTACCTTAGTACCCCAACTTGTGCACGGGCAGTAGCAGCTTCCCGCGGCAGGGCTCACCACGTGCTCGCCAAGAACCTTTCCGGTCCCTATGAAGCCATTCAAGAACAAAGTATACAAGTCAGAAGATCAAGGCCCCGGCAAGAGGAGCTTGCCGGGAAGGCCGCACCAGGCTCAAGATTATCACGTTAGCAAAAGACCCTGGCAAGAGGAACTTGCCAGGAAGGCCAAGGAATGCACACCTCAAGAAATGCCTCGGCGCATCACGCGCCCCGGCAGGACCCGGAGAGCGACAAGCTTCCGGGCCCGGCAAGGTCACGGCCCCGGCAAGGTGCTTGCCGGGGGGAAACTTATGCTGTGTGCCCGCGCTCCAGCTCATCTGCCCACGCGTCGTCCTGGGGTCCTTCCAGGGACGCGTGGCGGAAGGCTGTGCAGCCTGGGGCACACGGTGGCAAGCCACGGTGACGAGGCTACCGCCGTGGCGAACGGAGAAGCATGGACGGACACTTTTGGGGTCGACGGTGACGGGCATTTAATGCCCTTGTCCCCCACTGTCAAGGTTAGGTGAAGACCACTGTTCATCCACTGTTCACGCACTATTCCCGCACTGTTACAACTACCACCAAAATTACACTTTTACCCTCTTCTACGTTGACACCTGTTGGTGACCCCTTTGAGCTATAAAAGGAGGCCCATGCGCACCATAGAAGGGGTTCGGAACCTAAGCAACTCTCTCGCTCGGTGTAGCTAGTACTGTAGCTCTTCAAGCTCCCGAGCTCAATACAACCAAGGCAGGAGTAGGGTTTTACGCGTCCGCGCGGCCCGAACCTGGGTAAACTGCCCGCGTGCGCCCCTCGATCTGCTCTTCGTGCTCCCTTCGCTCCCTTACCGCAACGTAGAAGGGACTCCGGTCCCATAGGTGCTCGTGGGAGGACAGTTTCCCCCGACATCTTTGGCGCGCCAGGTAGGGGGCGTCGAGGTTGTGCGAACCTGATCCGGCGCTCACGCGGGCGCACTCTTCATCAACCTCTCCAGCTTCATCAACTTCATCAGCAACATCAACATGCCTCCGAAGAAGAAGGCTTCGGAGGTCGGAGGCCCGTCCGCGTCGATTCCACCGCCACCAGAACCAATGGCTGGTGGAGGAGACGCCGGCGGAAGGGTGGTCGCCGGCGAGGAAACTCACGGCGCCACCAAGTCCAAGGACAAGACGGACGACTGGGCGAATTCCAAGGCCTCGGTGTCCGTAGACGCACCACGCCTCTCTCGGGAGGTGCCAAGCCAGCAGCGCCGTGGTACAGGAGGTACCATTCGCTTGCTGGGGCAAGGACAAACCGGAGGATCGCGGGACGCTCAAGGCCATCGTCCTGGCACGAGCAAGGCGCGGTCGCCGGGGCGAGAAACTGCTCCTTCTAACCCTGTTAGAAGTCCGAGCATATCTCGCTCCTCGCACCGCTCGCCACCGCTCCCCTCCTCTCCAGCAGAAGCTCTAGCAAGAGCACAGCTGCTTCTCGATTTCCCTCCAGTGGCAGACAAGGCCGAAGACTGGAGGGCGACGATTCAGAGCCTCATCGCCTTCGCCAACAACGACACGCCGCAGCAGCCGGCGACGTCGCGGCCGCGGCAAGTCGATCAGACGAAGGCCGATGGCGACAAGACCGCCGGGGGTGCAACTACCGTGCACTCCCCGCCGCGGAAGCAGAAGACGCCACCCCGCCGGATTAACGTCGACGACGACTCTACGGCATCGTCGGATCCGCGGGCTCGTCGGGACCAGCGCCAAGTCCTCGACGACCGGCGGCAACAAGACGCTCGGACGCGCATCGAGCGCCGACGAGAAGCCCGACGACAATCGGATCAGCGCGCTGGGACCGCTGTCGACACGTACGCGCCCGGTGAGCCAGGCGACTTGCCGTACGCGGCAGGTTGCCCTGCGTTCACCCGTGAGCTGCGGCGAGTCCAGTGGCCCAGCATGAAAAACTTCAAGCCCGACGTACCCGAGAAGTACGACGGCAAGACGCACCCCTCGGAGTTCCTCAGCATCTACACCATCGCGGTGCAAGCTGCCGGGGGACGCGACGAGAAGATACTAGCCAACTACTTCCCGCTAGTGCTTAAGCCAAACGTCCGCTCTTGGCTTATGCACTTGCCGGAGAACTCCATTTCTTCGTGGGCAGATCTGTGCCACCAATTTGCTGGCGCCTTCACGGGCGGCCACAAACCCCACGGCCAGGAGAGCGATCTCCACATCTTGGCCCAGAAGGAGGGAGAATCCCTGCGCAAGTACATCCAGAGGTTCAGCCGCGTGCAACACAATATTCCCGACGTCCACCCTGCCGCGGTTATCAGCGCGTTCCACCAGAACGTGCGTAACCGCCGCATGAGGGAAGAGATGGCCATGACTAAGATTCGGGATGTCAGCGAGCTCTACGCTCTAGCTGACAAGTGCGCGCGCACCGAAGAGGGGAGGAGACTCCCCGGAGAGGATACTGGCTCAGGAGGAAGCGACAGTGAGGACGCCGCCCCGGCAAAGAAGAGCCGGCGGCGGAACAACCGAAGAAAGAAGAGCAAGGAGGTGCTAGTCGTTGAGCAGTCCGGCAAGGAGGCTCCTGCCAAGAAGGCACAGGCTGGCGGTTCCGGCAAGGAGCCTGCCCCTGTAGCGGCAGCCGACAAGCAGGACGGCTCCGACAAGCAATATTGCAAGATCCACCGCACCAAGGGCCACGACCTTCAGAACTGCAAGCGAGTCGAGTACCACGTAGAACAGCAGAAGGCTGAATACGAGCGTCGCGACAAGGAGAAGGCCCAAGGTGGCGGAGGAGAGCCCAGCAAGAAGCGGCCATTCAATGGCCGGGGAGGACGCCGCGGCAAGGCCAAGCAGCGGCAAGGTGATCGACCTCCCCGGGGCCGCGACAAGGATGAGGAAGAAGACGACGACGACGACATGGAGGAAGGAGATAACAGCGAACAGGAGTTCCAAAAGGCCACAGAAGTCCTGTGTGTCGACGGAGGCGCCTCTCTGCACACTTCCCACCGCCAACTCAAGCAGTGGGTGCGGGAAGTAAACGCAGCTGAGCCGCCCGTCGAGTCTCGCAGACTGCTGAAGTGGTCCAGCACGCCCATCATTTTTGACCTTGAGGATCACCCTGACCGCACAACGGCGGTCGGGTGCTTGCCGATGTTGGTCTCACCAACTATCCGCAACCTCAAGGTCACGAAAATGTTGGTTGACGGCGGGGCCGGCTTGAACTTGATCTCCTCAGCTGTGATCAAGAAACTCCAGATCCCAGACGGTGAGCTCGAAGAAACCGGGTTGTTCCAAGGAATAAACCCGGGAAGGAGCAAGCCGAAGGGGAAGATTACACTGCCCGTGACCTTTGGCGGGGAGCTCAACTTCAGGACGGAGAGGATAACCTTCGACGTTGCCGATATCCCATTGCTATACAATGGGATACTTGGACGTCCTGCCCTCGCCAAGTTCATGGCAGCTTCCCACTATGCCTACAACGTACTCAAGATGCCGGGGCCGATAAGCGTCATCTCTGTCCCTGGCGACAAGAAGGACGTGCTTATCTGCGCCGACAAGATATACCGGGATGCAGCAGCCGCAGCAGAAAGCAACACACTTGCCGCTGAAGCTCCCGGGGGGAAGACCAAGACCAAGTCCGGCAAGAGCTCTGGGGCCCACTCCGGCAAACGCACCTCCTCGGAGTGCTGCGCTGCCGTCGAGGACGCACCATCGAGCTCCACCGGCAAGTGCAAGAAGGGGATGGCCGCTCCACCGGCAACCAAGAAGGTGTCCGCCAAGGAGGACGGCACTGGTGGTACCTTCACCATCAGTGCTACGCTCGACAACAAATAGGAAAGCGCGCTCGTTGCCTTCCTGCGGGCGAATGTCGATGTGTTTGCGTGGCAACCATCTGACATCCCCGGCGTTCCCAGGAAGGTAATTGAGCACAAGCTTGCTGTTTGTCCTCATGCGCGGCCCGTCAAGCAGAAGGTCAGGAAGCAAGCCGTGGAGCGCCAAGAATTCATCGCCGAAGAGATAAAGAAGTTGGAAGCAGCAGGCCTAGTTAGAGGCGTGATCCATCCTACGTGGTTTGCCAATCCAGTTGTCGTACGCAAGGCCAATGGGAAGTGGAGACTCTGTATAGACTTCACTGATGTGAATAAAGCATGTCCCAAGGATCCATTTCCCTTGCCGCGTATTGACCAGATTGTTGACTCCACCGCTGGATGTGAGCTGCTTTCCTTCCTTGATGCATACTCAGGATACCACCAGATCTTTATGGCCAAGGAAGATGAAGAGAAGACTGCATTCATTACTCCATGCGGCACATACTGCTTTATACGCATGCCCTTTGGATTGAAGAATGCAGGCTCGACATTTGCAAGGGTGGTGCACACTGCTTTTGAGCCACAGATACACAGAAATGTGGAAGCCTACATGGATGATATAGTGGTCAAGAGCAAGAGCAAAGATACCCTGATCCAAGACTTAGAGGAAACCTTTGAGAATCTGCGCAAGATCCAGCTCAAGTTGAACCCCGAGAAGTGCGTCTTCGGAGTCCCCTCCGGCAAGCTTCTCGGGTTCTTTGTGTCCCAGAGGGGGATTGAGGCCAATCCCGACAAGATCAAAGCCATCGAGCAGATTGAGGCCCCGAAGCGCGTCAAAGATGTAAGGAGACTTGCTGGTTGTGTAGCTGCCCTCAGTAGGTTCATTTCAAAGTCTGCAGAACGCGCCCTGCCTTTCTTCAAAATCTTGAAGAAGGCAGGTCCCATGAAATGGACTCCGGAAGCGGAGGCAGCGCTGCAAGACTTGAAAGGATACCTGTCCACCACTCCAATACTTGTCGCACCTAGGCCACAAGAAAAGTTGCTGCTATACTTAGCAGCAACCAATCAAGTGTTTAGTGTTGCGTTAGTAGCAGAGAGGGAGGCGGATGAGGAATCTACACCACCGGCAAGCGAATCCAGCGACAAGCAGGGGGCTTCCCCGACAAGCTCTGGCTCCGACAAGGACAAGTCTGCGCAGGAACAAGGAGAAGTGCGAAGGAAGATGGTGCAGCGCCCAGTGTATTTTGTAAGTTCCCTTCTGCAGGGGGCTAGATCAAGATACTCTGGGGTGCAGAAGTTGCTTTTCGGCCTCCTCATGGCCTCGAGAAAGCTGCGCCATTACTTCCAAGCACACGAGATAACGGTGGTCACTCGCTTTCCGTTGAAGAGGATATTGCAGAATCCAGAAGCAATAGGCAGGATCGTCGAGTGGGCATTGGAGCTGTCAAGCTTTGGTCTCAAGTTTGAGAGTACTTCGACCATACAGAGCAGAGCTTTGGCAGAATTCATAGCAGAATGGACCCCAACACCAGATGAAGAAGTTCCAGAGACAAGCACCCCCGTCCAAGAAGCGAGCAGTGAATGGGTAATGTACTTTGATGGTGCTTTCTCGCTGCAAGGCGCCGGTGCCGGCGTGGTACTCATAGCGCCCACCGGAGAGCACCTCAAGTATGTTGTCCAGATGCACTTTCCCAAGGAGCAAGCGACAAACAATACTGCTGAGTATGAAGGTTTGCTTGCCGGCCTCAGAATTGCGGCCGAACTTGGGATCAAGAAGTTGATTGTGCGGGGAGATTCACAGTTGGTGGTCCGGCAAGTGAACAAGAGTTACCAGAGCCCTTTGATGGAAGCCTATGTTGATGAAGTGAGGAAGCTTGAAGAGCACTTTGAGGGTCTGCAAATGGAGCACGTCCCAAGAGCTCAAAATGATATTGCTGATGGCCTTTCAAAGTGTGCTGCGATGAAGTTACCTGTGGAACCAGGGACCTTCCTGCTCAAGCTAACTCAACCATCCGTTACACCATCAGTTGGGCAAAGTAAGAAGAGAAAGTTGGTCTCCGGCGACTACTTGCCGGCGGATCTTCCCGAAGCCGCCGCCAAGGTCCCCAAGATCAGCAGCCAAGATGCTGAGGAACAGTTTGCTCCTGCAGATCCAAGGGTCTGTACAGTTGAAGCAAGCGTTCCCGACAAGCCTTGCCCCGGCAGGCTTGCCGGGGGACCATCAGCTCCGGCAGAACCGCAGGTTCTTGCCGTAGAAGCTGAGGTTCCCGCAGCAGCCCTCATGCCTTTAGTCCTTGTTGTTGAGCCTCAGGCTCCAGCATGGGCACAGCAGATCGTTCGTTTTCTGCAAACTGGAGAACTTCCCGACGACCCAGAAGAGATAGAGAAAATAACCAGGCAGTCAAGTATGTACCAGTTCGTTGGCAATGAACTGTACAGAAGAAGACTCAATGGTGTCAGGTTGAAGTGCATATCCAGAGAAGATGGACAGAAGCTGTTGGCAGAGATACATGGAGGCATATGTGGCCACCACATTGGCGCAAGGGCACTTGCCGGGAAGGCGTTCCGACAAGGGTTCTTCTGGCCAGAAGCCCTCCAAGATGCAACTGCACAAGTAACCAAGTGTGAAGTGTGCCAGTTCCATGCCAAGCAAATTCACCAGCCAGCTCAAGCTCTCCAGACGATCCCTTTGTCCTGGCCCTTCTCGGTCTGGGGGCTCGATATCCTCGGCCCCTTTCCCCGCGCAGTCGGGGGCTTTGAGTACTTGTACGTTGCGATTGACAAGTTCACAGAGTGGCCAGAAGTGGAACCAGTGAGAAAGGTGACAGCACAGTCAGCAGTCAGGTTCTTCAGGTCAATTGTTTGCCGTTTCAGAATCCCTAACAGGATCATCACCGACAACGGCACACAGTTTACTAGTCGCACCTTCATGCAGTACGTCCAAGACCTTGGCGCCAAGGTCTGCTTCGCTTCTGTTGCTCACCCGAGGAGCAATGGTCAAGCGGAGAGGGCCAATGCTGAAGTGTTGCGCGGACTCAAGACAAGAACCTTCGACAGGCTGCGTAAGTGCGGAAGAAACTGGATAGAGGAGTTACCGGCGGCTCTTTGGTCGATCAGGACGACACCAAGTCGAGCCACCGGACAGACACCCTTTGCTCTTGTCTATGGAGCAGAGGCAGTTCTCCCCACGGAACTCGTATACGGATCTCCTCGAGTGCTCGCTTATGATGAGCTCGAGCAAGAGCAACTGCGACAAGATGATGCATTGCTCCTTGAGGAGGAACGTCTCCAGGCTGTTGTACGAGCTGCTCGATACCAGCAAGCCTTGCGTCGCTACCATAGCCGCAAGGTCAAGGCCAGGAGTCTCGAGGAAGGCGACCTTGTTCTTCGGCGTGTTCAGTCCGCCAAGAATTCCAACAAGTTGACGCCGAAGTGGGAAGGCCCTTATCGGGTGAGACAAGTCACAAGGCCCGGCGCTGTCCGCCTTGAGACCGAAGAAGGCTTACCGGTGAGCAACTCCTGGAACATAGAGCATCTTCGCAAGTTTCACCCATAAGGCGCGGTTGCCGTGATCCGCTCCGGCAACCACCTTTTGTACAAGTCTTGCCGCTGTTGCATGTAAACCTTTGTACAAAGCCGGGCGCAGATCCCGTGCATCAGTAAAGCTTTTGTGCTTCGCACTACTTGTCATTTCCATGCTTTTCTTTGATATTTGCATGTATTATCTGACACATTGTGCAATGCACATCCCCGGTAAGCACTGGCAGGCCGTGAGGCTATATACTTGTTTTCCCTCCTCTTTTTCTTTCCCTCTTAAGCAGAAGGAGTATTCCTCGTGCACAAGTTTGCCGGGGGGGAAGGAGATGGAGGTATGAACCAAGTATTGTTCAAGAAAGAGAAGCCTTGTCGGGGAGCAAGCAATTTATGAAAGCTAAGTTACCAGAATTTGAGCAATTCAAATTTTTAAATTTTAGTTGTATTCCTTGAACAACCACACTTTGTATGGAAAACCTGTGCGCGGAGGAACCTACCCGTGGCTAGCCGCACCCTTACTTTGTTTTCGAGCACGCTCAACGACTTAAGTGAGCTGCGACAAGTGTCGCGCCCTTACTTCGTTTTCGAGTTCGCTCAGCAAGCTAAGTGCGCTGCGACTAGCTGCGGCAAGGTTTCTTGCCGGTAAGGCCTTTGCCAGCAGGCTGCTAAGAGTCCAGCACTCAGCGCTCGCGGCAAGGGCCCCTTGCCGGCAAGTCCCCTAAGAGCGTAGGGCAAGAAAACATACAAAGTGGAGGACCATAAACAAGGGAGATAACACCGCATTGATTGATCAAAATAAGAATTGTATATCACAAAGATAACTTGCCGCAATAACTAATTGATTCATGTCCATAACATACTTTGCAGCGGCAAAGGGAACAGAAAGAAAGAAGCCTAATCTACGCGGTCACCTTCACGCCTCGTGACCTTGTTCACCTTGGCGACGATGTGGGCGACCTGCGCCTTCAATGCCTCCTGATCTGCGTCGTCCGGCAAGGTGCGGAGGACGTTGACGAGGTTGATGCCGGGGTTGCGGTAGACGATCTTCGTCAAGACGCGCTCCAAGGTGCCCATACAGAGCCGACGCGACTCGTCGGCCAACTGCACGGGGAGCTTCTCCCGCAGCCGTGCAAGCGCCGGCGCGATTCCCCTGAAGAAGAGACTTAACTTGGCGCTGTGGGGGAGGTCCTCGTCGGGAGAGTACACGAGGTGCTCCGCCCTCAGCGCCATCATCTCCTTATCAATGCTGGTAGCAGAGGTGACCAGCTCGTCGGTCCACTGCTCCACCGTCCGGCTGAAGTTGTTCGCTGAGACGGCGGCGCTCTCCACCAAGTTCCGCTCCTTGCGGAGCTCGTCCTTCAGCTTCGTCTCGCGGTCCCGGGCGGCGTCGAGCGAATCAGTCAAAGTGGAGACCTTCAACTCTAAGTCAGCGATTGAATCCTTGGCGGCAGTGAGCTCGTCGCCTTTCTTGGAGAGACGTACCTGCAAGTCAGAGTTGGTGTGGGCATCTTTCTCCCGCTCCACATTGAGCGCGGTGACTCTGTCCTCGCTCGCCTTCAGGTACCGCTCCAGCTGCTCCACCTTAAGCTCCTGGTCCCTCTTGGCATTCTCTGCGGCGGCGGCAGCATCCTTTGCCTCCTTCAAGGCCCCGCCGATGGCCTGCTCCCGGGCGGTGAGTTCGTCGTCATGGGCGTCGAGCTCGACCTTCCGCTGGTTGAGCGCCCCCTCCCGCCGAGACAACTCCTCGGTGGCCAGCCGCTGCCGCTCTTCTGCCTCAGCCTTCTCCAGGAGGAAGGCTTGCTGCTCCCCGGCAAGCTCTTCCCGCTCCTCCACCAAGTTGTGGAGGGCTGCCTGGTTGGCGGCGCGGAGCTCCGCGGCGCGCTTCTCCAAATCAGCTCCAGCCTTGGCGGTGAGAGCTTCCCGGGACTCCAGTTTCGCCTGCCTGGCCCGGTACAGGGCCAGGAGCTGGCGAAGAAGCTTCTCCTCTTCGGGCTCATCACTCCCGCCAAGCGCTTCAACAACCTTCAACCCCGCGGAGGCGAGGACCTCTCCATCATAGGTCTCTCCCTCCACGGGGGCTCGCGACGAGGACGCCCACGGGACTTGTATGAAGATCCCGTTGGGGGCCTCAAGATAGACGCCCGACCGCTCCCTGGAGGCGGAGGGGTCGGCGGCCGATGCAGCGCTTGACGCTCCTGCTGCCTCCGGGCCAGCAGTGTGGTCGCCGGTCCCCTCTCCAGCCGCGGCGTCTGCGGTCGGGGCGGTCTCCTCAGCGGCAGGCTCGTCGGCTCCAGCCATGCCTTCAGTAGCAGTGGTGTTGCCGCCGTCGCCGTGCACGCCCTCCTCGCCGGCGGTCTCCGTCTCCATCCGCTCCAGTGCAGGAGGATCTAGCAGAAGAAAAGGGAAAGAAAGAGTCAAGCAAATATCCAAAAAGACAAGTTCAAAAGGAAGATATTGCAAGACTCACCTTCGCGGACTTCTTCAACGACAGGCTCCCTCGCCGGGGAGTTCTCCCTTGGTGCCGGAGTGGTGGCCCCTGCTGGCGGAGGGCCGCCTGCGCCCTCCCTTGGCGGGGTGCTCACCCTTGTCGGGCTGCTCACCCTTGGCGGGGTGCCCGCCCTTGGCGGGGTGCCCGTCCTTGGCGGAGCGTTCTCCCTCGCTGGGGAGTTCACCCTTGGCGGGGAGGGTGGAGCAAGTAGCTCGTCGGGTGCGGTCTCCGGGCGCTCCTGCGGCTGCGGCTCCACTTCTGCACAAGACAAACAAGACAACAAAATATCAGTACAAACAACAACCTCAAGCGCGCCCGCCAAGCAGAAATATAAAAACCAGACTTACGCTGGGGGCTGCGCTGGGGGCTGCTCCTCGGAGCAGCAGGTTGGTCCGGCAAGCTTGCCGCGGGCACGTCTCCGGTGGCCGCGGCGGGCGAGTCGTCTTCAACCTCAACCACAGGGATCTTGGCCCTCTTCGACATCCGCTGTGCCAGGGTCCTGAGAGCAAAACAAAAACAAGATCAGAATCATCAAGGAAGATCAAGCCAAAATCAAAGAAATTACAAGTTGCAAGTACTTACTCCTCTTCCTCGTCGTCGGAGCTGAGGGCGGAGAAGTCGAACTCCACCTGAGATGCTCCCGCGCGAGGAGCAGGAGGAGAAGGCACCCTCGGGCGCTTGGCGGTCTCCGGGGCTGTGGGCTGCGAAGCCCCAGCCTCCGTCGTCGCCGAGGGCCGAGGAGCAGAAGTAGCAGCCGTTCCGCTCCGGGAGGACCCTCCACCGCTTGGCGCTGGTGCGCGGGGCGCCTCCGTTGCGACTTGGCTCGCCCTGGTGGCGCGCGTCGCCCGGCGCGCAGGCTGCTGTCGAGGCGCCTGTGGCCTCGTCGCCGTAGCCACCTTGCGGAGGCGCTTCCTTGGTTGCTGCGTGGGACTTGCCGGAGGCGGGGAGTTCTCTGAGGACGAGGAGGCATCGTCGTCAAGTCCCAGAGATCCACCAGTATCTTCATCAGCCTCGACGTCCTCCTCCTCCCCGGCAGGCCCGCTGGACCCAGCACCATGCCCGGCGGCCTCGCTCCCTCCGGCGGCCCCGCTCCCTCCGGCGACCTCGCTCCCTCCGGCGGCCTCGCTCACCCCGGCAACCCCGGCTATCCCGGCAAACCTCAAGGAAGGTACCCCGGCAAACTCATCGGGCGGAAGTTTGAGCAACCTGAGGATTTCTGCCTCCTCTGCTCGGCTCGCCTCGTCCGCGGCCTGCGCCTCGTCCACGGTATATCCAAAGTCACCCGCCGCCGCGGCTGCGGCGGCCTCCTCCATCCTGGAGGCGATGTAGGCTATATCCCGAGCCGTAGTGGCCCGGGTGAGGCCCCTGTTCTCCTCGGTGTTCTTGGGCGTCTCGACCAAGTTGTCGAAAAAGCTCAGCACAGTAGCCGGCGGAGGGTCGATCCAGGTGGGGATGACACCGTGGGAGTCGCACGCTGGCATCATCGCGCGCAAGGAATCCCGAGCGGTGCTGTTGCACAGCGGCACCACTCCCCGGGAAGGTTCGAACCACTCCGGGTGGGCCGGGTCATGCTTGAAGAGCTCTCGGACCATCCCCTTCAGCTCCAAAGCAGTGAAATTGAAGTTTAATCCAGGGCGCAGCCTCATGATATCCGCCGCATTGCCGAATTCCCAGGCGGCCCTCTTCCTTTCTTGTAAGGGGGTGATGCGGCGGCGGAGGAAATCTGCCCCAACCTCTCCGATGGTCAGATTGGCTACCCGGAGACGAATAATCCTGATGAGGGCAATATTGAGCTTGCTGTCCTCCGGGGCCAATTCGCTCCAATCTCTGCCGCGCACTATGGCAGTTGTGCGCGGCGCGGTGAAAGGCTCCAGCTTATCCTCCACTACCCAGCACCAATCTGCACACCATTCTTCCCACTTGCCGCGGAGTTCTCCCTTCAGGTATGAATCCTTCTTGTTCAGCCGGAAGATCCAGGAGATGCCGCCGGAGAGGGGAGCGCCAGCCTCTACTCTAGGCATAAAGAAATGGCGGAAAAGGGCTACATTTGGATGGATCCCAACATAGTTTTCGCACAGATGTACGAAAACAGCCATCGTAAGGATGGCGTTGGGGGTAAAGTCTAGGAGGTGGAGGCCATATGTGTTCATGATATCGCAAAAGAACTCCGAGAACGGAGGGCACAATCCACAATGGAAGAAAGCAGCGAAGAAGAAGTACCCGCCGGGGAACATATCTTTGGCGACGGCGGGGAAGGCTCTGGTGCGGGGATGAGCTTTGGTCTCCCCCGACCAGAACAGATAGTACTTGTTCCGCAGCTCCTTCGCGCCAAGCCTTGGCACGAAGACCACGCTCCTCTTCCGCAGGGCGGCCAGCTTCGCCGCCTGCTCGGACTTCTCCTTCTTGGCCTTGTCCGCTTTCGCCTTGTCGCTCTTCGGAGCCATGGCGGAGGCGGCGAGGGAAGAGGCGAGGAGCTCGATGGCGCCGCGGATGCGGAAGACGGCGGAGGAGGGGCGGAGGCAAGAAGCAGCGGGGGTTTCTGGAGAGTTAAGACGCAATGAAGACGAAGGAGGGAACTGCCCCTGCTTCCTCTGCTTTTAAGGGGGAAGTGGGGGACGCTCCGCATTTCCCACTAAAGAACAGGCCACGATCTCTCCCACGACGCCGCAATCGACGCGTGCCGTTAGGGAGGGATGCGGCGGATGCGGAAGGGGATACGGCTTGCCGTGGGCCGCGCGTGCCCGTGCACTGTTTTGGGCCTGGCCCAACAGCGCTCGGCACCGTGTGTGGCCCAGGCCCGGGGGCTCCTGTCGGTGTACTAAGATAGGGGTACCTTAGTACCCCAACTTGTGCACGGGCAGTAGCAGCTTCCCGCGGTAGGGCTCACCACGTGCTCGCCAAGAACCTTTCCGGTCCCTATGAAGCCATTCAAGAACAAAGTATACAAGTCAGAAGATCAAGGCCCCGGCAAGAGGAGCTTGCCGGGAAGGCCGCACCAGGCTCAAGATTATCACGTTAGCACAAGACCCTGGCAAGAGGAGCTTGCCAGGAAGGCCAAGGAATGCACACCTCAAGAAATGCCTCGGCGCATCACGCGCCCCGGCAGGACCCGGAGAGCGACAAGCTTCCGGGCCCGGCAAGGTCACGGCCCCGGCAAGGTGCTTGCCGGGGGGAAACTTATGCTGTGTGCCCGCGCTCCAGCTCATCTGCCCACGCGTCGTCCTGGGGTCCTTCCAGGGACGCGTGGCGGAAGGCTGTGCAGCCTGGGGCACACGGTGGCAAGCCACGGTGACGAGGCTACCGCCGTGGCGAACGGAGAAGCATGGACGGACACTTTTGGGGTCGACGGTGATGGGCATTTAATGCCCTTGTCCCCCACTGTCAAGGTTAGGTGAAGACCACTGTTCATCCACTGTTCACGCACTATTCCCGCACTGTTACAACTACCACCAAAATTACACTTTTACCCTCTTCTACGTTGACACCTGTTGGTGACCCCTTTGAGCTATAAAAGGAGGCCCATGCGCAACGTAGAAGGGGTTCGGAACCTAAGCAACTCTCTCGCTCGGTGTAGCTAGTACTGTAGCTCTTCAAGCTCCCGAGCTCAATACAACCAAGGCAGGAGTAGGGTTTTACGCGTCCGCGCGGCCCGAACCTGGGTAAACTGCCCGCGTGCGCCCCTCGATCTGCTCTTCGTGCTCCCTCCGCTCCCTTACCGCAACGTAGAAGGGACTCCGGTCCCATAGGTGCTCGTGGGAGGACAGTTTCCCCCGACATAACGGTAACAACCACAAGGACCACACAACACAAGAGACAAGAAAGCACAGTTGTAGCATGATACCAACATAGACAGAATGGTTCTAGATGTTGAACGCAAAAAAAGATTCAATCTCAGATGGTTCATTGAGCATGCACAAATGACTTAAGATAACAGGACATGTTCTACACTAATTTTACACAAATCATTATCAATTACAATTTACAACAGACTTAAAACAAAACACCATAGTGTTGGGGAACGTAGCAGAATTCAAAAAAATTCCTACGCTTCACCAAGATCAATCTAAGAAGTCATCTAGCAACGAGCACAATGGAGTGCATCTACATACCCTTTGTAGATCACGTGCGGAAGCGTTCGAAGGAACGTGGATGAAGTAGTCGTACTCTTCGCGTTCCTCGTCACCGATGATCCCAGTGCCGAACGGACGGCACCTCCGCGTTCAACACATGCACGGTACAGCGACGTCTCCTCCTTCTTGATCCAGCAAGGGCGGAGGAGAGGTTGTCGGAGATCCAGCAGCACGACGGCGTGGTGGTGGATGCAACAGGAAATCCTGCAGGGCTTCGCCGGCGCCCTGCGTAAGGAGTAGGAAGTGTGACGGGAGGGGGGGAGAGGCGCCAGAGGCTTGCGGTGCGGCTGGCCTCTCCCCCCCCCCACTATATATAGGGGCCAGGGGGGGCGCCGGCCGTGGGAGATAAGATCTCCAGGGGGCGGCGGCCAGGGGGGTAGACTTGCCCCCCAAGGCATAGGGGGCGCCCCCTCCCCCTAGGGTTTCAACCCTAGGCGCATGGAGGGGGGACCATGTGGTGCGCCAGCCCACCAGGGGCTGGCCCCTTCCCCCTTGCGGCCTAGGGGACCCACCGGGATGGGTGGCCCCACCCGGTGGACCCCCGGGACCCCTCCGGTGGTCCCGGGACACTCCCGGTGACCCCCGGAGTTCACCCGATGGCCAAAACTGGACTTCCTATATATCATTCTTTACCTCCGGACCATTCCGGAACTCCTCGTGACGTCCGGGATCTCATGCGGGACTCCAAACAACATTCGGGTTTCCATGTGCATGTATCTCTACAACCCTAGCGTCACCGAACCTTAAGTGTGTAGACCCTACGGGTTCGGGAGACACGCAGACATGACCGAGACGACTCTCCGGTCAATAACCAACAGCGGGATCTGGATACCCATGTTGGTTCCCACGTGTTCCTCGATGATCTCATCGGATGAACCACTGTGTCAAGGATTCACTCAATCCCGTATGTTATTCCCTTTGTCTATCGGTACGGTACTTGCCCGAGATTCGATCGTCGGTATGCCCGATACCTTGTTCAATCTCATCATGGCAAGTCTCTTTACTTGTTCCGTAATCCATCATCCCGTGACTAACTCCTTAGTCACTTTGAGCTCATTATGATGATGTCTTACCGAGTGGGCCCAGAGGTACCTCTCCGTCATACGGAGTGACAATATCCCAGTCTCGGTTCGTACCAACTCAACAGACACTTTCGGAGATACCCGTTGCGTACCTTTATAGCCACCCAGTTACATTGTGACGTTTGGCACACCCAAAGTATTCCTACGGCATCCGGGAGTTGCACAACCTCATGGTCTAAGGAATAAATACTTGACACCGGAAAAGCTTAGGCATTACGAACTATACGATCTCGTGCTAGGCTCAGGATTGGGTCTTGTCCATCACATCATTCTCCTAATGATGTGATCCCATTATCACTGACATCCTATGTCCATGGTCAGGAAACCGTGACCATCTGTTGATTAACAAGCTAGTAACTAGAGGCTTACCAGGGACACATTGTGGTCTATATATTCACACATGTATCGCTGTTTCCGTACAATACAATTCAAGCATGAATAACAGACAATTATCATGAACAAGGAAATATAATAATAATACTTTTATTATTGCCTCTAGGGCATATTTCCAACAGTCTCCCACTTGCACTAGAGTCAATAATCTAGTTACATTGTGATGAATCGAACACCCATAGAGTTCTGGTGTTGATCATGTTTTGCCCGTGGAAGAGGTTTAGTCAACGGGTCTGCAACATTCAGATCCGTATGCACTTTACAAATATCTATGTCTCCATCTTGAACATAATTTCGGATGGAGTTGAAACGGCGCTTGATGTGCTTGGTCTTCTTGTGAAACCTGGGCTCCTTGGTAATGGCAATAGCTCCAGTGTTGTCACAGAAGAGAGTCATCGGGCTTGACGCGCTTGGAATGACTCCTAGGTCGGTGATGAACTCCTTCATCCAGACTCTTTCTTGTGCTGCTTCGCAAGCAGCTATGTACTCCGCTTCACATGTAGAATGCGCCACGACGCTCTACTTGCAACTGCACCAGCTGACTGCTCCACCATTCAAAATATACACGTATCCGGTTTGTGACTTAGAGTCATCCAGATCTGTGTCGAAGCTAGCATCGACGTAACCCTTTACGACGAGATCCTCGTCACCTCCATAAACGAGAAACAAATCCTTAGTCCTCTTCAGGTACTTTAGGATGTTCTTGACCGCTGTCCAGTGTTCCATACCGGGACCACTTTGGTACCTCCCTACCAAACTTATGGCAAGGTTCACATCAGGTCTGGTACACAGCATGGCATACATGATAGAACCTATGGCTGAGGCATAGGGAATGACACTCATCTTTTCTCTATCTTCTGCCGTGGTCGGGGACTGAGCCTTGCTCAATCTCATACCTTGCAAAACAGGCAAGAACCCCTTCTTGGACTGATCCATATTGAACTTCTTCAATATCTTGTCAAGGTATGTACTTTGTGAAAGACCGATGAGGCGTCTTGATCTATCTCTATAGATTTTGATGCCTAATATGTAAGCAGCTTCTCCAAGGTCCTTCATTGAAAAACTCTTATTCAAGTAGGCCTTTACACTTTCCAAGAATTCTATATCATTTCCCGTCAGCAATATGTCATCCACATATAATATGAGAAATGCTACAGAGCTCCCACTCACTTTCTTGTAAATACAGGCTTCTCCCCAAGTCTGTATAAAGCCAAACGCTTTGATCACATCATTAAAGCGAATATTCCAACTCCGAGATGCTTGCACCAGCCCGTAGATCGACCGCTGGAGCTTGCATACTTTGTTAGCATTCTTTGGATCGACAAAACCTTCCGGCTGCATCATATACAGTTCTTCCTTGAGGAAGCCATTAAGGAATGATGTTTTGACGTCCATTTGGCATATCTCATAATCATAGAATGCGGCAATTGCTAACATGATTCGGACGGACTTTAGCATCGCTACGGGAGAGAAAGTCTTGTCGTAGTCAATCCCTTAAACTTGTCGATAACCCTTAGCGACAAGCCGAGCCTTATAGATGGTCACATTACCATCCGCGTCTGTCTTCTTCTTAAATATCCATTTATTTTCTATGGCGTGCCTATCATCAGGCAAGTCCACCAAAGTCCATACTTTGTTTTCATACATGGATTCTATCTCGGATTTCATGGCTCCAAGCCATTTATTGGAATCCGGGCCCGCCATCGCTTCTTCATAGTTCGAAGGTTCACCGTTGTCTAACAACATGATTTCCATGACAGGGTTGCCGTACCACTCTGGTGCGGAACGTGTCCTTGTGGACCTTCGAAGTTCAGTAGTAACTTGATCTGTATCTTCATGGTCATCATCATTAACTTCCTCCCTTGTCGGTGCAGGCACCTCAGGAACAATTTCCTGCGCTGCGCTACTTTCCGGTTCGGGAGGGGTGACTGTCACCTCATCAAGTTCTACTTTCCTCCCACTCACTTCTTTCGAGAGAAACTCTTTCTCCAGAAAGGATCCATTCTTGGCAACAAAGACCTTGCCTTCGGATATGTGGTAGAAGGTGTACCCAATCGTTTCCTTTGGGTATCCTATGAAGACGCATTTTTCCGATTTGGGTTCGAGCTTCTCAGGTTGAAGTTTCTTGACATAAGCATCGCAACCCCAAACTTTTAGAAACGACAGCTTAGGTTTCTTGCCAAACCAAAGTTCATATGGTGTCGTCTCAATGGATTTCGACGGAGCCCTATTTAAAGTGAATGCGGCAGTCTCTAAAGCATAACCCCAAAAAGATAGCGGTAAGTCGGTGAGAGACATCATAGATCGCACCATGTCCAACAGGGTACGATTTCGACGTTCGGACACACTGTTACGCTGAGGTGTTCCGGGCGGTGTCAATTGTGAAACAATTCCACAGTTCCTAAGGTGCGTGCCAAATTCATGACTCAAATATTCACCCCCACGATCCGATCGCAAGAACTTTATTTTTCTGTCACGTTGATTCTCAACCTCATTCTGAAATTCCTTGAACTTTTCAAAGGTCTCAGACTTGTCCTTCATCAAGTAGATATACCCATATCTACTCAAGTCATCTGTGAGGGTGAGAACATAACGATAGCCTCCGCGAGCCTCAACACTCATTGGACCGCACACATCGGTATGTATGATTTCCAATAAGTTGGTTGCTCGCTCCATTGTTCCGGAGAACGGAGTCTTGGTCATCTTGCCTAAGAGGCATGGTTCGCACGTGTCAAATGATTCATAATCAAGAGACTCCAGAAGTCCATCAGCATGAAGCTTCTTCATACGTTTGACACCAATATGACAAAGGCGGCAATGCCACAAGTATGTGGGACTATCATTGTCAACTTTACATCTTTTGGCATTCACACTATGAACATGTGTATCATCACGATCGAGATTCATCAAAAATAAACCATTGACCAGCGGGGCATGACCATAAAACATATCTCTCAAATAAATAGAACAACCATTATTCTCGGATTTAAATGAGTAGCCATCTCGCATCAAACGAGATCCAGATACAATGTTCATGCTCAAAGCTGGTACTAAATAACAATTATTAAGGTTTAACACTAATCCCGAGGGTAGATGTAGAGGCAGCGTGCCGACGGCGATCACATCGACCTTGGAACCATTCCCGACGCGCATCGTCACCTCGTCCTTCGCCAGTCTCCGCTTATTCCGCAACTCCTGCTTAGAGTTACAAATATGAGCAACTGCACCGGTATCAAATACCCAGGAGCTACTATGAGCACTGGTAAGGTACACATCAATAACATGTATATCACATATACCTTTGATGTTGCCGGCCTTCTTGTCCGCTAAGTATTTGGGGCAGTTCCGCTTCCAGTGACCCGTTCCCTTGCAATAAAAGCACTCAGTCTCAGGCTTGGGTCCATACTTTGGCTTCTTCCCGGCAACTGGCATACCGGGCGCGGCAACTCCCTTGCCGTCCTTCTTGAAGTTCTTCTTACCCTTGCCCTTCTTGAACTTAGTGGTTTTATTGACCATCAACACTTTATGCTCTTTCTTGATCTCCACCTCCGCTGATTTCAGCATTGAATACACCTCGGGAATGGACTTCTCCATCCCCTGCATATTGAAGTTCAACACGAAGCTCTTGTAGCTTGGTGGGAGCGACTGGAGGATTCTGTCAACGACCGCTTCGTCTGGGAGATTCATTCCCAACTGAGACAAGTGGTTGTGCAACCCAGAAATCTTGAGGATGTGCTCACTCACAGAACTGTTTTCCTCCATCTTACAGCTGTAGAATGCGTTGGAGACATCATATCTCTCAACTCGGGCATGAGCCTGGAAAACCATTTTCAGCTCTTGGAACATCTCATATGCCCCGTGGTGCTCAAAATGCTTTTGAAGCCTCGATTCTAAGTTGTAGAGCATGCCGCACTAAACCAGGGAGTAATCATCACAACGCGACTGCCAAGCGTTCATAACATCTTGGTTTGCCGGGGCGGGAGCGTCACCTAGCGGTGCTTCTAGGACATAAGTTTTCTTGGCAGCTATGAGGATGATCCTCAGGTTACGGACCCAGTCCGTGTAGTTGCTACCATCGTCTTTCAGCTTGGATTTCTGTAGGAACGCGTTGAAGTTGAGGGTGACATGAGCGTGGGCCATTTGATCTACAAGACATATTGTAAAGAATTTATACTAAGTTCATGATAATTAAGTTCATCTTAATCAAATTTTAATGAATCCCACTCAGATTGACATCTCTCTAGTCATCTAAGTGATACATGATCCGAATCGACTAGCCCGTGTCCGATCATCATGTGAGACGGACTAGTTATCAACGGTGAACATCTTCATGTTGATCGTATCTTCTATACGACTCATGTTCGACCTTTCGGTCTTCCGTGTTCCGAGGCCATGTCTGTACATGCTAGGCTCGTCAAGTGAACCCTAAGTGTATTGCGTGTGTAAATCTGGCTTACACCCGTTGTATGCGAACGTTAGAACCTATCACACCCGATCATCACGTGGTGCTTCGGAACAACGATCCTTAGCAACGGTGCACAGTTAGGGGGAACACAATTCTTGAAATTTTAGTGAGAGATCATCTTATTTACTACCGTCATTCTAAGTAAACAAGATGCATAAACATGATAAACATCACATGCAATCAAATAAAGTGACATGATATGGCCAATATCATCTTGCTCCTTCGATCTCCATCTTCGGGGCACCATGATCATCTTTGTCACCGGCACGACACCATGATCTCCATCATCATGATCTCCATCATCGTGTCTTCATGAAGTCGTCACACCAATTATTACTTCTACTACTATGGCTAACGTTTAGCAATAAAGTAAAGTAATTACATGGCGTTATTCAGTGACACGCAGGTCATACAATAATTAAGACAACTCCTACGGCTCCTGCCGGTTGTCATTATCATCGAGATGCAAGTCGTGATTCCCTATTACAAGAACATGATCAATCTCATACATCACATATATCATTCATCACATCTTCTTGGCCATACCACATCACATAGCACATGCTGCAAGAACAAGTTAGACGACCTCTAATTGTTGTTGCAAGTTTTACGTGGCTTCTATAGGTTTTCTAGCAAGAACGTTTCTTACCTACGCCAAAACCACAACGTGATTTGTCAATTTCTATTTACCCTTCATAAGGACCCTGTTCATCGAATCCGATCCGACTAAAGTGGGAGAGACAGACACCCGCCAGCCACGTTATGCATCTAGTGCATGTCTGTCGGTGGAACCAGTCTCACGTAAGCGTACGTGTAAGGTCGGTCCGGGCCGCTTCATCCCACGATGCCGCCGAATCAAGATTGGACTAGTAACGGCAAGAAAATTGAGCAAACTCAACGCCCACAACTTGTTTGTGTTCTACTCGTGCAAGATGCTACGCAAAGACCTAGCTCAGATGCCACTGTTGGGGAACGTAGCAGAATTCAAAAAATTTCCTACGCTTCACCAAGATCAATCTAAGAAGTCATCTAGCAACGAGCATAATGGAGTGCATCTACATACCCTTTGTAGATCGCGTGCGGAAGCGTTCGAAGGAACGTGGATGAAGTAGTCGTACTCTTCGCGTTCCTCGTCACCGATGATCCCAGCGCCGAACGGACGGCACCTCCGCGTTCAACACACATACGGTACAGCGACGTCTCCTCCTTCTTGATCCAGCAAGGGCGGAGGAGAGGTTGTCGGAGATCCAGCAGCACGACGGCGTGGTGGTGGATGCAACAGGAAATCCTGTAGGGCTTCGCCGACGCCCTGCGTAAGGAGTAGGAAGTGTGACGGGAGGGGGGAGAGGCGCCAGAGGCTTGGGGTGCGGCTGCCCTCTCCCCCCCCCCACTATATATAGGGGCCAGGGGGGGCGTCGTCCCTGGGAGATCAGATCTCCAGGGGGGCGGCGGCCAGGGGGGTAGACTTGCCCCCCAAGGCATAGGGGGCGCCCCCTCCCCCTAGGGTTTCAACCCTAGGCGCATGGAGGGGGGGCCCATGTGGTGCGCTAGCCCACCAGGGGCTGGCCCCTTCCCCCTTGTGGCCTAGGGGACCCACCGGGATGGGTGGCCCCACCCGGTGGACCCCCGGAACCCCTCCGGTGGTCCCGGGACACTCCCGGTGACCCCCGGAGTTCACCCGATGGCCGAAACTGGACTTCCTGTATATCATTCTTTACCTCCGGACCATTCCGGAACTCCTCGTGACGTCCGGGATCTCATCCGGGACTCCGGACAACATTCTGGTTTCCATGTGCATGTATCTCTACAACCCTAGCGTCACCGAACCTTAAGTGTGTAGACCCTACGGGTTCGGGAGACACGCAGACATGACCGAGACGACTCTCTGGTCAATAACCAACAGCGGGATCTGGATACCCATGTTGGTTCCCACGTGTTCCTCGATGATCTCATCGGATGAACCACTGTGTCAAGGATTCACTCAATCCCGTATGTTATTCCCTTTGTCTATCGGTACGGTACTTGCCCGAGATTCGATCGTCGGTATGCCCGATACCTTGTTCAATCTCGTCATGGCAAGTCTCTTTACTCGTTCCGTAATCCATCATCCCGTGACTAACTCCTTAGTCACTTTGAGCTCATTATGATGATGTCTTACCGAGTGGGCCCAGAGGTACCTCTCCGTCATACGGAGTGACAATATCCCAGTCTCGGTTCGTACCAACTCAACAGACACTTCCGGAGATACCCGTTGCGTACCTTTATAGCCACCCAGTTACGTTGTGACGTTTGGCACACCCAAAGTATTCCTACGGCATCCGGGAGTTGCACAACCTCATGGTCTAAGGAATAAATACTTGACACCGGAAAAGCTTAGGCATTACGAACTATACGATCTCGTGCTAGGCTCAGGATTGGGTCTTGTCCATCACATCATTCTCCTAATGATGTGATCCCGTTATCACTGACATCCTATGTCCATGGTCAGGAAACCGTGACATCTGTTGATCAACGAGCTAGTAACTAGAGGCTTACCAGGGACACATTGTGGTCTATATATTCACACATGTATCGCTGTTTCCGTACAATACAATTCAAGCATGAATAACAGACAATTATCATGAACAAGGAAATATAATAATAATACTTTTATTATTGCCTCTAGGGCATATTTCCAACACATAGCTTCTGCATCACATAGGGAATCAACACAATGGCATCATGGCCCATCGACCAAAGAAAAAAATAAAATAATGGGATAGACCGAAGACTTATCTAGTCAGAGAAGATAGCGTTGATGTAGTTGCAGCACGGCTACCTCAAGACTGTGAATGTGGTGCCATGGTCGGGGTTGATGCGCTCGAGCAAGGTAAGCATCATGGCCTCGTCGGGTCTGTGAGAATAAGAAAAGTATTAGCTATATTGCCCAGTAGGACTAGCTAGCATCCAGAGCATGCATTAACTGGACACATATTCCCTTTAACAAAATGATAAGAGTATCATCAGGATCATTACCTTCCCTCTTGCTGAAGTAGCAATGTTCGTTCTTTCTGCTCCATGGCTGGCCTAAACAAAACCGCCTTGAAGAATAGAAAGAAGTCGCAGGTTTATCAACGACAGCAAAACAACAGTGTGACCTAAAGAAGAAGAATAGAAAGAGGTCTCAGGTTTATCAAGCATAGCAAAACAGCAGTGTGACCATCAGTGATAGAACTGAATATAAAACAAAAGAGTTCTCAGGTTTAGACTCTAAAGGAAGAGCTAGTTATGCATGATGTCTCAGGTTTAAACAAAAGATCAAGATCGCAATTTTAACAAGAGATATGTAGTCAGTCCAATTGAACAAGATCTGGACAGTAGCATTATGAGTATTTAAGTGGAGATGTAGCAGGCAATCAAATGAAGCAACTTAATTGTTTGATGGCATTCACCATAGTAGATAGTACTAACCCTATTACACATGCATGCAGAAATGATTTGCTCAAACAATGGCTAACTGAATTCACAATTAAGGAAATTTGGACTCAAGCTTAGTCAGTCCAGCATAATCCATAAACAATGGCTAATTGAATTCATAACTAGTACTATGAGTAGATGTGTCTGTGTATTAACCAGATATTCACCATGATTTATGCCCTCGTAGCGCTCGATTAAGTCACTCCAACTGAACAAATGACAAGTGAAGGAGTTTGTCAGCACTATACAGTAGTACTATTAATTGTAGAGTGGATATACAGAGACAAGTAATCAAATTTATGCATCATGTACAAGTTTCAACACTATACGACTATGCATGTAGTGTAGATATTGAATGCCGTCGACTGGTACTTGTTTAACTTGAGGCTGTGTGTGCTTGCATTAGACCCAATCGCAGGTGGGCATAGGAGCAGCTGAATCTAACAGCAGGATTACAGTCAGAGGTAAATCAAAAGCATCGTCTGACTAAGTGGTCACTGAACACAAGGAGAGCACCCTCCCCAACACTGTAGCTACGTCTGAAGTCTGATGGCATGCCAAAGTTTATTCTACCATAGAGTAATTCTACAAATACACTGTAGAGTAATTTGGACATGCGAATCACAATGGTAATTGGTAAATTACTTCTGATCAAACCGGGAGGGAGCACTGAAATAGCAGGGGATTCATTGATCGGTGAACGTACCCGTCATTGGTCCTCGAGACGAGGTTGGGCTCCACGGCGGCGTCCACGATGCGGCTGAGCTCCTCGTGCCGCCACTGGGAGAAGCGCCCATGGACCAGATCAGGTCGTCTCCGTTGACGATCTTGCGCTTCTCCTTCACGGACTTGTCGCTGGCCCTCCGGCGCCCGGGATCACACACGAGTGAGCTCGTACCAGAGCGGGCACACCCCTCCACCGCCTCCCCCCTCGCCGGCCTCCGCGTCCTCGCCCTCGTCATCCTCCATGGGCGGGAGGAGGACGCAGTCGGCCCCCGCAGCGACAACCCACAGGAACAGCGCGCGGCGATAGCCGGCCCCTTATTTCCATTCCGCAGCGAGCGATGATGAGAAGAAGTTGGCGGTGCCACCCCATGGCGTGCCGCTCGTGTTGCTCCTGTGGATGCGCGGCAGCGAAGATGAGCGGCAAAGGTAGGGGAGAGGGAGGGGAGGGGAGGGTGCAGACCGGCGGCGAGCGGAGAGGGAAGCAGCGAGCGGAGAGGGAGGCAGATCTGGATCTGGAGCGGCGGTGGGAGGCGGGTGCAAGGGATAGCAGTGGTGAAGTAAGGGGAGGGGTGAGAGGAGGGCGTGGGGAGGCCATGAACGACGGCGAGCTCCGCCGGAGGGAGGTGGCGGCGGCGATGGATCTGGAAGGGAGGAGGTGAGCTCTCTCCATCGGGCGAGACAGCGAGGAGACGGGGGATCTGGAATGGGATCGATCGATGGATGTGGAAACTGGAAAGAAAGGAGGCGGGGGGGCTGATGCAAAATGACCATCTAGGGTTTCGGGGTTGGTGTGGAAGGGTTGAGGACGGCCGTTGGATCCGCGAGCATCCGACGGTGTTTGATGGATGATCCGCGTGATACGTTTACGGACCAATCAGAATGTAGTATGACGTTATGACCATCTAAATTGGTCGTAGTTGACTAAAAATAATTTTTGAGTGTCAAATATGAGTTTTGTTTTGTGAAGAACCTACCATATATTTGTTATAAAATTGGACCAAATAAATTTTCTAAAATACTAGGCCATATTTAATGCATAATAGACCACATGGTTGGGTGTCAAAAACTTGTATCCACCTCTTATAAAAAAGACAAATTTCTGCCGATTCAGCAGGAAGCGGGTCAAATTTGAACTCCGGCTGCCTCATAGTTTGCTATTTATTTTTCCCAAAAATCATTTCTAGGTACAAAAGTATCTATTTAATCAGAGAAACATCAAAAGTTTTCCAAGATTCAACCAGTAGCTAGGAACGGTCAAGCCCGTAGTTTTGATCGAATCTTGAAACGGGCATAAAAAATTCAAAAAAAATCCAAAAAAACTGGAAAAACTCCGCATTGTTTCATTATATGTGACCAAGTTTTCAGGAAAAATAATAAACTTGTAATACGACAATTAATTAAAAAAAGTGTTCTTAGAAATGAGCTATCATGCGTGAAGATTCATGGCTTTCAAGCCAAATGTTCAATCTTATGGCCACATTCATGGCATAGTTTGTTCAAATGATCTCATATTGTGCACAAGGGTTCATCTTGGTATTCCAAACAATTTTGCCTAAGGGAGTTTTCATTTTCTTTGCACAGAAAATTCATTTTCCATTTTTCGAGTGCCCAAAAGGAGGTTTTTTGTGAAGGACCTCCCAAATAATTGTTGCAAAATTGGACCAAATCATTTTTATAAAATACTAGGCCATATTTGATGCACAATTGACCAAATGATTGGGTGTAAAAAGTTTTGATCCACCTCTCGTGAAAAAGACAAATTTCCACCGATTCAGTTGGAAGTGGGTCAAATTTGAATTGTAGCTGCCTTGTAGTTTGCTCTTTATTTTTTCTAAAAATCATTTCTAGGTACATAAGTATCTATTTAATCAGAGAAACACAAAAAAAATTCCAAGATTCAACCACTAGCTAGGAACGGTCATTCCCGCCGTTTTGACCGCATTTTGAAACGGGCATAAAAAATTCAAAAAAATCAAAAAATTGGAAAACCTTCGCATTGTGTCATTATATATGACCAAGTTTCCAGGAAAAATAAAAAACTTGTAATACGGCAATTCTTCTAAAAAAGTGTTCTCAGAAATGAGCTATCATGTGTGAAGATTCATGGCTTTCAAGCCAAATGATCAATCTTATGGCCACATTCATGGCATAGTTTGTTCAAATGATCTCATATTGAGCACAAGGGTGCATATTGGAATGGCAAACAATGTTTCCTAAGGGAGTTTTCACTTTCTTTGGACGAAAAATTCATTTTTCATTTTTCGAGTGCCCAAAAGGAGGTTTTTTTGTGAAGGACATCCCAAATAATTGTGGCAAAATTGGACCAAATCATTTTTATAAAATACTAGGCCGTATTTGATGCACAATTGACCAAATGGTTGGGTGTAAAAAGTTTTGATCCACCTCTCGTGAAAGAGACAAATTTCCGCCGATTTAGTTGGAAGTGGGTCAAATTTGAACTGTAGCTGCCTTGTAGTTTGCTCTTTATTTTTTCTAAAAATCATTTCTAGGTACATAAATATCTATTTAATCAGAGAAACACAAAAAAAATTCCAAGATTCAACCACTAGCTAGGAACGGTCATTCCCGCTGTTTTGACCGCATTTTGAAACGGGCATAAAAAATTCAAAAAAAAATCAAAAAATTGGAAAACCTTCGCATTGTGTCATTATATATGACCAAGTTACCATGAAAAATAAATAACTTGTAATACGGCAATTCTTCTAAAAAAGTGTTCTCAGAAATGAGCTATCATGTGTGAAGATTCATGGCTTTCAAGCCAAATGATCAATCTTATGGCCACATTCATTGTATAGTTTGTTCAAATGATCTCATATTGTGCACAAGGGTGCATCTTGGAATGGCAAACAATGTTTCCTAAGGGAGTTTTCACTTTCTTTGGACGAAAAAATCATTTTCCATTTTTCGAGTGCCCAAAAGGAGGTTTTTTTGTGAAGCACCTCCCAAATAATTGTTGCAAAATTGGACCAAGTCATTTTTATAAAATACTAGGCCATATTTAATGAACAATTGACCAAATGGTTGGGTGTAAAAAGTTTTGATCCACCTCTCGTGAAAAAGACAAATTTCGGCCGATTCAGTTGGAAGCGGGTCAAATTTGAACTGCAGCTCCCTTGTAGTTTCCTATTTATTTTTTACAAAAATCATTTCTAGGTACATAAGTATCTATTTAATCATAGAAACACAAAAAAATACCAAGATTCAACCACTAGTTAGGAACGGTCATTCCCGCCGTTTTGATCGCATTTTGAAAGGGGCATAAAAAAATTAAAAAAAATTAAAAAATTGGAAAACCTTCGAATTGTGTCATTATATATGACCAAGTTACCAGGAAAAATAATAAACTTGTAATACAACAATTCTTTTAAAAAAGTGTTCTCAGAAATGAGCTATCATGCGTGAAGATTCATGGCTTTCAAGCCAAATGATCAATCCTATGGCCACATTCATGGCATAGTTTGTTCAAATGATCTCATATTGTGCACAAGGGTGCATCTTGGAATGGAAAATAATATTGCCTAAGGAAGTTTTCATTTTCTTTGGACGAAAAAATCATTTTCCATTTTTTGAGTGCCCAAAAGGAGGTTTTTTTGTGAAGGACGTCCCAAATAATTGTTGCAAAATTGGACCAAATCAATTTTCTAAAATACTAGGACATATTTAATGCACAATTGATAAAATGGTTGGGTGTAAAAAGTTTTGATCCACCTCTCGTGAAAAAGACAAATTTCCGCCGATTCAGTTGGAAGCGGGTCAAATTTGAACTGCAGCTCCCTCATAGTTTGCTATTTATTTTTTCCAAAAATCATTTCTAGTTACATAAGTACCTATTTAATCGTAAATACATGGTTTGGTGGCGATACGTCGAGGTTTGGGCGGTGGTCGAGGGCCCCAACTCTAGAGCGCGTAAACTCGCATGCCCGCCGCGTGGTCACCACGTGACTATGGCATTGCCATGTGTTCTGGGAGGCCTAGGCATGTCTAGTGGGTTGGGCACTCCCCAGGTAGGTGCTAGGAAGAAAATTACAACATAAGATTCTCACGAGGAGACCGATCGATGCTCAAACATGAATTAGCAGCCAAGTGTTTGATTAGCGGTACGGGAAATGCACATGGATAATGGGCTTGAGTTTTGGTTAAGGATGATCAGTTACTAAGAAGACCGTCTTCACAAATTTTCAGCTCAAAAGGAGGAGTCTAGGTGGTACTTGCTTTGCAAAGTACCACACTGGACATAAATACGAATGTTGAAGCTGGGCTCAAAATAATGAATGGATTGAGCTGGCATTTGGTGGAGGATATTTATTTGGGCATAGGAAAGCACTGTAGAAAATGGATACCATTTGGACATGCCAAAGTGGTACTTCCTTCACAAAGTGTTTTTTTGAACAGAATAGGAAAATGAATATTTTTGAATTATTTTTTAACTAGGCAAGGAAGGTTTTTTACATATTTGACGAAGATATGACCCAAAGAATTTATGAGATTTTTTGGGGAATTTTGGGAATGACATAAATATAGGTTGCTTCACAACCTAGGGCAAAAACTGCCACATGGACATGACACATAGGCAAAACTGATGAGGTGGCGCCTAGTCGTAGCAACCCACCACAATTTACAAGGTTATGACCAACTATATTGGTCATGATCAGCTAGAAATAAGGCAGCGAACCAGTGCTATCTGCTTTATGACCATTTCGTGTAAGGAAATTATGACCTTTCTGACCAAAATGGTCGTTATAGTTTAGGGTTTGGAGCCCCCCGAACAGCTTTTGGCCAATTGGTTTGAAATGGTCATAGATCTATGACCAATTCTTCCAGGGTCACTAACAGAAGGTCATAAGTTGACATATTTCTTGTAGTGGACTCCCTCACCCCTCTCCACAGTTACACGCCTCGGTCATATCGTTGCAGTGCTTAGGTGAAGGCCTGCGCCGGTAGCTTCATCATCACCATCACCATGCTGTCGTGCTAACAAAACTCCCCCGTGACGCTCAATTGGATCAAGATCTCATGGGACATCATCGAGCTGAACGTGTGCTGAAAGCAGAGGTGTCGTACATTCGGTGCTTGGATCGGTTGGATCGCGAAGACGTTCGACTACATCAACTGCGTCACTAGACGCTTCCGCTTTCGGTCTATGAGGGTACATAGACACACTCTCCCCGCTCGTAGTTATGCTTCTCCTAGATAGATCTTGTGTGATCGTAGGATTTTTTTTGAAATACTACGTTCCCCAACAGGTTATGCGGGTGGGAGTAGATAAGATGCTAAAGTAGTTGCTACGCATAAAGGGACGGGTGTATGCATGGTGATGGAGACAAAAAAAATTTAAAGACTTTTGAAAACCCCATCGGGTGCCACTAATGCCCGGGGGAGATGTTGAGCTAAGTAACCACTTGATGACGAAGTGGTGTACCGAGGCAATTGAGTGTGTTGTTTTCAAAAACAGATTGGTTTAAATTGCAACCGTTACTCCAACCTTACATGTGCAATGACTCTACCCTTATATGGGAAAGGGCATTATTGATTACCTAGTCCGTGCTAGCATGGATGACGCATTACTAGTGATGGGAGTGGCGTGGTCACTCTCGGGACGGGGTCGTGCTTGGACAGGCGGCCATGACTGTTTTCACAGGGCACCGGACACACCGTTGGTACCCTCGTGCTTGTGCTATTGTGACGCCCGAAGACCGATGTCCCAGAAGATTCCAGAAGATTCCAGATGTTCCGGGTCTCCCGTGTGTTTCAGTTGTGCTTGCTTTATTTATTTTGCATTGCATCATGTCATCATGCCATCATGTCATTTATTTTTGCATCTCAACCTAAATAAATCGTGTGGACCTTCGGTCCATTTAAATCGAGGGAAGGTGACTTCTCTTTATAACATATAAAAGTCTCTCAATATTTAGGGAGCTATATAATAAATATTCCATTCGTTGGAATTAACCCAACACACTTGCATATTATTTCCCCATGCTTTTCCTACTTCAAGTTTCACCGTCAAAACCTCCCTATAATTATTTTTCCTTTTATCGAGGCTCCTACAAAATTCCGGACATTTTTGGACACTTCTAAATCATAGTCTTTGTTCACACCATTTGAAATAAATTCAAAGGAATTTGAATTTATTTTCCAATCATGCCCCTTTTATATTTTTCTGGGAATCAACGCAATTTTGCGAGTCCAGTAAAATTGATCTCCTGCCTTAATTCTTCCCTAGCCATCTCCTTTCTTTTCTTTCTTCTTGTTGTTTTCTGGTTTAATTTAGAAAATCAGTAAGAGAGAGCTGCAGGGCCCAGCCGCGCCAGGCCTTCCCTCCTCCTTCCTCCCAGCCGCGGCCCATCTGCTCCCAGGCCGGCCTATCCCTTCCCAGCCTCATGTAGCCTCCACTAGGCCCATTCCTCCCAAGGCCCATCTGGCCTCCCGCAACCCTAGCCCGACCACCAGCTCGCTCCTCTCCCCTCGCCCTCTCCCACCGAGCGCCGCCAGAGTCCCGCAACTTCTCCTCGCTCAAGCCCGATTCCATCTCCTCGTCCCCCCCGTCGCTCTCCCCATCTCCCCTCTGTTCCCTTCGCCATCGGGCCTCCTCCCGGCGCCTCGCCGCCACCTCGAGCAGATCTCCAGCGCGCCAACCCGAGCCCCAGCGCCGTGGCCTCCCGTCCCCGCGGCCTCGCCTCCTTCGTGCCATGGCCCCGCGCTCCCTCCTCTCCAGCCTCCTCCATCGCCCCGCGAACCCCCTCCTCTTCTGCGACGGGACCGCGCCAGAGCTCCCCTCGAGCAGCTCCCCTGCGACTGCGCCCCGCGCCCGACGCGCCGCCTCGCCACCCTCGAGCGACGTGGCCTACAGTCCCTCTCCTCCAAGTACCGCAGCGCCTAGGCCGCCGCGCCTTGGGCCTCCACCACCGCACGGCCACGAGCGCTCCGCGCCTCTCCAGCGCCGGCGCCGCCCCAAACTCCTCCGGCAAGGCCGCAGCAGCTCCCCGTCTCCGGCCTCTCTGCCTCGGGTAGCAGCTCGCGGAGCTGCAGCCACCTGCCGCCGTCGTCTTCCTCCAGCAAGTCGCCGCTGCCATGCTGCCGCTGCCATGGCCTCGTCACCCGTGCTGCCGTTTTGTTTTTGTGCTTTGTGTTGCTGCGTTTGGACCTCCGAGATGCACCAAGTTCCACTACGTCACAAGAACCAAGACCACGGCCCGACAAGTACCACGACGACCGAACGGCTACAAGATGACCATCAAGTTCATCTACGAACGAGAACACCGACACAAGACGACCGCGTCAAGTACCACTACTTCCACTACCGTCGCCGAGACCCTCAAGTACCTCTACGGAACGAACGTGTACGACTACCTTCGGTGAAGAAACGAGTACAATTGCTTCCTCTCCGAACGGAACGTCTACTTCCACTACCGTCGCCCCGTGTACGGCTACGAACGAGAACAACTACTTCCACTACTATCTCGAACCGCTCTGAGAACGCTTGTTCCGAAGGTATAACCACGAGTCGATGACCCGTGTGATGCTTGTGTTGTATGAGATGTTTGCCCTTGTGTGCACCGTGCCTGTTTCGTCCGTTTGTCATGTTCCTCGGTTGCCTCGTCGCCGACTCGTGGGAACCCGGTGACGGGATCACTCCACTTTCTTCTTGTTCGACTCGCTCGCCATCTTTCTTTTGCCCGGTCTCTCAACGAGTTACCGGAACCGATATGTTGCGTGGCATCATTTTCGGATCGTTGCCGTGGCACCCTTTCCTTCCACCACGGTGACAAGTGCTTCATATCTTCTTCATGTCAACTTTTAATAATAATTGCATAAAACTTGATCATGTCATCCGCATCATGTTAACAACCTTATATGTGTGAATTGTTGTTTGCTTATAATTACTAAACATGCTCATGGGGATTTTCCGGAATTTGTTGTTGTTATTTTCCGGCCTCATTTAAAATGTCTAAATAGTGTAGTTTTATTATGCTTCACCTCTTGCTATGTTAACAAACTTTTAACCTTGTCTGGTAATAAACGGGAGTCAATTAAACAATTAAAATGTGGTTTCTCGTCAATATGCAACTCGTTGCATATTGAGCTCCATTTAACTTGTAGTGTTGTTTGTGCACTTTGCCATGCCATGCATATGTAAACCGGACATGCATCATGCTTGCTTGTGCATCATGACTTGTTTATGCTTGTGTGTTTACCGTGTTGTTTTCTTCTTTCCGGTTGCTTCTCTTGTTAGCTTCAGTTTCGTTCCGGAGTTGTGAGGCTTCTTCTTCGTCTTCTTCATGGATCTTGTTCTTCTCCCTTGCGGAATCCCAGGCAAGATGATCATACCCTTGGATACCTTTACTACCATTGCCATGCTTAGTTGTCTCGATGCTATCGTTACATGTCGCGCTACCCATTTTTATGTCAGCCTCTCCTTGTTGCCATGAAACCTCTAACCTTGAAACCTTCCTAGCAAAACCACTGTTTGGCTATGTTACCCGCTTGCTCAGCCCCTCTTATAGCGTTGTTAGTTGCAGGTGAAGATGAAGTTTGTTCCAGGAGGGAACTTGTTGTTGGCATATCACAATATCTATAATTATTATTTAACACACCTATATACTGGGCATGGGTGGAAGGCTTGGCCTTTTGCTCGGTGTTTTGTTCCACTCATGCCACCTTAGGCGCCGATAAACCGGCATTATGTTCCTTGATTTTGCGTTCCTTACACGATGGGTGGATGGGGACCCCTTGACAGTTCGACTTTGAATAAAACTCCTCCAGCAAGGCCCAACATTGGTTTTAATTTGCTCATAATAACAACTTAATTAATTAATTAAATTGCATAGGGAGTTAGCGCTACCCGAGGATTCTTTCTACATAGCAGGGGGGGCCAGTGCTGATGGTGTTGGTCCCAAACGGGGGTCCTGCAGGGCCACCATGGGGAAACTCGAGGATTGGCTCCAGTAGCATCGCCCATCCGGTCGTGTCCTGAGACGAGATACGCGCGGCTACTATCAGGGTGTCGACACACCGGGAGGTCTTGCTGGACTAGTTTTACCATTGTCGAAATGACTTGTGCTACCGGGAAGCCGAGCCTGATCGGATTTCCCTAAGATAAGGAGTGATGATATTATATTTATCACTTCAGCTAATCGTGAGAGCTTGTGATGGGCTAAGTTGGAACACCCCTGCAGGGTTATGATCTTTCGAAAGCCGTGCCCGCGGTTATGTGGCAGATTGGAATTTGTTAATGTCCGGTTGTAGAAAACTTGACAGAGGATCCTAAGTAAAACACACAACTGTGTGAGTAACCGTGACTGTCTCTTTTCACTTTGAGAAGAGAACACGGTGGGGTTATGTTTGATTCGTATGTAGTTCAGGATCTTTAGCGATCACTACTTTTGCGACCGTTTGCGTAGATGCTCATCTTATTCTGGTACTCGTAAGCTAGCCACCATATTATGCTTAGCCGCTGCTGCAACCTCACCACTTTACCTCTTCCTACCCACAAAGCTTTGCTAGTCTTGATACCCATGGTTATGGGATTGCTGAGTCCTCGTGGCTCACAGTTACTACAACACCAGATGCAGGTTCAGCCGAGTTTGAAGCAGGAGCTGGTTCAAGTTCTTCACTGGGAGCTCGTTGAAGAGTTTGGCTGTATGCTTGTTACGTTTCGACGATCAGTAGTGGTTTCTACTAGGATTCGATCCTGACCTGTGGCTTTATGTTGTTTGGTATCTTTTTTTGATCTTCACCCGTAGTCGGGTTGTGATGTTTTGAATGATGTTTTGCTTATGTAATGTATTGTGTGAAGTGGCGAGTGTAAGCCAACTATCTTCTTTTGCAATTTAATCCCTCTTTTACATGAGTCGTGCAAAGATACCAAACTTGAGATCATTCTAGGATGGGCTTATACCTTTAAGTCGTGCCTCGACACGTAGGAGGTATAGTCCCATCCTGGGCATTACAAGTTGGTATTCAGAGCCTTCTCCGACCTAGAAGCCCCCACTGATTGATCGAATCGTTGACGGTTGAATCTAGGCACACACTTGAAAATGTTTTGAGTCCTATATATATATCGGAGAGTAGGATTTCTTTTGCTCCTCATCTCTTTTCACTCTGGTGAGGACTCCTGACGATTACTCTTGCCTCTTCTACTTTCAAAAATGCACCAATTTTTTTTTAGGATCACGCGAGTATTGTTTGGATTGTTCCGATGTCTTTGTGACGAGAACATTGTTCTCGATGCCTCCTGTCATTAGGGGTTGTGGCAGTGTCCCGGGGAGTTGAGCTCCGAGGTGTTGTCGTCACAAATCCATCGCGGCAGTACTAGAATACTTAAGACGGCCGACATCGAAAACTCTCCTATGCGGTTAGTGGCAAGATAACCCCGACATCACCCAGTACTGGGGAGGTAGTTCGGGAGTATTGCCATAGCTTGTATAGTAGATGCGTTTCGAAGGTCCGAGGTAAACAGTTTCCGAGAACAACTGGTTATGTGTTGAAGGATGGATACAGCTGGATGTAGGTTTAGAGTTGATTGCGCGGTGCTTCCCCTGTATCCCCAACACCTGATTGCATAACTGGAAACTTTCGGAAATTAATAGGTGGGTTCATCTAGTAGTTCTAGGCATTCTTCCAACGGATGCACGATATGAAGTTCGGGGTTCTACATTGAGTGAAGTGGTTTTATGGACTTGTTCTGATCGGGAGTTGCATCTTAAAGGGTCCTTGGCTATGCTGATCTGGGGATTGCAAAACCCTTTTGTAACACGTTCCATGAGCTTTCAGCACGAATATGTCGGACGAAGCTTCTATCTTGTATTTGTTCTATCTGTTCCTTGTTCCTTTTTTTTTATTTACCTTTTGTTCTCCCAAGTGGCTTCTCGTCAAGTTGATGTACCTGCGGAATTCATTCGTTCAATTCTCTGTTCGGATAGATATGTTGCAACATAATCTTCTTCATAAACATATCTATCCTTTGTTCTTGTTTTGATTCTGGTATTCGAGTTGCTTCGATGTCAAATGTTGATTCCATACCTTTCCTAATCGGTATTCTCATATTTCTATGGGAGTGCTAATCCTTCGTGACCATCGAGTTTTTCATGGTAATCCTTTTCAACCGGTGTGCCTTCTCTTCAAGTTATTCCATACGGACACCGTTGAGAAATCTGACGATTTATCTGTATGTTTCATTCATCCCAAGTTGACTTTGTTTTACCCACCCTCCCTCCCTTCTCTTTATGGAGCTGGAATTCTTAATGAAGTATCCATTTTATTCATGTGATATTTCTTCATTCATTTCCTTCAATGTGCTTATCCGATGATTCTCAGGAAGTTGCTCAAGAGCTTCAAGCTCATCATTCTTTTGTTCTCAAATTCTGCCGGTGGATGTAATTCAAGATTTCGGTGTTGATCTTATCCTTTTTCCTCGTTTCACAATGCTTTCTTATTCCGGTGCACCAATTAATCATTCTCCTCTTGTTATTCATATCCGGAGTGCTGAAGATTCATAATTCCATTCTTAATCCGTTCAAACTATTTTGAGGATTGTCATCTTATTCAAGCCAATTAATTCAACCGGTGCAATATCTCTCAAGCAATCTTTTTCCAATGGTGATTTCTTTTGAGTGGGCCCTAACCCACAGGTCTTTTCCCAGGATCTTACCTGACTCTTCTTTTCCGGAGAATTCTTTTCAAGTGTGATGTAAGAATGATTCCCATCAGTCACATGCCTTCTCCAAGATCGCTTTCAAATTCTTGTTCATCATTGGTTCAACCTTTTAATTCTTCATTTTACCGGAGTGCCTATACAATTCATGGTGGTGTATCTCATCGTCTTCTCACATTTGAAGACCGAAGAAGTGTTCTTGAAGATTCATGGTTCTAGCTTCATGCCATCCTCATTATTGTTCCGATTGTGAGGAATTCTTTTATACCATCCGAAGCATTTCACGAATTCTTTTCTTTGTGATCCTCCGAAGGCCATCATTTCAGAATATTTCTTCGTTCTCAGTTTTCAACTTCGTCCTCCAAATATTCTTCATTGATGTCTTTTCGTTCGTCTCCATATTCTTACGGTGGTTCTTTCAAGATTACTCTTCCGTTGTTATCGTTTTAATTCATTTGTTCTTTTCATAATCCTACCGGTGCTTCGTTGAAGATTTACCCAAGGTTGTGCTAGATCTCTCTTTAATTCTTTGCAACGAGAATAAGTAGTATGCCAAATCCTTTGGTTGTCATCAATTTAATTGGTGAAGGTTATGCATGACATAATTCTTATTCTTATTCCTTCAAGGTGATTTAATTCTTTTGTCTGGAGCTTGTTCATCATATCATATTCTCGGTCCTAAGTTGTCCATCTTGTTTTTTCCGGAGCTCCAAGTTATTCCAATTATATCATTTCAAAGCTCCATCTAATTCATCACAGGCCTTGAATCTTATTCTTTTCATCTTTCACTTCTCATGCTTTCATTACCGGAGTTCTCTTGGTGGTTCATCATCATTTAATTCATCCTCGAAGTCTTCATCAAGATTCTTGTTGGAGCTCAAGCATTCTTCATCTTGCTTTCCAATTGCAATCCTTTCTACCTTATCTTTTCAGATGGTGTTATGTCATTCTTGACAATTCCTTCATGTTTCATGACTCACGAGTTATCAAGAATGAGATAATTAAAACCATCATTTTCCTTGTTCAGGAGATCTTTCCAACCTTTCAATTTATTTGTTGGAGTAATCTTGGGTTGTATTTCACCTAAAAACTTTCCCTAAGGATTGTTGCTATTATGGTGCTTATAATGACCCAAGTTCTTCATTTATCATTCCGGTGAAATAAGTTTTTCATCTCCTTGTTGATCTCAATCCATTCAATTGTTTCCGTTAGTGGCTGGTTGTCACCTCTTAATTTTGAGATGTTTTCCATAAGCCCACATCAAGCTTATTCTTTCGTTGTTGAATTCCAACAACTCTGTTCAACCCTTCTTTGTAAGGAGGATTTCCTAATTCATTTCTGGGAGAAGTTGTCTTTTTCTTCTCCGTTAAATTCTTTCATTGATTTATATGTTATTCTTTCATTCCGGAGGTATTGTGATGTTGCTCTCTCCAAACCATCATCTCGTTTTGTCAAGATCTTATTCTTCCCTTGCCTATCTTTTAACCGAAGTGTTGTATTCTTCATTCAAGTTCCGTCATCTTATAAAGTTTTGCCTATCTTTTTAACCGGAGTGCTGTCTGAATCCTTCTTACCCCATGTGCCATTCTTTTAATTGTTCCGGAGGCTGTGTGTTGTTGTTTTCATCAAGTATCATTCCAACTTGGCAAGTTCATGTTCAATTCCTTTGATTTTCAGACGGAGTGTTGTCCAAATTCAGTCATTCTTATTCCTTGGCCATACCATTGCAGTTTCATATTCTTTTGGTTCGTAAGCTCTTGTTTCATGTCTTTCAACCTACAAGGTTCTCGTAATGTTCCTTGTTCATCCTTTTACCGGAGTGCTCTTAACTTCGTTCATCTCCGTTGCATTCTTCTTTCAATTTGTTCAACCTCTCAAGGTTCTTTGGTTTCACTCGTCTGTCAAAGAAGCAACTTTGTTTTACCTCTTCCTCTTCCGTTTTTTATCTGGTGCTGTCTCTAGGATCTCGGGTCGAGATCCTCTGTTAGTGTGAGAGAGTTGTGACGCCCGAAGACCGACGTCCCAGTAGATTCCAGAAGATTCCAGATGTTCCGGGTCTCCCGTGTGTTTCAGTTGTGATTGCTTTATTTATTTTGCATTGCATCATGTCATTTATTTTTGCATCTCAACCTAAATAAATCGTGTGGACCTTCGGTCCATTTAAATCGAGGGAAGGTGACTTCTCTTTATAACATATAAAAGTCTCTCAATATTTAGGGAGCTATATAATAAATATTACATTCGTTGGAATTAACCCAACACACTTGCATATTATTTCCCCATGCTTTTCCTACTTCAAGTTTCACCGTCAAAACCTCCCTATAATTCTTTTTCCTTTTATCGAGGCTCCTACAAAATTCCGGACATTTTTGGACACTTCTAAATCATAGTCTTTGTTCACACCATTTGAAATAAATTCAAAGGAATTTGAATTTATTTTCCAATCATGCCCCTTTTATATTTTTCTGGGAATCAACGCAATTTTGCGAGTCCAGTAAAATTGATCTCCTGCCTTAATTCTTCCCTAGCCATCTCCTTTCTTTTCTTTCTTCTTGTTGTTTTCTGGTTTAATTTAGAAAATCAGTAAGAGAGAGCTGCAGGGCCCAGCCGCGCCAGGCCTTCCCTCCTCCTTCCTCCCAGCCGCGGCCCATCTGCTCCCAGGCCGGCCTATCCCTTCCCAGCCTCATGCAGCCTCCACTAGGCCCATTCCTCCCAAGGCCCATCTGGCCTCCCGCAACCCTAGCCCGACTACCAGCTCGCTCCTCTCCCCTCGCCCTCTCCCACCGAGCGCCGCCAGAGTCCCGCAACTTCTCCTCGCTCGAGCCCGATTCCGTCTCCTCGTCCCCCCCGTCGCTCTCCCCATCTCCCCTCTGTTCCCTTCGCCATCGGGCCTCCTCCCGGCGCCTCGCCGCCACCTCGAGCGGATCTCCGGCGCGCCAACCCGAGCCCCAGCGCCGTGGCCTCCCGTCCCCGCGGCCTCGCCTCATTCGTGCCATGGCCCCGCGCTCCCTCCTCTCCAGCCTCCTCCATCGCCCCGCGAACCCCCTCCTCTTCTGCGACGGGACCGCGCCAGAGCTCCCCTCGAGCAGCTCCCCTGCGACTGCGCCCCGCGCCCGACGCGCCCGCCTCGCCACCCTCGAGCGACGTGGCCTACAGTCCCTCTCCTCCAAGTACCGCAGCGCCTAGGCCGCCGCGCCTCGGGCCTCCACCACCGCACGGCCACGAGCGCTCCGCGCCTCTCCAGCGCCGGCGCCGCCCCAAACTCCTCCGGCAAGGCCGCAGCAGCTCCCCGTCTCCGGCCTCTCTGCCTCGGGTAGCAGCTCGCGGAGCTACAGCCACCTGCCGCCGTCGTCTTCCTCCAGCAAGTCGTCGCTGCCATGCTGCCGCTGCCATGGCCTCGTCACCCGTGCTGCCGTTTTGTTTTTGTGCTTTGTGTTGCTGCGTTTGGACCTCCGAGATGCACCAAGTTCCACTACGTCACAAGAACCAAGACCACGGCCCGACAAGTACCACGACCAAGTACCAGGACGACCGAACGGCTACAAGATGACCATCAAGTTCATCTACGAACGAGAACACCGACACAAGACGAACGCGTCAAGTACCACTACTTCCACTACCGTCGCCGAGACCCTCAAGTACCTCTACGGAACGAACGTGTACGACTACCTTCGGTGAAGAAACGAGTACAACTACTTCCTCTCCGAACGGAACGTCTACTTCCACTACCGTCGCCCCGTGTCCGGCTACGAACGAGAACAACTACTTCCACTACTATCTCGAACCGCTCCGAGAACGCTTGTTCCGAAGGTATAACCACGAGTCGATGACCCGTGTGATGCTTGTGTTGTATGAGATGTTTGCCCTTGTGTGCACCGTGCCCGTTTCGTCCGTTTGTCATGTTCCTCGGTTGCCTCGTCGCCGACTCGTGGGAACCCGGTGACGGGATCACTCCACTTTCTTCTTGTTCGACTCGCTCACCATCTTTCTTTTGCCCGGTCTCTCAACGAGTTACCGGAACCGATATGTTGCATGGCATCATTTTCGGATCGTTGCCGTGGCACCCTTTCCTTCCACCACGGTGACAAGTGCTTCATATCTTCTTCATGTCAACTTTTAATAATAATTGCATAAAACTTGATCATGTCATCCGCATCATGTTAACAACCTTATATGTGTGAATTGTTGTTTGCTTATAATTACTAAACATGCTCATGGGGATTTTCCGGAATTTGTTGTTGTTATTTTCCGGCCTCATTTAAAATGTCTAAATAGTGTAGTTTTATTATGCTTCACCTCTTGCTATGTTAACAAACTTTTAACCTTGTCTGGTAATAAACGGGAGTCAATTAAATAATTAAAATGTGGTGTTTCGTCAATATGCAACTCGTTGCATATTGAGCTCCATTTAACTTGTAGTGTTGTTTGTGCACTTTGCCATGCCATGCATATGTAAACCGGACATGCATCATGCTTGCTTGTGCATCATGACTTGTTTATGCTTGTGTGTTTACCATGTTGTTTTCTTCTTTCCGGTTGCTTCTCTTGTTAGCTTCGGTTTCGTTCCGGAGTTGTGAGGCTTCTTCTTCGTCTTCTTCATGGATCTTGTTCTTCTCCCTTGCGGAATCCCAGGCAAGATGATCATACCCTTGGATACCTTTACTACCATTGCCATGCTTAGTTGTCTCGATGCTATCGTTACATGTCGCGCTACCCATTTTTATGTCAGCCTCTCCTTGTTGCCATGAAACCTCTAACCTTGAAACCTTCCTAGCAAAACCACTGTTTGGCTATGTTACCCGCTTGCTCAGCCCCTCTTATAGCGTTGTTAGTTGCAGGTGAAGATGAAGTTTGTCCCAGGAGGGAACTTGTTGTTGGCATATCACAATATCTATAATTATTATTTAACACACCTATATACTGGGCATGGGTGGAAGGCTTGGCCTTTTGCTCGGTGTTTTGTTCCACTCATGCCACCTTAGGCGCCGATAAACCGGCATTATGTTCCTTGATTTTGCGTTCCTTACATGATGGGTGGATGGGGACCCCTTGACAGTTCGACTTTGAATAAAACTCCTCCAGCAAGGCCCAACATTGGTTTTAATTTGCTCATAATAACAACTTAATTAATTAATTAAATTGCATAGGGAGTTAGCGCTACCCGAGGATTCTTTCTACATAGCAGGGGGCCAGTGCTGATGGTGTTGGTCCCAAACGGGGGTCCTGCAGGGCCACCACGGGGAAACTCGAGGATTGGCTCCTGTAGCATCGCCCATCCGGTCGTGTCCTGAGACGAGATACGCGCGGCTACTATCAGGGTGTCGACACACCAGGAGGTCTTGCTGGACTAGTTTTACCATTGTCGAAATGACTTGTGCTACCGGGAAGCCGAGCCTGATCGGATTTCCCTAAGATAAGGAGTGATGATATTATATTTATCACTTCAGCTAATCGTGAGAGCTTGTGATGGGCTAAGTTGGAACACCCCTGCAGGGTTATGATCTTTCGAAAGCCGTGCCCGCGGTTATGTGGCAGATTGGAATTTGTTAATGTCCGGTTGTAGAAAACTTGACAGAGGATCCTAAGTAAAACACACAACTGTGTGAGTAACCGTGACTGTCTCTTTTCACTTTGAGAAGAGAACACGGTGGGGTTATGTTTGATTCGTATGTAGTTCAGGATCTTTAGCGATCACTACTTTTGCGACCGTTTGCGTAGATGCTCATCTTATTCTGGTACTCGTAAGCTAGCCACCATATTATTCTTAGCCGTTGCTGCAACCTCACCACTTTACCTCTTCCTACCCACAAAGCTTTGCTAGTCTTGATACCCATGGTTATGGGATTGCTGAGTCCTCGTGGCTCACAGTTACTACAACACCAGATGCAGGTTCAGCCGAGTTTGAAGCAGGAGCTGGTTCAAGTTCTTCACTGGGAGCTCGTTGAAGAGTTTGGCCGTATGCTTGTTACGTTTCGACGATCAGTAGTGGTTTCTACTAGGATTCGATCCTGACCTGTGGCTTTATGTTGTTTGGTATCTTTCTTTTGATCTTCACCCGTAGTCGGGTTGTGATGTTTTGAATGATGTTTTGCTTATGTAATGTATTGTGTGAAGTGGCGAGTGTAAGTCAACTATCTTCTTTTGCAATTTAATCCCTCTTTTACATGAGTCGTGCAAAGATACCAAACTTGAGATCATTCTAGGGTGGGCTTATACCTTTAAGTCGTGCCTCGACACGTAGGAGGTATAGTCCCATCCTGGGCATTACAGCTATGTGTTGAATATGGGAGCGTGGCTCCACAGGATTAAACATGTGAGCATGATTGTGGCACGGGGGGTTGATATCAATCGAGTGGACTCCATGTAGTAATCGGGTGCTTACCTCGGGTACTTGAGGTACCGCGGGTCGTGGATGACACAAAAGCTTCCCGAATCTTGTGGGTAAAGTGTGCAACCTCTGCAGAGTGTAAAACTATTCGAATAATCGTGTCCACGGTCAAGGATAGTTGAGTAACCGCTCTTGGGCTACGTCCATTGTATATGTGGTGTGTGTGTGTGGTTGTGTGGAGAAAACTATTTGAGGCAAATCAAATGACTTGACATGTTGATTAAGCTGGAATTGAATCAGACTTTGTTTATGTTGATATATCTGACCTGTTCACATGAATATTTGAATTCTCTTGATGCATTCTTTATAAGGTGTTAGGACATGTCATTGCACTCAAAACTAGTTTTCTGCAAAATTTTCCTACTTAGTGTTATATCATGCATTGCCATACCTTGTTCCAAAACATGGGTTGCTTGCGAGTACATTCAAAGTACTCATTGGCTTGCCACTGGTTATTTTATTGCCCAGGCATGAAAGAACAAGATATAATGAAGAGTACCTAGGTGACGAACATGCGAGCTAGGACGCTTCTCAGTCAGAATGTCTATAGGTTAAGGCAGATGGCATGGGTCCAAGTTTTCATTGAAGATTTCCGTTGCGATGATATACTCAAGACTTGACCATAATGGTCCTGCTTGTGTAAGACGGTATGTATGGATGTAAGACTCTTGAAATTCAGCTTTTGTGTGTTCAGTGAGCATTGATCTCTGGGATCACTGTACACGTGCATTCGGTGATCACGACTTATGAGTCGGGGTCCCCACACTTAATGAGTAACAAAAACCAGGATTTGACATAACATTGATCATACACACATTACATATAACATTTGTAAAACCTAGAAACACTCCCAAATCTACAAACACACCAAATCAACAATGACCTAGAATCACAAGACCTGGAATTAGCATTAGATTAACAATATACACAATAGATTTAACATTTGAAGACATACAAACTCACTTAATAATCTTCAAAATTAATAAATCTGAAGCAAAATCCTGCTAAATGCATACAAACCAAACCCTAAAAACAAATCATCGCATATCTAATACAACAAGAACATCACGATAACTTATTCCAAATCAAACATTAACCAGGTAACCCTAACCAGATAAGAATTAGAGAAAATCTAGAGACTACAAAAACCCTAACCAGAGCATGCTAAACAAGAACCCTAACCATACTTCTCGTACTACCACCAAAAACATTACAAAAGGTATAGAAGCGGTAAAAAGGAGATCGAATAGATGAAAATACCTGGAAAGAGGAGATGCAAAAAGGAAATCCCTAAACTAAGAGACCCCCGAGAGATAATCGTGCAAACAAAGGAGCAAAAGAAAATAAAGAAGCACCTTAGTAACTATCAGAACTAGAGAAGATCTAGCAAAAAAAGGAGAGGGGGAAGTCATAGGAGATGAAGAACTCGACAAACCCAAGCTCTAGGTTGGAAGAGGAGAGGACACAGAGCTAGAGAGACCGAGGCAGAGAAGGGAAAGAGACTGACAAAATTCCGAAAGCAAAGAGATAAGGTGAGAAGGGGCGACGCTCGGGTTCCACGGCACGGGCTGGGCTACCAGCCCGTTAACGGGCGGCGCAGAAGCAGCTAACAGGCGCGCGCAAGCCGAACGAGCCCAACAAGAAAAACGACTGACCCAGGTCAGTCGATTCAGTCGATTCGACAAAGCCCATCTCACCAGCAAAAACGGGGCAGAAAAAAAGAAAGAAGCACAAATCTTAAAGCACAATCTAGTGGACACAAAATCAACTGACCCAAAAGTGAAATTTCAGATGACCGAAATGTAGCTAAAAGTGGTGTGTGGAGTAGTATGTACTACTACGCATGTAGAGCCAAACTCTGGAGTCCAAACCGTTACAACTAACAGAGCAGTCCATGTCTCCCTGGTCTCTTGGTCTGGGGATAGCAGAACTCCCTGGCCCCATTGTCGCCTGCTGTTTCTGTAGTTGAAGTGCAAGGAATCCAAAAACTTATAATGCGATGTTTTTGGATTACCCTAACCTCCAGTACGCTGGAGCTAATGGTAGCACATTGTGGATCAGTTTTTGTATGGGAAAAGATGGAACAGAACATGTACTACCAAACTGACAGTCAAATTTGAGTGCACCACACGCACATATGCTAGACAAGCCCAGGCTGGATCGAAATTCATTAGGGATAGAAAGGGAGCACTAGAGCATCATTGCTCTTAGCTACTCGTACCAGGAGCAGAAGCATCTAGGCACTAACTACGCAGGCCAGTGGGGCAGTTAATGATCAGCCCTGTCCTAATGCGTACACAACAGAGGGAAGGCAAAGCTAAATTCTTGTCCAGGCAAAAATAGATCTAACTGCTTGCTTCGATTTTGCCTCATGCATGCACCTGAGGCAGAACACGAGCCCAAGTGGGGATTAGATCTAGTGAGGCCGTGGGGAAGGGCGAATCAGAGATCATGCTCCATGGAAGCCTTTTGACATAACATAATTGCTTATATATAATTAGCATACGACTACTTTATGCATTAGAAATATATGGTACTAAGGCAGCATGATATATCCATGGAGAGAAGGCAGGCATGACCCGAGTGGAGACCGTAAAGGGGGAAGTGTGTTGGCCGAAACACGAACAGGCTAATAACCAATTAAAAGACCGGGAGCACTAGTGTCAGTTGTTCGGCCTGGCTCTCCACGCAACAGCACAACCTTGGCCAGAAAGATGGGGCTCTCTAATCATTCTGAGGAGGCCATAGCTTGGTTTTGGCAAGTTGTTAGAGGCGGAGGGACAGGCAGACAGGGCCCCGGGGCCATGGTTGAGCCCGGGGAGAACAGCTAAACGCAGGGCTAGTACTTGGCCGCTTTGTATATGGTTACGATGCTGGGTGCGTGCCCAAGTACATGCACGGACAATGCCTGCCCGCACGCGCAGCTGGAGAGGCCACCCCTCGACCTCGAGCGCCCAAAACCAAGGGGCCCTTTTCATCCCAGCGACGGCCTTTGCCGTCTCAAGAAGGGAAGGGCCTCCCTGCACTGCCTAGACCTAGAGACCTGCAGCCGCAACAGCTACCGACGCAGGCGGGTGCATGCAGGTGCCCGTGGATTAGCGCCACCCGTCGGAGCTGACGACGCTGAATGAACTGATTACAGTAAGATAATAGATGCGGCAGCATCGGGCAGCAGTTAGCCATGATGATTGTTGTTGTGGGCGCTTGCTTACGGGTCTCGATGCCTCTGCCCCCTGTGACTGACTTCTACACGCGCTGCATCCTTTTGCGCGCCACCCTGTTGTATTTCTGGTCAAACGTGCGTGCACGCGCGGTGTACGGGTGTGTAGAGGTTGCAGGGAGGGATAGGGTCTACGGCTGCGCTGCATGCTCTCTCGTCCTGGTGTTGCTGTTCGTAGATTAAGCTAGTAGACTAGGAAGGCGTAGACCCGTACACTGCATGCACAGGCCTTGTTTTTTCCACACAAAAAGCCTCCAAACAAAGGAAGGAGGCTTCTGTTTCGAGAAGTTTGTTTGTTTCAGATGCTTTTGTTACAGAAGACTAGCCTCTGCTCAAGGGAGTAGCTAGCGAGCGAGTACTACCACCGTCACGGTTTATTGATCTTTATTGTATTTTGTGTCCGATTTTGATCATAAATTTAATTAACAAATTGTTCATGCATGTCATCAAAAGTTATATCATCAAAAACTATATTCAAATACGACTTCAATGATATAATTTTTATTGACATGCATTAATATTTTATTAGTTAAATATTTAATTAAAATTTAGCACGTATTGCGAAGGGGACAAAAAAACTAGAACGGAGGTAGTAGTAGGAATCTACTAAATGGCATCCGGACAGGGGCAATATTAGAATATATACGCAGGTGTTATTAGTCGTTGGATTGGATCAGTAAACATGAGAGAAACAGCTTGGCTGTTGCAGAGGATAATACTGGCGCGTCCACTCAAGCCCAGGTGAGCCACATCATCAAGCAAGGTGCACATGACATGGGGAAAATATCCAGTGATACCAATACTCACATGCTCCCATAGTACCAACTTGAAAATTTCAAATTTAAACATTTCAAAAAAATCTAAAAAAATGAATGTTCAAGCACATATGTCGGCAACCGCTAAAATTTTCAGATCAGAATTCGAAATACACATGGAGAAACAAAAAAGACAAATTCAGATGTGAATAGTGTCATTTGTGCTATTGTCTTCTCTTAATAGTATTCATGACGGAATTCTCTTTTTTGTATCTCGATATATTTTTTGAATTTTGATCTGATTAGGGGTTATCTGGACATGTGTTGTGAACATCCATCATTTTTTTTCAAAATTTAAATGTTTACATTTGGAAATTTTAAATTAGTAGCATGGGAGCATTTGATGGTTGGTAGTATCACCCTATACTTTCCCATGACATGGGAGAAGCACGCCTGCACTTAGTGCACACCACCCTAACAAGTGATGGAACGGGAACTGCCATACCCTTCGTCTTCGTGTCTTTTTTTAACATGATACACACGCAAACACTCGGACATACGTGCACACACGCTCAACTCCATAAGCGCACACACGCACACACACATGCAAAGTCAACTGGGACATAGTATGCCGACCTACAAGCTATGGAGGCCTGGGTGTCCTCAATACCGACAAGTTTGCTCGTGCCTTGAGGCTGAGATGGCTTTGGCTTGAATGGAAAGAGCCGAGCAAACTGTGGGTAGGACTGGGAAACCCTTGCACCGCGGAGGACCACGATTTCTTCTATGCCTCCACTACTATCATCATGGGCAATGGGGCCAAAACGTCTTTTTGGGATTCGCCATGGTTGCTTGGTCGCAAGCCCAAGGAAATTGCACCACTCATTTTTAAGGCCTCGAGGAGAAAGAACTGGAAGGTGCGGGAGGCTCTCAAGGGGAATGCTTGGATGCTCAAGATCAGACAAGACACCGTCATCACCGGCCACCACGTCCGCGAATTTTTTACCCTCTGGATGCTCATTCACGATTTCCAGCTCGACGAACACTCCGAGGACGACATTATATGGAAACACTCTACAGATGGTTTATACTCGGCGTCAACCGCGTACAAGGCGCAGTTCCTTGGTTTGATTCTATCCCCCATGAACTTCATGGTGTGGAAGGTGTGGGCGCCCCCGAAAGTCAAATTCTTCGCTTGGCTGGCCTTGCAAGATCGGATTTGGACCGCCGACCGGCTTGAGCGGCGTGGTTGGCCTAACTGTGGCCTCTGTCCCCTCTGCAAGCGCGAGCAGGAGACGGGCATCCATCTCTTCGTTAAGTGCCGCTTCACTACTAGGCTCTGGCGTTTGATCATTGATAAATATGGCCTTGTGCACATGAACACTAATGACTGGCACCTTGCGGGATCCCTCTTGGAGTGGTGGGATAGGCGAACCAACTTGAGCAACCCGGATCGACGCGCCATGGCCTCTCTTACCATGCTTGTGTCGTGGACAATATGGAATGAGAGGAACGCTAGGGTGTTCCGTCACAAGAATGCACCGCCACCAATCCTACTAAAGCTTATTGTGGATGAGGCCAACCTTTGGGTTACTGCAGGGGCGAAGAAATTAGGGAAAATTGTATTACGCGAGTAATTGTCATGCCGTTCTCTCGGCCTTTTGTAGCACTCTGTAACTCTATTCTCCTCTTATTTAATCGATGAGGCAAATCTTTTGCCTCCGTTTCGAAAAAAAATTCATATCCTTATGACCATTTTCGAGAGACTGACCTGGCACACCATCTTCATATTGACGAAGTTGCCACAAGCGCCTTCGTAGTCGATAGAAACGTCTTCTTCCACTGAACCGCAAAAAATGCGAGCGCCAGTCTGGAGTCTAGGAATTGAACCCTCGTGGGTTTAGAATACCATTGTCCTCCTAACCATCCAGCCGCAGGTTGGTTCGCCTCCGTCTCTGTGTCGACTTGTGTTGTACGAGAGATCTTGTCATTATGGATTTTCTATCGTTGCATAGCCTCTTTGATAGGATTTTCAATGAAATTTCTCCCCTTTTTTAAATCATGAAATTTTACTCTTTAAATGATCGGAGTCCTTCTGAAAAATTTCTTCGGTAATGTTAACGGGGAACGTTCCCTGGGGAGGAGGTCCCACGGAACGCCTCCATAGTCATGTGATAAAAATCGCGCAGTGACAATTTTCTGAAAAAAGTGCCTTCTATACCAAAAACGGTTGTCCTCTTATGAAGTCCATGTATAACTAAAAGTGCTAGAGAAAACGTTCAATGTCAGGCCTCCTTTGGTTCATAGGATAGGATTATCATAGGGATAGGAAATTTGTAGGAAATGAGATGACATGTATCTCTAATTCTATGAGTAGGAATAGGAAAAGAGATGTCATTTGATTCACACCAAAGAAATGATTCAATTGAGTCTAGGCTCATTTTTATTTTCCTATGAAATGTGGAGGATAGGAACCAATCCTATGTAGGAATAGGAATCCTTTCCTATGAACCAAAGGGCTCTAAAGGAAAAATTCCTATAAAAATCCTATCCTATAGAATTTCTATGAAATTCCTCCAAACCAAAGGAGGCCTCATCCTTTCTTGGAGAGCATTCACCAAATATTGCGGTCCTATTTTCTATGTTGGTCCTTTGATTTGTAGGATTGAATTCTACAAAAAAAAATCAAGGATTCCCTTGTTATACATTTCATACGAATTGTAATATCCACTCAAAGTTATTGCAAAGAATTTTTTTTCTCTTTTGTGAAGCAATCGAACAAAGCAAAATGCGTGGGATTCATATGGCCAGAACATTATATAATCCTGTGTTTTTCATATTTTTGCGTTTTTGAAATCGTGTGAACCGAAGAAGCCTTAGCTGTCCGAAGTGGAATCATCAAAACTACAAATGCACCACAGTTTTATGTACCTTTATGCTTTGTAGTTTTCAAAGAAAGGCTTACAAAGCGGTACATCCTCAATCCCCACCCCACCCAGTGGCGGAGCCAGGAAAATCGAATTAGGGGAGCCAAGTGTTGCTAATCTTCATTGGGGAGGGCCGGTGCATCAAAATACTCCAATTTAGTAGCAAATAATCAATTTTTCATATGCATATTAGGCTTAGATGATAAATGTTAGGGGGGCCTCCCCCTGTTGGTCCCCCTGCCTCCTCCACTGCCCCCACCCGCGCGCGCTCTCCTCGACCTTTCATAGTTGTCGCCTCTTTCTTTGGTCTTATGGTCAATGTTGGGGCTGGCAGCTATGACGACTCCCGTTCCTCGAGTAACCACTCTCGTTGGCTTTCCACCGCCAGTTGTGTTTCTTGGATATGAGGTGGATGCATGGTAACACTGGTTGTCGAGTGAACGATTCGAGGTGGCATGACACATCTTGATCAACATGGCTAGCTCGTAAGGATTTTCCTGATGGTCGTGGAAAATCATGGCGGTTTGACAATTTCGGTAGGTAGTGACGGTGTAGGATGCTTACGTCGTGTCGCATCAGACACGTCGTGTGGCGGCGAATTCTTCAATCCACGCGTCTCCTCTCGAGGCTCTTGTACAAGTTGTTTTGCTGGACGCTCTAGGGTTTTCTTTTATTGGCTCCATTTGTCATTTGTACAGTAGTTTTTATGACAATTTACGTGATCCGTTAGGTGAATTCGAGCAATGGTGAGGACGGTAGATAGCAAGGGCGGCGACAGTTCATAACATGACGTGGTGATATGGCCCTTTATTGGATCCGGCAACGGCAATATCAAGGGCTCGATTATTTAGAACCTATCCAGGATGAGAACATATGTCTCGCCGCTGCCGACATTTTGCATTTGTCGCCTTGTTGAAGGCATTGGTACACGCTTTCCCAGATGGAATTCTAGGGCCTGGCCTAATTGGCCGAATATGGCGACGACTATGCGAGTTGTATTCCTCCTTAGCGTTGTCGCCGCCTAAAGACAGGACTCCTCTACACCCCTATGTTGACAGTTGAGTAGTTGATGTTAACAATGTGGTTGTATTTTAATAGTATAGGATGTAAGACACGCCTATACAGTTGTATATCCATGTTCTTTTATTTATCACAAATAATGTTCTTTTATTTATCGTGATTCGATATCTAAGAACTTAAGATATAGCTTCCCTAAGATAGTACGATCATGGATTTCATGGTGCACTTGTTTTTGTGCGTTTTTTTTAATCAACTTGATAATGAATTGGTATTGGCGGACTACTGCCAAGGTAATGATATTTTCGTAGGGAAACACCACTTGGCAGGATAATGAGCTGTGAGCAAAGCTTAAGACACCCAATCAGGGAGAACTCAGTCAAGATATCAATCCTTGAAAAAGAAAAGACGAGACCAAACGCAAGCACGTCGTTACATCAGTGTAAGATCTCACTCAGCGACATGTAATGGTTTGTATACAAGAGCTAAATGTGGATTAACGTTGAACTGGTAGTACTGTGCCTACATAAATAATAAATCCTATAAGAAGCGATACAGCAACGTAAGTTCATTTTTAATCAACGAAAACACTAAAAACCTGACGTAGCATGACAAATCTGACGTTTTTCATGACAATTTATATTAGCGCGATGGTGACAAATTTAATTTGTAAGCACGACAAATTTCTGTCAAAAGAAAAAAGAAGAGCCGAGATGGATTTGCCATTCTGGCCAACTAAAATTGCCATCCTCAAACAACAAAGTTTGCCATAAAAAAATTGAATTTGCTTGGTTAAAATCTGTAGTCAGATTTGTAGTGGAGTCCATAATTAATTAGCAGAAACGGGAAGACTAAAAGCGGCGAAACCGGTGGACCGTAGCAACGCAAAGGCCCGCAGCCAAAACCCGGGGATGCCGGTATAGTGGGGATAAAACTTGCCTGCTCCCTCCTCATGCTCCCATCCGTGCTCCCACTTCATCCTACGGCTGTCCTTCTTCCTTTTTCCTTTCTAATCTAACCATCTCCCCCCTGATTTTACGGGGGTGGGGCCGGGCCTTATTTTGCTCCAATCAAATCTAGCCACGTACGCGGGAGCACGGATGGGCACACGTGAGGGAAGCAGGCAAGTCTCGTCCGTATAGTGGATCGCACATACCCTGACACACAGTACATATAGACAGAAAAAAAAGGAGCTAGAAGTAAAATGAAAAAAGAAATGAATGGAGAAGAGCACACGTCTGGACTCCAACTGTCTTCCTAGCTGGCACAACAAGAACACCAACTCACGCGTCCAGCACAATCCCCTCCCCCATAATCACACACTAAGCATGAGATTACAATCTAATCAGCCCTCGCACGTACCCTCACGAATATTTTCAAACCAGAACAAGCGATCCACGCCTCATTTATTTATTTATTTTAAAAAGATCAGTGAATCAACTAGAAACGACCAAACATAACATGGTAAAATCTGAGCCCAAATGATCAACCAGCGTATAACATGCAAGATGCAAAACCAGGTCAAAAAGGCGCTTGTCCAGACTTGAGAGACGCCAATCTCTGATGCAGAGCAAAAGGAGGGCCAGCGAAGGAAAAGCTAGCCCCAACAAAAACCCCACGGTCCTCAACACTGTTCAAGATGAGCAGTCGCCAAAAAAGCAAAACTAGTTCAAATTTTGAACATGGTGGACTAGATTACACTGTAGTAGTAGTATTATACAGTGGTGTGGTGTGGTGTGGCTAGCTAGCAGGGTAGATTCTGAAGAAAGAAGAAGTGGAAGAAGAGCCTCTCGATCCAGGGAGAGGGGGAGAGAGAATTCACGGCCCCCCTGCAAAACTTGACACTTCTCTTGTCTTGTCTCCGTGTTGTATCGTCGTGCCGTTCGCCGTGGCACCGCTATGGCCCCCACCGGCCCGTGTCCGATCAGCCGCCGGGCCCTCCAAAATCGGCGGCGTATCAGAAAAATTTGAACCCGAAAAAGCTCTCGAGCTTTTCCCTGTTCTTCTCACCCCACCATGCCACGGCATTGTCTCAAGCCGTCCGAGTCATCGGCGTCGTCGTCGTGTCCGGACACTCCTTGGCTGTGCAGGAACTGCCGCATGGCGGCGAGGCCCGGCCCGCGCACGTCGCGATGCCACGCCGCGGTCTCGGCGTCGCGCCCGGCGCCCGCGAGCCGCGCGAGGACGGTGCCGGTGGCGTCGAGGCGCCGAACGGGCCAGCCCCAGCCGTCTGCCATGCGCCGGATCTTGCCGACCTGCGCCGCCGCGAGCACCCGCGTGTTCGCCTTGATCTCGTCTACTGCGGCGGCGAGGCTCTTACGCCCGGCGAGGTAGTCCCCGATCTCCGGCACGCCGATTGCCTTGCGCAGCCCGGCGTGCGAGGCCCGCTCGGGAGCCGACGTTGTCGCGAAGTATTCGCGGAGCTCCTCCACCATGCCCTCACCCAGCATGTCGTCGACACGCCGATCGAGGTATTCGTCAAGAACTGCCTCGTCGACATCGACCCAGAGGAGGCAGCACGGGAACCTGAGCGCCGGCCGGTATCCGGTCGCCGCAGCGGCGAATGGGTCCCGAGGGGCGTGGTTGTCAAATCGCTCGGCGAGGAAGGCGTGAATGAGAGAGTTGGACCCGCCGGCCACCACTGGCACGCGCCCGCGGGCCGCGATGTCGGCCGTCTTGGCGGCGGCGAGCGAGCGGAAGGACGAGGCGGGCAGCTCGCCGGCGTCGGCGCGGACGGCGCCGAGGAGGTGGTGGACGACGCCGCGGCGGTCGGCGAGCATCACCTTGTTGGTGGTGACGTCGAGGCCGCGGTAAAGCTGGATCTTGTCGGCGTTCACCACCTCGCCACCGAGCTCTAGGGCCGCGTCGATGGACAGCTTGGTCTTGCCGGTGCCCGTTGCCCCCACGATCACCACGAGCCTCGTGTCCCCACGTTCTGCCTCCATCTTGGTGCCGCTACAGCTGCAGCTGCAACAACCCCTGACTCTTGTCCTTTCCATGCTCACACTGAGCCATCGCGGCCGCTTATGTGTGCCGCCGACGCCGGCGATGGCCGCGGACGCCATCGGTGAGCGGGCGCCGCTGGCGATCCTGCTGATGAGGCCGCTCATATAGGCGGCTCAATCCCACGCACCCAACCAGTCACCTCGCCACAGTAGCAGCGGGGACTCGCTTATTGCCACGGGTTGGGAGATATCAGCTGAGAGTGCCACGGCATTCTGCCGGAGGGAACACTCCTCATGCGCGGCTTGTTGCTTGCAGTCTTGCACGGCTGGTATTTGTATTTGTGCGACTTACGAGTGTCATTGGCAGTTCATGGGGATAATCGTTGCCTGGCCGCACAGGTTTATATATATAGTCCAGGCAGGCGTAGGGGGAGCTGTGAGCAAGGATATACTCCCTCCGTCCCATAGAGGACATAGTAGTTCATATAATAACATTGAACTATTAAAATTTGGCATGTGTTCTTCTAATTCATAGAACCACCGAGAAAATTCATCCACGGCTGCCTTTGTCCTTCCCTCCTTTGTCGTTGTTGTTGCGGAAGTAGCGTTGGGAGATGCAATACGGGTCGATGCTAATCTGCTCGGTGTCGGAGCTTGATGGGCCGAAGCATCACCGTAGATGTCCTCCTTTGGTGGAAGGCTTGCGGGGACACCGACAACCCAGCCATGGTCCGCGTCGAGGGTATGGAACGCCATGGCGTGGCGCTTCTCCCAAATCCGGCTACAACTTCCTTCTCCGTGCCACCGTGTGTACGAGCGCTCTCACAGCGAGCATGTGGTGCCTCGACTTCGGACGGTCCGCCATAGGGCCGCATCCGGGGATAAAAGGCCTTGCACATTAGCGTCATTGACCTCATACTCTAAGCTTGACGTCGTGTGCATGCAATGTCCAGTAGGTTTTTCACCGGACCCTATGGGCACTGGGGTTAGGGGCACCGTGCACATGGGGTGTCTATAGATATTTCCTTGGTCTCCGTGGGCGCAACCCCTATACCTAGTGGGCACGAGGTGGGCAAGCCCCAACACGTAGGAGGGAGGGTTTTGAGGCTATTTTCTTTGTAATGAGGGTAGGATGACTAGTGTATAAACTTTGCATGACCCCACAATTTAAACCAAACAACTCAACACCTCTTAATAGTGAGATTGTCACACACACACGCACGCACGCATGCGCGCGCGCACACACAGAGACACACTTCCTCATGGATGCGTGCCTTAAATTTAGATCTAGTCCCACCCAGCAAGTTATGGAACAAATTTGCTACACCACTTAGTGGCAACAAATTAAAGGCAACAAGGATTATACACCAAACAAGAGTAGTAAAGGAACAAGTAATAAAAATATGATGAGTTGCTTCCTCTTCATCACAAAATTAAAAATTTCTACTACCTTGTTAACTGTGGTTTGCCACATTATCCTTGTTAAGATAACACATTTGCGTCAAACCAACATTTTTTAATCTTTAGCAGAACCTTAGTGTTCCAAATATGGTATGTATGGAAGACAGTTCCGATATTCAATAAGGTCCATATACATGGATATAAACGATAATACACTAGAAGAATGTATACACCAGTGGAAGGAATTCGGTTCATTAGTTAAGTCAGCTGATATCAACAGCCGAACTAAATCTAGCCATGTCATCCACTTATCCCCGACTAAGACACGTCGAAACTATATATTGAACAAACTTGTCTCTAATACTATATGAACATAATTCCCTCTTTTGTTGCACAATATTGTAAAGTTTGAGTATTATAATGCTAAGGATGTATCCACAAGCGATGAATACTCACAGAAATTCGTAGTACTCCCATCAGCTACCTTAAAACAACCTCCAAGAAAGTTTACTCGCATCAATTAAATGACACGCAATTGCTTATTCGTGGAAAATATTGTTTGTGCCAGTTGTATCTTCACATATAGGGTAATTCATTTAGTTGCATATTTTGAGAACTTATAATTATGTTTAAAAAACTAAAAAAACTTGTTAGTTGCCTATTTAGCTCCACTCTAGTTTAAAACTTGCAAGACACCTATTTATTACCTCCACTCTCAACTTTTTTTATCCTTCATAAAGAGTGGTGTAATATCAAGAGCCAACGACCCGCAATGATTCATTCTTCTCTTCTCGCTCTCCTCCTTTTACATCATCCAAATACTCATTAACTTGAGATAGCTGACCACACCCGTCGTGTGGTCACCATTACTCGGGATCCAATCTTTAATTCTTTAGTATATGACATCCCGCACGTTGTTGCGGGGATGTTTTGTAATATTCTTCAATGAAATTCGAAGATATTCAGAGAAATAATATGAGAACGAAGACATAAGATACATATGATTTATTGTGTTTGGTTATTGTACAGTTGTAAATACTTATATTAAACATAAATATCATAATTGAATGGAGATTTTCGTCCATGTTTGCATGTTGAAGAGACTTTCCTATTTTTCATTATGTGTTATGGTGAACCCTTTTCCATGCATATTCATGATGAGGTGGCATGCTTGCGTGTTAGGAGAAATAGTTTAATGGGGGCTAACTATTTGGATATATAAGATATGCGCTGAGAGCATTCACGGGCACTTCTGTGAGATCGTCAATAAGGCTCCGATGACCCAAATGGATTTCAACTGGCAGGATCTCAGCCTCGACACTTGCGACTTGAACGACCTTGATGTACCATTCACCGAGGAGGAGGTGTGTGTGTGTGTTGCTATTCACCATATTCCTAGCGACAAGGCTCCGGACCGGACGGCTTCACCGATGCTTTCTTTAAACGATGTTTGGTGATCATTAAAGAGGATTTTACGATGGCTATCAACCACTGTGGCAACCTGCATGACACCAACCTTCCATGGCTCAACTCCACCAACATCGTGATGTTCCCTAAAAAAGAGGGTGTAGAGGGTGTGGTCGATTATAGACCTATTAGCCCCATTCACGCATTTGTGACGCTTATAGCGAAAATCCTAGTCATGCGGCTAGTTCCTCACATGAGCACCCTCATTTTCAAAGCCCAGAGTGCATTCATCAAGAGGAGGAGCATCCATGATAAATTCGTGTATGTGCGTAATTTAGGCATAGGCTTCACAAGAGAAAAAAACTTCCTATATTTCAAGCTTGACATCCGAAAGGCGTTTGACTTGGTTCGTTTGGAGCACCTTCTCGATATACTCCAATGTAGGGGCTTCCCTAGCAAGTACAGAGATTTGATTGCTGGTTAGGGGCTTCCCTAGCAAGTACAGAGATTTGATTGCTGATTTGTTGTACTCCTCGTCATCCCGAGTATTCTCAATGGTGCACCCAGCCCTATCAAGCATGGTCGAGGCTTACATCATGGATCCGCTTCCCCACTTTGTCATTGCCATCGACCCCCTTCAACACATTCTTGACTTGGTAACATCGCATGGCCTCCTTCACAAGGTTAGGGGTCGGGGAGCCATCATGAGATCTTGATTATATGCGGACGACACACCATATTTATGGCACCAATCAAGAGCAACATTAATAACTTGGGTTGCATACATTGTTGCTTCAGGGAGGTCACCAGTTTATCCATCAACTTCCAACAATATCGCCATCCCCATTCGTTGCTCTAATAAAAAAATTGATGGCATCCTCGTGAGTCTTCCGGCCACCCATGCCTCCTTCCTTATCAAGTAATTGCACCTTCCTCTCTCAGTTTGGCAACTTAAGAGGAGGGACTTCCAATTCATCGATGACAAGATTGCTAAGAGGCTCACTCCTTGGGACGGAAGGAATACATCACCACCATGGCTTGTGGTGCGCCTATCAAGTCTGTGCTTACCTGCCGAGCTATCCACCACATCATTCCACTCATTCCACCTCTGAGTAGGCTTCATAGCATTAACAAAGCTGAACGAGCATTTCTTTGGTCTAGAACGAACAAGACTACTTGTGCTCAATGCAAGGTCAATTGGGACACCGTTTGCCTCCTGTGTGGCTTTGGGCGGCTCGATGTGCAATCCATACGTGCTCTTTGTTTATGATGGCTTTGGTTCAAATGGAAGCAACTGACCATGATGTATGTTGGTATGGGAAACCCTTGTGTTGACTTGGATCATGATTTGTTCTATGCCTCCACTATCATTAGCATTGGTAATGTGGAGCGTGCCTCCTTTTGGGCCTCTCTGTGGGTTAATGGCGTATGACCTAGCGAGATTGCACCGTTGCTCTCAGAGTCCCGTTGCAAGCATTGCAAGGTGGCTGAGGCATCAAAATATAGTGCTTGGCTCTCTAGAATAAAGCTTCCCGCCCTTTGGAAGATGGACCATATTCACCAAATCGTCTATCTTTGGTCCAACTTGCGGGATTATCAGCGATCCATGAGGGCACATAGGATGACATAATTTGAAAGCACACTTCTAGTGGACACGACTCGGCGGCATCCACATATAAGGTGCAATACCTATGACTCACCTCCCCCATCCCCGAGCACACGGTTTGGAAGGTTGGGCACCTTCGATGGTTTTGTACATGGTTGGCCATCCAAAATCGAATTTGAACCACCGACGGAAAAGCGTGGGCGACCAAATTGTGTTTTATGCCCCCTTTGCGAGAGAGAGAGAGAGAGAGAGAGAGAGAGAGAGAGAGAGAGAGAGAGAGAATGAAACCGTCAAGTATCTCTTTTTCAAGCGCCGGTTCTCCGTCAGGCGTTGGGGTATGATTAAAGCACGACTCCAACTTCACGCCGTCGGCATCTCCTCTTGGGGCGTGATGCATTCCATCAAGGAGTTTTGACCGGCATGTCGGAATCGCATATACTGAATCGGAAGGCCATGGATTCTCTCATCATGCTTTCATTTTGGACTATTTTGAATGAGCACATCATGCGAGTTTTCCGCCACAAGTCCACGTCTCCACCTATACTCCTTGCTAGCATCAAAGAAGCCACCCTTTGGAGAAATCATGTTGGGAGAGTGAGCGGTTTGTTGTAACTTGTAACATTGTCATTTACAAAACTCTCATTCCTTAATTAATCGGATGAGACAAGTATTTTTCCTTGGTTTTAAAAATAATAATACAAATGACCAACACAACGGGTCAGCCACATAACGCAACATCCTACGGTGTGGCTTGCGTTGCTTTTGCTCGTGCGCAGAGAACTAGACAAGATGTCAAAGGCACCCCTCGCACCCCTTGTGCTCGGCGCCACCTCCTCGCGACCGTCGCCAGACGACTACGGCCGCCGGTTGGTAAGGAGCCGCTTGACGCCAATACCTTGGCGTCGGCTAAGATCCAATTAGAGCATGTACAATGATTCTATCTTAAAAATGCCTGTAAGATAAATGATGATGTGGAGAAGAGAGAAATCATAAGAAAAAGCGTGTCTTCTCTTATTTAAGAGAAGACACGAGATTAGCACAATATGTCTTACCACATTTTTTTGAAATAGATAGTTATTAAAAATAAGGCTAAAATATGACCCATTGTTGACATGTTTTTGCCATCTTTCAATTACATGCGAAACTTAAGATAAAACTATCTTATTAATCATTGTACATACCCTTATAATCTACCTTCACTTTTAGGGGGCTTTGTGATATTTTTCAGGAATTGTTATAAATTCATCCGCTAACTAGTGGGGTCCACAACTGATTTGAAACCATTTTTCCGGATTTGTTCCGCGGAACACGCGTCATACCTAAAGACGTTTTGCAATATGCCATATACGGATTTTGCAGAACGAGATTTTGCGTTATATGCTAGAGTTGCTCTTATTGTGTGAATTCACGGTTACAGTACGATGCTGGTTTGTCTTGAATAGGAGTAGCACGCGGGGAATTTCAGTGGATGTTGCTTCGTTCTGCACGCGCAGGCGCACGCTCGTCGATCTCCGTGTTTCGGGGCTTCCTGTCCAGCGATCCGCATAGCAAGCTAGCATTACTTACCGACAGATGTGGCTCTACAGTTTGAATGTTTCTCCGAATCTCGACGTATTCTCCTAAATCCTAATCAGTGCTGACCATGATAGATGATTAGATTTTCTTACCTTCTTTATTCAGCTCTGCTCCCTTCACCATTAGCAGTGCTCACATTGCTTCCTGATTGCGCATCCACCGGCCCTTCACCATGGTAGATTTCTTTGGGAATCGAATAGAATGCAGATTCCATTGCTTCTCCACAGATCTTCATTTTCTCTAGCTGAAAACGAGTATTTAATAAAAAAAACTACCACATTTCATGGAATCGTGCCTACAAATTACCACATTTACAAATTTACGCCAAAAACTACCATTTTTTGACTAATCTTTGACTAAAAACTACCATGTCGGAAAAGTGCCCGATTCGCCTCTTCTAAACGCCTTTCTGAAAGGATGGGCCTACCTGCCAGCATCAATCTTCTTCCTCCTCCTCTCTCTCTAGCATTTCCTCAAACACCTCATATGCACTCTGCGCTCTTCCGCACGGCGATGCCTCGGCGAAGCACCTCTCCGACGCTGGTCTCCCAGTCGAGGCCATGGCAGCCTGCCAGACCGCTCCACCGGCGTCCCTGGCCACTGCCCCGCCCTTCTTGAAGCTGGACGGGATCAGCTTCGCGGTGGTGGCTGCGGGCACGTCGGGCATCAACGCGTGGGTGCAAGAGTTCAAGAGCCACGACATCCCGTGCGTGAGCCCAAGCTATCGGGTGGACTACGTGTGCAAGCCCGACCACCTGGAGCAGCACAAGCACGTCCTCTTGGGCATGCAGGACCTGGCTGACGAGTCCCTGCGGAAGCTGCTGTCGTCAGCCTAGGAGTAGGAGGGAGGCACGATGGCGGCCGCCATGGCCGAGGCGTGAAGGAAATATGCACTAGAGGCAATAATAAAGTTGTTATTTGTATTTCCTTATATCATGATAAATATCTTTTATTCATGCTAGAATTGTATTAATCGGAAACTTAGTACATGTGTGAATACATAGACAAAACAGAGTGTCCCTAGTATGCCTCTACTAGACTAGCTCATTGATCAAAGATGGTTATGTTTCCTAGCCATAGACATGAGTTGTCGTTTGATCAACGGGATCACATCATTAGGAGAATGATCATTAGGAGAATGATGTGATTGACAAGACCCATTGATGTCTACACACGCTTCTACTCTTGTAGACTATGTTGGGCCTCCAAGCGCAAAGGTTTGTAGGACAACAGCAATTTCCCTCAAGTGGATGACCTAAGATTTATCGAACTCAGGGAAGTAGAGGTTGAAGATGGTCTCTCTCAAGCAACACTGCAACTAAGATACAAAAATTCTCTTGTGTCCCCAACACACCTAATACAACTAGGAGTTGTATAGGTGCACTAGTTCGGCGAAGAGATGGTAAAATATGGATGATAGGAGTGGCAAAGCAAAGTAATATAAATCTGTGATAAAAAGTGCAGCAAGCAAACAAGTGGTAAACGTGAGCACAAATGGTATTGCAATGGTGGAAACAAGACCTAGGGATCATACTTTCACTAGTGGCAACTCCCAACAACATTAACATAATCGAATCACATGATATTTCCCATAAAACATGCAATGGAGACGCACCCGGAGGTCATTCCTTTGTGGTCAAGAGAGGACGAGAATTATGTAGGGCTACAAAAGCACACCTCAAAGTTCGTAGTTCTCAATCTAAGGATTTTCCAATGTCATCGCGGCCATCCAAAGAGAGTCCCACAATCACCACAACATATCTAAAAGATAGTCAAAGACAAGCACCAAGAGACTCTCAATCTTCAATCAACACACAAGAGAGGAAATCACTCATGAAAATATTTTTCTAATCCATGTCCAATAGACCGCTGTCACCTTGGTCTCGGGGATTATACTAGATAAAGACAAGTGAGTACATCAATCCAATACATAGAGGAAGGGGAAATATCATGGGATCACCCTAGATTAACATAGCCTATGATCACAACGAAGATCACATCATGGGAGAGAGAGATAACCTCATAGCTACACGTACAAGCCCTCGGCCCCGGAGGAAACTACTCACGCATGGACATGGTGAGGAGGAGGTTGATGATGATGTTGATGGAGAGGTGCAGCCCCGCGAGGAGGAGACGGCCGACGGCAGCCACGGAGGCGGCGGCGGCGGCCCTTGGTGGCGCGGCGGCGGCGGCGGCCCTAGGGGGCGGCGGCGGCCCTCCGGGCGGCGGAGGCCCTAGGGGGCAGCGGCTCCTTGGCCCCCCTTCTTCCTTGTGGATGGTGCTGCAATGGTGCTGGTCCTCCCCTCCAAGACGGCGGCTCGGGAGGAGGAAAATTCGTGCCCCTTGTTGACCTAGGTTTCCTCTCTTTATATAGACTCTCGAATTCCCGTCATCAGATTTTGGGCCTCAATAAAACGGGCTCAACTCGGCCGTCCGGACTCCGATTTGGACGAATTTTATATCCAGAAGCATCGCCTCGAAATTCGCCACAACTTTCGCAACTAGACTTTTTCCGTTTGACGTCGTCTTCGGGCCGGAATGTGACCATCTTTAAAAAACATTCTCAGACAGATTTCAGGAAAGTCAGAGTCCTACTCCAATACGACTCCTTTTACGCTTTTGTCAATTTCCAAGTAATTCCTACACAATAAAGTGTAAAACAAGAACATTGTGCAGTTTTGCAACCATTAGTAGATTAGTCCAAATATGATCAAAAGTGTATGGAAGTGCATAAATATCATAGCAATATCACACAAAAAGGGTATGGAGCAAGCAGAAATTATAGATATGTTTTGGACGTATCAACATCCTCAAGCTTAATTCCTGCTCGTCCTCGAGTAGGTAAATGATAACAAGCATAATTTCTGTGGTGACATGCTATTAACCATATAAGAACTTTTCACAATCACATGACAAATGCTTACTGAGACAATGAATCTGTAGTAATTAAGTTGCCTCATGAGAAAATCACAAAGAACTGAAAGTTTTACAACATGATACTGAAACATCAAATAGATTTGTAATGAGCATGGTGTGTAAATATGATAAAGTGATATCTCGCTTGCCCCCTTTAGTGAAGCAAAACATAAATGCAGGGGCACCTCCAAGGTTTAAGTGATGACTAGATACAATGATTTCAGAATAAACGATATCATAATCATGCAAAAGACAATGCTACTTTGGGACAATGCACATTACACTCAGAATGACAATCATGCTCTCAGTAGTTGGTGCTTTAAAAAAAGGTGGAGACTCTCGAACCGTGGCTTTTGTTGGCAAAGTTGAAAACCCGTAGTCGGAAACAAAGACAAAACATGTACCAGAGCTCTTGGTTTTAAAATAGAGGTAATAATTTTTTTTAGATCATGCATGTTTCGTCAACGAATGCTAGCAGACAACTCAATCACTTCTTGAGATGGACAAGTTTCGAGGAACGGCTCCCGAATGAGGACGATCACATCCTCTTAATCTCCTTTGTTTATCACTGCCAAAGTTTTCTGATTTCTCATGAACAAAGCGTGAAGGAGGGTTTGTTTGTTATATTATCTTTTTGAGCCGGGCGCACTCAATGCCAATTCCTTCTCGTATTATGGGTTTGCACATTATACATGCAATCCTGGGGTGAAGCTTGTCCAACTTAAAAAGATCATGAATTAACTACTACTTCCTCATGAATTTAAAACAGAGGCACAAAATAGGAATGATTTTTCTTTGAATAATTTCGAGATGGTACATGCAAGTCTCCGTTAGGAATGGCAGGGAAATACCATGTAGTAAGATATGGTGGACTCATATGGCATAACTGGATTAAAAGGATGTGGATGCACAAGCAGTCAGTCCGCTTACTACAGGCGAAGGTTAGCAAAAGACTGGGAGCGACCGACTAAGAGAGCAATGACGGTCATAATCATGCAGAGCGACAAAGCAACATTGAATCAGGCATGGAAGTTATATCGCTACTTAGAAATAAAAGATCATCAAGGCTTGACAGACTTTCTTTACGGTCTTAAATATGCGTGAGCATACGCCAAGTCAATCAAAATAAATTCTTTGAAGGAAGATATTACTAAACCATACCACATCATAGGCAAACAAATCATGTTGGTACTTCAATAACACATTAAGAACCCCCCAGCTATTTGAGACTAACCATAAGAAAACATGAACTACTAAGCACCATTATGCACATAGCATTTTTATCATAGACATATCAACCAATGCAACAGAAGCCAACTCTCTTAATAAGATAAGCATGATAACTAAAGAGAGTTCCAGCGACCAACTAAACAAAAGCTCTTTAAAAAGTAAAGAATGAAAACTAAGAGCTGAACATGATAGTAGCTATTGAAAGACAAAGAACACACACAGCAAGGATAGACATGAAAATTCTATGTTATGTTCTAGGTTGAAGTGGAGCGTGTTTCTCTCCCACACAAAGAAAGCTGAGTTCCAACTCGTTATGAACAGCAAGCAAAGCTAAAGAAACTAAAAAGGAAACTAAAAGCAAGACGCTCCAAGCATAGCACATAACACATGAAGTGATAAAAATATAGTGGAACGAAAGACGAACTGATAATGTTGATGGAGAAGGGGATGCACGGGGTCATCCCCAAGCTTAGACGCTTGGGTCTTCTTAAATATTTCTTGGGGGTGCATGGGGGCATCCCCAAGCTTGAGCGTTTGACACTCCTGAATCTTTTTATCATCTTCCCTCGCACACTTGAAAACTCCCTTCATACATAACTCATCATAATCTGATTAGCGAGGTTAGTACCCATAATAAAATAATTTTTCCTTGCTGGAAATAAGGATATTCTTGAAGGTCTACTGTTTCTCAAGATTGCCAAAAGGTTTTTGCAAAGAAAAAGCAAGCTCAAGGTTTGCAAAACGAAGGAAAGGCAAAACAGGACAGAATCTGTGAAAAACAGACCAGCAGGTAGTAAATAATTTTTTCGGGGCACTTCTGTAACTCAAATAAAAAAACTCAGAACAGACACTCAAAAGCCAATTGTATAGAGCACGCTGTTGAAAAAAGTCAGATCAAAAAGATGATCTGGTGATTTTATACGAATTTTTCTGTCCAAGGACAGAATCTGTTTTCTGGACTGCACGTCACAACTTTTGAACTTTCTTGCAATCAGAGGCTAAACTTGGCACAAAGCTGAAAAATAAAGATACAATGATGTTGCTACAGTAGTAACAAACATCAAGACCACTAAAAACTGAAAGTAAAGATAACAAGGGTTGTCTCCCTAGAGTTCTTTCTTTATAGCCATAAAGATATGCTTAAGACTTTAATGATGCTCTCATAGGAATAAGAGTTGAAGAACAAAAGAGAGCATCAAGAAGCATATATAAAACATATTTAAGTCTAACATACTTCCTATGCATGGGAATCTTGTAAGAAAATAAATTATTGAAGCATAAAGCAACTAGCATAGGAAGGCAGAACAAGCATAACTTCAAAATATTCACCATAAACAGAGGGAACTTGATATTATTGAAATATCTATAAGCATATGTTCCCTTCTCATAATAATTTTCAGTGTGATCACGAATAAACTCAACAATATAAGCATCACATAAAGCATTGTTACCATGATCCACATGCAAAAAGGTACTCTTACTCTCCACATAAGCATCTTTGGGGAGCCCATGGTTAGGACATTTTAGCATTAACGTTTTCAGTCTCCCCTAAGCTTGAGCTACGCTCTCTCCGTCACGAGACCTAAAGTTATAGATATAGTTCCTGTCTCGATGAATTTCATAAAGAAGATAAAACTTAGTATAAAAGAGAGACATAAGCTCTTGCCAATCAAGCATGTGCGAGTTATCGAGAAGCTTATACCAATCTGAAGCTTTATCTATAAGTGATACGACGAACAATTTCCTCATGACAAACTCCTTTGATACACCTGCAAACTTAAATAATGAACATAGTTGTGACAGATATAGCAAGTGTTCACCGGGATGTCTGTCTCCTGCATAACGATTAGCCAAAACATAATCGATAATACCAGCTGGTATTTTATAGGGCACAATTTCAGTAGGGGGAGGAGCAACCACCACAGGTGTGGGGCGTCTTCCCACAAGCAGCGAACTAAGAATGCGGTTTTCCATAAACATAACTAGTGAAATAAAAACAAGAAACAAAAAGATTTAATTGCAAGATCTAAAGATATACCTTCAAGCACTCACTTCCCCGGCAACGGCGCCAGAAATAGCTTGATGTCTACACACGCTTCTACTCTTGTAGACTATGTTGCGCCTCCAAGCGCAAAGGTTTGTAGGACAGCAGCAATTTCCCTCAAGTGGATGACCTAAGATTTATCGAACTCAGGGAAGTAGAGGTTGAAGATGGTCTCTCTCAAGCAACCCTGCAACTAAGATACAAAAAGTCTCTTGTGTCCCCAACACACCTAATACAACTAGGAGTTGTATAGGTGCACTAGTTTGGCGAAGAGATGGTAAAATATGGATGATAGGAGTGGCAAAGCAAAGTAATATAAATCTATGATAAAAAGTGCAGCAAACAAACAAGTGGTAAACGTGAGCACAAATGGTATTGCAATGGTGGAAACAAGGCCTAGGGATCATACTTTCACTAGTGGCAACTCCCAACAACATTAACATAATCGAATCACATGATATTTCCCATAAAACATGCAATGGAGACGCACCCGGAGGTCATTCCTTCGTGGTCAAGAGAGGACGAGAATTATGTAGGGCTACAAAAGCACACCTCAAAGTTCGTAGTTCTCAATCTAAGGATTTCCCAATGTCACCGCGGCCATCCAAAGAGAGTCCCACAATCACCACAACATATCTAAAGGATAGTCAAAGACAAGCACCAAGAGACTCTCAATCTTCAATCAACACACAAGAGAGGAAATCACTCATGAAAATATTTTTCTAATCCATGTCCAATAGACCGCTGTCACCTTGGTCTCGGGGATTATACTAGATAAAAACAAGTGAGTACATCAATCCAATACATAGAGGAAGGGGAAATATCATGGGATCACCCTAGATTAACATAGCCTATGATCACAACGAAGATCACATCATGGGAGAGAGAGATAACCACATAGCTACACGTACGAGCCCTCGGCCCCGGAGGAAACTACTCACGCATGGACATGGTGAGGAGGAGGTTGATGATGGTGTTGATGGAGAGGTGCAGCCCCGCGAGGAGGAGACGGCCGGCGGCAGCCACGAAGGCGGCGGCGGCGGCCCTTGGTGGCGCGGCGGCGGCGGCGGCCCTAGGGGGCAGCGGCTCCTTGGCCCCCCTTCTTCCTTGTGGATGGTGCTGCAATGGTGCTGGTCCTCCCCTCCAAGACGGCGGCTCGGGAGGAGGAAAATTCGTGGCCCTTGGTGACCTAGGTTTCCTCTCTTTATATAGACTCTCGGATTCTCGTCATCAGATTTTGGGCCTCAATAAAACGGGCCAACTCGGCCGTACGGACTCCGATTTGGACGAATTTTATATCCAGAAGGATCGCCTCGAAATTCGCCACAACTTTCGCAACTAGACTTTTTCCGTTTGACGTCGTCTTCGGGCCGGAACGTGACCATCTTTAAAAAACATTCTCAGACAGATTTCAGGAAAGTCAGAGTCCTACTCCAATACGACTCCTTTTGTGCTTTTGTCAATTTCCAAGTAATTTCTACACAATAAAGTGTAAAACAAGAACATTGTGCACTTTTGCAACCATTAGTAGGTTAGTCCAAATATGATCAAAAGTGTATGGAAGTGCATAAATATCATAGCAATATCACACAAAAAGGGCATGGAGCAAGCAGAAATTATAGATACGTTTTGGACGTATCACCCATCCATTAGCTTAGCAACTTGATCGATTAGTTTTACTGCTATTGCTTTCTTCATGACTTATACATGTTCCTATAACTATGATATTATGCAACTCCCGAATACCGGAGGAACACCTTGTGTGCTATCAAATGTCACAACGTAACTGGGTGATTATAAAGATGCTCTACAGGTATCTCCGAAAGTGTTCGTGGTGTTGGCATAGATCAAGAATATGACTTGTCACTCCGAGTGTCGAAGAGGTATCTCTGGGTCCTCTCGGTAATGCACATCATAATAAGACTTGCAAGCAAAATGACTAATGAGTTAGTCATGAGATGATGTATTACGGAACGGGTAAAGAGACTTGTCGGTAATGAGATTAACTAGGTATAGTGATACCGACGATCGAATCTCGGGCAAGTAACATACCGATGACAAAGGGAACAACGTATGTTGTTATGCGGTTTGACCGATAAAGATCTTCGTAGAATATGTAGGAGCTAATATGAGCATACATGTTCCTCTATTGGTTATTGACTGGAGATGAGTCTCGATCATTTCTACATAGTCCTCGAACCCGTAGGATCCGTACGCTTAACGTTCGATGACGATCGGTATTATGAGTTTATGAGTTTTGATATACCGAAGGTAGTTCGGAGTCCCGGATGAGATCACGGACATGATGAGGAGTCTCGTAATGTCCGAGACATAAAGATTAATATATTGGATGACTATATTCGGACACCGGAAGTGTTTCGGGTGTTATCGGATAAAACCGGAGTGCCGAAGGGGGTTACCGGACC
>LR738711.1:681707870-681723367 GCA_902687465.1 Secale cereale
CCCCCCCGAGGGAGTATGAGCCATAGTGGGCCAGTGTGGGAAAGAGAGAGGCAGCCCATAGGGCTGGCCGCGCTCCCCTACGGATCCTAGTTGGACTAGGAGAAGGGGGAGGCGCCCCTCTCCTTCCTTTTCCTCCCCCCCTTCCTTTCCTACTCCTAGTAGGAATAGGAAAGGGGATTCCTATTCCTACTAGGAGTAGGAATTCTACTCCTATGGCGTGCTCCTTGGGCCTCTCCCTTGCTCCTTTATATATGGGGGCGGGGCACCAAAGACACACAAGCAACATCGTTTTAGCCGTGTGCGATGCCCCCCTCCACAGAAACACACCTCGGTTATACCGTTGCAGTGCTTAGGCGAAGCCCTGCGCCGGTAGCTTCATCATCTCCGTCATCACGCCGTCGTGTTGACGAAACTCTCCTGTGAAGCTCAACTGGATCAAGAGCTCGTGGGACGTCATCGAGCTGAACGTGTGCTGAACGCAGAGGTGCCGTACGTTCGGTGCATGGATCGGTTGGATCGCGAAGACGTTCGACTACATCAACCGTGTCACTAGACGCTTCCGTTTTCGGTCCACGAGGGTACGTAGACACACTCTCCCCTCTCGTTGCTATGCATCTAGTAGATAGATCTTGTGTGATCATAGGATTTATTTTGAAATACTACGTTTCCCAACAAGGCGAGCATGCAGCTCGGCTAGGAGGGAGGGCGGCGCAGGTGGCGGGGCTCGCCGGCCGGCGAGGCAGAGCGACGGGTGGTACGGCTCCATCTTGTGTCAGACCTGGAAACGGCAACTTTTAGCAGCCTAATTCAACAACGTCATTCTTCTCCCAAAGAAACATGGCATGGAATAGGCGAATAGCTAATAAGCATCATCCATGTCATCGCGACGATTACTGCAATGAGACATTCACGAATCAAGACATGCTAATGGGTGGAAATCTTTTGAAGAACTTTGAAATTAGAACGCCATGCTCTCATCTAGGGGTGCAGCGCGACGCCCGATCCGCCCCTCTTCATAGGCAAAATTGGTTTCTATTAGTTACAAATATCTCTCTCGGATTTTGTTCAATTTGAACTAATCTTCTATTTGTGTGGGACGCCCGCTTGCATCCCTACTCTCATCCTCCTCGATCTTCCCAAATGGATACCTGGCTTAGGGCATCTCCGATGCCAACCCTCAAACAACCGCAACCGACCGGACCGCCCGGTACGGACGTGTTTTGTCATCCAAGGCTGCATTGGTTCGTTCGGTGGTTCGGACACACTTTTCCACACAAACCGGAGACAAACTATAGTGCGGGGGGGGGGGGGGGGGGGGGGGGTTGCGGGCCGTGCCTGACTAACCCGCCCCACCAAAAAAAACCTTTCCCGCACCCTCGTGCTTTCTCGCACAAAGCCAGGTGCCTGCATTCATGCCGGCCCATAGCGGACGCGACCGCTCACTAGAGCCGGCATTGAAGGGGCTCACCGGCCGAGAGCGCCGCCCGCTACGTATGCATATGTCTGCCCGCTTACCTCCATTAAACCGACGAATGTGCTGAGGTACCTACTCCGACACCCCGAACGCCACACGTCTGTTCCTGTGCCGGCGACCATTAAACACCTTTCTGGCTAGCTCCTCGCATCCACCCGCTATATAAACATGTTCAGGCGCCAGGAAAGAACCACATCTCTCCTCCTCTCTCTCTGTCTCCTCCTTGCACAACACCCGCCATGGCCTCCGGCAAATAGAAGGAGTATTCTGACAATGTAGCTGCCTGGTTGTCCGGCGAGCCATCCCGGTACAGGTTGGCTTGCCAGCAAACCCTCTGGATCTGGCACTACCACCATGGCCATCGCCAGCCCCTCCTCGCCCGTCCAGGCTGGACAATGCCATCTCCCGACAAAACCGCCGCGAGCAATGGCGGCAACGTGTCAAGCAGGTAGGGAAAGAAGCCTTGCTAGGGAGGAAAAGTAGATCATGGGAGGTGTCATCGCTTGGTTCCCACAAAGGCCATCGCCACCGCGTCGCCGGGTTACATAGTCGATGTCTTACCCGATGAGCGGGGGTGTAGACCATGAAGACCTTCTTGCCCCGCCTAAAAACCAACCCTAATCCGTGTTTCACCAAAACGGAGGAAGACTATTCTTCCCCTCTTGCTGAAGCATATCACTCCAGGGCTATCCGATGAGCGGGCTGCCGAACATGGGGAAGACATGTCGTGGGAGTGGAGATCCGCATCGATCGGACGTAGACTAGTTTTACCGCAACCCAATATAGTTTAGTTAAAAAATATGACTGAAATGTAAATGTTTTTGTGCAATTTGAATGAAAATCATCATGTTTGCATGCAATTTGTCTGGTTAGTTCAAAGCCGATTTGAAATTTATGCGGACATCATTGGATGTCCGGCTACCGCATTCGTGTCTGCGGACTAGTCCCCCCTGTACGCGGACGAATGCAGTGCTCGGTTTGTCGTTGGAGATGCCCTTACCTAGCCACCCCATCTATAATGGTCGAGGCCTTAGAGCAGCGCAACCACAATTAGCTAATTAAAATCCCTATATGTTTGCGGACGTGCCCGGTCAGTGACCGGACACGTCTTCTTTGAGCCTTCAATTGTGCATGCATGAAATCATGTCCCCTACATCCTCCTCAAATTGTCCGATCAAATGCATGTGATTGATGGGATGAGGGGAGAGAGACAGAGGAAGAAGAAGAAAGAGAAAAGGTGGTCTAAGGTGGGCTGCATCCTACGTGGAGGCTGCCCGGACATGCCCAGACATCCATCCCCATATACTCCCCATATTTGGTATGGATATGGGGATTTGCGGATGGCCTAGTAAAATGAGGACAAAATGAGGGGTCCGGTTGGGTGCCTTTTTTCTTCTTTCTCTTGTCCGGACAGTGACCGGGCTGTCCATCCGAGTGTATGGGGAGGATTTGGGTGGTCCGGTTGTAGATTCTCTTACTGTTGGGGAACGTAGTATTTTAAAATTTTCCTACGATCACGCAAGATCTATCTACCAGATGCATAGCAACGAGAGGGGAGAGTGAGTCTACGTACCCTCGTAGACCGAAAGCGGAAGCGTTAGAACAACGCGGTTGATGTAGTCGTACGTCTTCACGGCCCGACCGATCAAGCACCGAAACTACGGCACCTCCGAGTTCTAGCACACGTTCAGCTCGATGACGTCCCTCGAACTCCGATCCAGCCGAGTGTCGAGGGAGAGTTCCGTCAGCACGACGGTGTGGTGACGATCTTGATGTTCTATCGTCGCAGGGCTTCGCCTAAGCACCGCTACAATATTTATCGAGGAGAACTATGGTGGAGGGGGGCACCGCACACGGCTAAGAGATCAAGAGATCAATTGTTGTGTCTAGAGGTGCCCCCCTGCCCCCGTATATAAAGGAGGGAGGGAGAGGCCGGCCCTAGAGGGGGCGCACCAAGTGTGGGGAGTCCTACTAGGACTCCCAAGTCCTAGTAGGATTCCCCTTTCCTTTCCGGAGTAGGAGAGAAGGAAAGAGGGGGAGAGGGAGAAGGAAAAGGGGGCCGCACCCCTTGTCCAATTCGGACCAGAAGGGGGGTGCACGCCTCCTTCCTTTTGGCCTCTCTCCTCTATTCCCGTAACTCCCCGGTACTCCGAAAATACCCGAATCACTCGGAACCTTTCCGATGTCCGAATATAGTCGTCCAATATATCGATTTTTACGTCTCGACCATTTTGAGACTCCTCGTCATGTCCCCGATCTCATCCGGGACTCCGAACTCCTTCGGTACATCAAAAATCATAAACTCATAATAAAACTATCATCGAAACCTTAAGCGTGCGGACCCTACGGGTTCGAGAACTATGTAGACATGACCGAGACACGTCTCCGGTCAATAACCAATAGCGGAACCTGGATGCTCATATTGGCTCCCACATATTCTACGAAGATCTTTATCGGTCAAACCGCATAACAACATACATTGTTCCCTTTGTCATCGGTATGTTACATGCCCGAGATTCGATCGTCGGTATCTCAATACCTAGTTCAATCTCGTTACCAACAAGTATCTTTACTCGTTCCGTAATACATCATCCCGCAACTAACTCATTAGCTGCAATGCTTGCAAGGCTTATAGTGATGTGCATTACCGAGTGGGCCCAGAGATACCTCTCCGACAATCGGAGTGACAAATCCTAATCTCGAAATACGCCAACCCAACAAGTACCTTCGGAGACACCTGTAGAGTACCTTTATAATCACCCAGTTACGTTGTGACGTTTGGTAGCACACAGAGTGTTCTTCCGGTATTCGGGAGTTGCATAATCTCATAGTCATAGGAACATGTATAAGTCATGAAGAAAGCAATAGCAAAAACTTAAATGATCATAGTGCTAAGCTAACGGATGGGTCTTGTCCATCACATCATTCTCCTAATGATGTGATCCCGTTGATCAAATGAGAACTCATGTCTATGGCTAGGAAACATAACCATCTTTGATCAATGAGCTAGTCTAGTAGAGGCATACTAGGGACACTCTGTTTTGTCTATGTATTCACACATGTATTAAGTTTCCAGTTAATACAATTCTAGCATGAATAATAAACATTTATCATGATATAAGGAAATAAATAATAACTTTATTATTGCCTCTAGGGCATATTTCCTTCAGTCTCCCACTTGCACTAGAGTCAATAATCTAGTTCACATCGCCATGTGATTTAACACCGATAGTTCACATCGTCATGTGATTAACACCCAAAGGGTTTACTAGAGTCAATAATCTAGTTCACATCGCTATGTGATTAACACCCAAAGAGTACTAAGGTGTGATCATGTTTTGCTTCGTGAGAGAAGTTTAGTCAACGGGTCTGTCACATTCAGATCCGTATGTATTTCGCAAATGTCTATGTGTCTACAATGCTCTGCATGGAGCTACTCTAGCTAATTGCTCCCACTTTCAATACGCATCCAGATTGATACTTAGAGTCAGCTGGATTTAGTGACAAAGCTTGCATCGGCGTAACCCTTTACGACGAACTCTTTATCACCTCCATAATCGAGAAACATTTCCTTAGTCATCCAGTTACTAAGGATAATTTTGACCGCTGTACAGTGATCTACTCCTGGATCACTATTGTACCCTCTTGACAAACTCATGGCAAGGTACACAACATGTTTGGTACACAGCATGGCATACTTTATAAAACCTATGGCTGATGCATAGGGAATGACTTTCATTCTCTCTATATTTTTCTGCCGTGGTCTGGCTTTGAGTCTTACTCAACTTCACACCTTACAAGTCAGGTAAGAACTCCTTCTTTGACTGTTCCATTTTGAACTACTTCAAAATCATATCAAGGTATGTACTCATCGAAAGTCTTATCAAGCGTCTTGATCTATCTCTATAGATCTTGATGCCCAATATGTAAGCAGCTTCACCAAGGTCTTTCTTTGAAAAACTCCTTTCAAACACTCCTTTATGCTTTCCAGAAAATTCTACATCATTTCCGATCGATAATATGTCATTCACATATACTTATCAGAAAGGTTGTAGTGCTCCCACTCACTTCTTGTAAATACAGGCTTCGTCGCAAGTCTGTATAAATCTATATGCTTTGATCAACTTATCAAAGCGTATATTCCAACTCCGAGATGCTTGCACCAGTCCATAGATGGATCGCTGGAGCTTGCACATTTTGTTAGCACCTTTAGGATTGACAAAACCTTCTGGTTGCATCATATACAAGTCTTCTTTAATAAATCCATTAAAGAATGCAGTTTTGTTATCCATTTGCCAGATTTCATAAAATGCGGCAATTGCTAACATGATTCGGACAGACTTAAGCATCGCTACGGGTGAGAAAGTCTCATCGTAGTCAACTCCTTGAACTTGTTGAAAAACTTTCGCAACAAGTCGAGCTTTGTAAACAGTAACATTACTGTCAGCGTCAGTCTTCCTCTTGAAGATCCATTTATTTTCGATGGCTTGCCGACCATCGGGCAAGTCAACCAAAGTCCACACTTTGTTCTCATACATGGATCCCATCTCAAATTTCATGGTCTCAAGCCATTTTGCGGAATCTGGGCTCATCATCGCTTCCTCATAGTTCGTAGGTTCATCATGGTCCAGTAACATGACTTCCAGAACCGGGTTGCCGTACCACTCTGGTGCGGAATGTACTCTGGTTGATCTACGAAGTTCAGCAGTAACTTGATCCGAAGTTTCATGATCATCATCATTAGCTTTCTCACTAATTGGTGTAGGAATCACTGGAACCAGTTTCTGTGATGTACTACTATCCAATTCGGGAGAAGGTACAATTACCTCATCAAGTTCCACTTTCCTCCCACTCACTTCTTTCGAGAGAAACTCCTTCTCTAGAAAGGATCCACTCTTAGCAACAAAGACCTTGCCTTCGGATCTGTGATAGAAGGTGTACCCAACAGTTTCTTTTGGGTATCCTATGAAGATTTACTTCTCCGATTTGGGTTCGAGCTTATCATGTTGAAACTTTTTCACATAAGCATCGCAGTCCCAAACTTAAAGAAATGACAGCTTAGGTTTCTCGTCAAACCACAGTTCATACGGTGTCATCTCCACGGATTTAGATGGTGCCCTATTTAACGTGAATGTATCTATCTCTAATGCATAACCCCAAAAGCGATAGTGGTAGATCGGTAAGAGACATCATCGATCGCACCATATCTAATAAAGTACGGTTATGACGTTCGGACACACCATTACACTATGGTGTTCTAGGTGGCGTGAGTAGTGAAACTATTTCACATTGTTTTTACTGAAGGCCAAACTCGCTAACTCAAATATTTTACCTCTACGATCATATCGTAGAAACTCTTATTTTCTTGTCACGATGATTCTCCACTTCACTCTGAAATTCTTTGAACTTTTCAAATGTTTTAGACTTGTGCTTCATTAAGTAGATATACCCATATCTGCTCAAATCATCAGTGAAGGTCAGAAAATAACGATACCCACCGCGAGCTTCAACACTCATTGGTCCACATACATCTGTATGTATGATCTCCAACAAATCTGTTGCTCGCTCCATTGTTCCGGAGAACGGAGTTTTAGTCATCTTGCCCATGAGGCATGGTTCGCAAGCACCAAGTGATTCATAATCAAATGATTCCAAAAGTCCATCACTATGGAGTTTCTTCATGCACTTTACACCATTATGACCTAAACAGCAGTGCCACAAATAAGTTGCACTATCATTATTAACCTTGCATCTTTTGGCTTCAATATTATGAATATGTGTACCACCACGATCGAGATCCAACAAACTATTTTCATTGGGTGTATGACCATCGAAGGTTTTATTCATGTAAACAGAATAACAATTATTCTATGACTTTAAATGAATAACCGTATTGCAACAAATATGATCAAATCATATTCATGCTCAACGCAAATGCCAAATAACATTTATTTAGGTTTTACACTAATCCCGAAAGTATAGGGAGTGTGCGATGATGATCATATCAATCTTGGAACCACTTCCAACACACATCGTCACTTCACCTTTAACTAGTCTCTGTTCATTCTGCAATTCTCGTTTCGAGTTACTTATTTTAGCAACTGAACCGGTATCAAATACCCAGGGGTTGCTATGAACACTAGTAAAGTACACATCAATAATCTGTATATCAAAATATACCTTTGTTCACTTTGCCATCCTTCTTATCCGCCAAGTATCTAGGGCAGTTCCACTTCCAGTGACCATTTCCTTTGCAGTAGAAGCACTTAGTTTCAGGCTTGAGTTTTAGCTTTGGGTTTCTTCACGGGAGTGACAACTTGCTTGTCATTCTTCTTGAAGTTCCCCTTCTATCTCTTTGCCCTTTACTTGAAACAAGTGGTCTTGTTAGCCATCAACACTTGATGCTTTTTCATGATTTCTACCTTCGCCGACTTCAGCATTGCGAAGAGCTCGGGAATTCCTTTCGTCATCCCTTGAATATTATAGTTCATCACGAAGTTCTACTAACTTGGTGATAGTGACTAGAGAACTTTGTCAATTACTATCTTATCTGGAAGATTAACTCCCACTTGATTCAAGTAATTGTAGTGCCCAGACAATCTGAGCACATGCTCACTGGTTGAGCTATTCTCCTCCATCTTGTAGGCAAAGTACTGTCAGAAGTCTTATACCTCTCGACACGGGCATGAGTATGAAATACTAATTTCAACTCTTGGAACATCTTATATGCTCCGTGGCGTTCAAAACGTTTTTGAAGTCCCGGTTCTAAGCCATAAAGCATGGTGCACTTAAACTATCAAGTAGTCATCATACCGAGCTTTTGTCAAAACGTTCATAACGTCTACATCTGCTCCTGCAATAGGTATGTCACCTAGCGGTGCATCAAGGACATAATTCTCTGTGCAGCAATGAGGATAATCCTCAGATCACGGAACAATTCCGCATCATTGCTACTAACATCTTTCAACTTAGTTTTCTCTAGGAACATATAAAAAATAAACGGGGAGCAACATCGCGAGCTATTGATCTACAACATAGATATGCTAATACTACGAGGACTAAGTTCATGATAAATTAAAGTTCAATTTAATCATATTACTTAAGAACTCCCACTTAGATAGACATCCCTCTAGTCATATAAATGATCACGTGATCCAAATCAACTAAACCATGTCTGATCATCACGTGAGATGGAGTAGTTTCAATGGTGAACATCTTATGTTGATCATATCTACTATATGATTCACGCTCGACCTTTCGGTCTCCAGTGTTCCGAGGCCATATCTGCATATGCTAGGCTCGTCAAGTTTAACCCGAGTATTCTGCGTGTGCAAAACTGGCTTACACCCGTTGTATTTGAACGTAGAGCTTATCACACCCGATCATCACGTGGTGTCTCGGCACGACGAACTTTCGCAACGGTGCATACTCAGGGAGAACACTTATACCTTGAAATTTAGTAAGGGATCATCTTATAATGCTACCGTCGAACTAAGCAAAATAAGAAGCATAATAAGATAAACATCACATGCAATCAAAATATGTGACATGATATGGCCATCATCATCTTGTGCTTTTGATCTCCATCTCCAAAGCACCGTCATGATCACCTTCGTCACCGGCGCGACACCTTGATCTCCATCGTAGCATCGTTGTCGTCTCGCCAACTATTGCTTCTACGACTATCGCCACCGCTTAGTGATAAAGTAAAGCAATTACATGACGATTGCATTTCATACAATAAAGCGACAACCATATGGCTCCTGCCAGTTGCCGATAACTTTACAAAACATGATCATTTCATACAAAACCGTATAACTCATCATGTCTTGACCATATCATATCACAACATGCCCTACAAAAACAAGTTAGACGTCCTCTACTTTGTTGTTGCAAGTTTTACGTGGCTGCTACGGGCTTAGCAAGAACTGTTCTTACCTACGCATACAAAACCACAACGATATTTCGTCAAGTATGTGCTGTTTTAACCTTCACAAGGACCGGGCGTAGCCACACTTGATTCAACTAAAGTTGGAGAAACTGACACCCGCCAGCCACCTGTGTGCGAAGCACGTCGGTAGAACCAGTCTCGCGTAAGCGTACGCGTAATGTCGGTCCGGGCCGCTTCATCCAACAATACCGCCGAATCAAAGTATGACATGCTGGTAAGCAGTATGACTAGTATCGTCCACAACTCACTTGTGTTCTACTCGTGCATATCATCTACGCATAGACCTGGCTCATGATGCCACTGTTGGGGAACGTAGTATTTTAAAATTTTCCTACGATCACGCAAGATCTATCTACCAGATGCATAGCAACGAGAGGGGAGAGTGAGTCTACGTACCCTCGTAGACCGAAAGCGGAAGCGTTAGAACAACGCGGTTGATGTAGTCGTACGTCTTCACGGCCCGACCGATCAAGCACCGAAACTACGGCACCTCCGAGTTCTTGCACACGTTCAGCTCGATGACGTCCCTCGAACTCCGATCCAGCCGAGTGTCGAGGGAGAGTTCCGTCAGCACGACGGCGTGGTGACGATCTTGATGTTCTATCGTCGCAGGGCTTCGCCTAAGCACCGCTACAATATTTATCGAGGAGAACTATGGTGGAGGGGGGCACCGCACACGGCTAAGAGATCAAGAGATCAATTGTTGTGTCTAGAGGTGCCCCCCTGCCCCCGTATATAAAGGAGGGAGGGAGAGGCCGGCCCTAGAGGGGGCGCACCAAGTGTGGGGAGTCCTACTAGGACTCCCAAGTCCTAGTAGGATTCCCCTTTCCTTTCCGGAGTAGGAGAGAAGGAAAGAGGGGGAGAGGGAGAAGGAAAAGGGGGCCGCACCCCTTGTCCAATTCGGACCAGAAGGGGGGTGCACGCCTCCTTCCTTTTGGCCTCTCTCCTCTATTCCCGTAACTCCCCGGTACTCCGAAAATACCCGAATCACTCGGAACCTTTCCGATGTCCGAATATAGTCGTCCAATATATCGATTTTTACGTCTCGACCATTTTGAGACTCCTCGTCATGTCCCCGATCTCATCCGGGACTCCGAACTCCTTCGGTACATCAAAACTCATAAACTCATAATAAAACTATCATCGAAACCTTAAGCGTGCGGACACTACGGGTTCGAGAACTATGTAGACATGACCGAGACACGTCTCCGGTCAATAACCAATAGCGGAACCTGGATGCTCATATTGGCTCCCACATATTCTACGAAGATCTTTATCGGTCAAACCGCATAACAACATACATTGTTCCCTTTGTCATCGGTATGTTACATGCCCGAGATTCGATCGTCGGTATCTCAATACCTAGTTCAATCTCGTTACCAACAAGTCTCTTTACTCGTTCCGTAATACATCATCCTGCAACTAACTCATTAGCTGCAATGCTTGCAAGGCTTATAGTGATGTGCATTACCGAGTGGGCCCAGAGATACCTCTCCGACAATCGGAGTGACAAATCCTAATCTCGAAATACGCCAACCCAACAAGTACCTTCGGAGACACCTGTAGAGTACCTTTATAATCACCCAGTTATGTTGTGACGTTTGGTAGCACACAAAGTGTTCCTCCGGTATTCGGGAGTTGCATAATCTCATAGTCATAGGAACATGTATAAGTCATGAAGAAAGCAATAGCAGTAAAACTTAAACGATCATAGTGCTAAGCTAACGGATGGGTCTTGTCCATCAGATCATTCTCCTAATGATGTGATCCCATTGATCAAATGACAACTCATGTCTATGGCTAGGAAACATAACCATCTTTGATCAATGAGCTAGTCTAGTAGAGGCATACAAGGGACACTCTGTTTTGTCTATGTATTCACACATGTATTAAGTTTCCGGTTAATACAATTCTAGCATGAATAATAAACATTTATCATGATATAAGGAAATAAATAATAACTTTATTATTGCCTCTAGGGCATATTTCCTTCACTTACAACATCACCATCACTTCTCATAAAACATGCTCTTTGTTCGAGCCAGCAAGTATGAACAATTTTAATTCTTCAACGCGGACACTTAAATAGGATTAGACCGGTCCGGCCGTCCGAAATCCCCTGGACTGGCCACAAATCAGTGGGAGGTCTAGAGGAGTCCGGACATCGCCACATTGGATCCTTATCCACCCAATGCCCCACTCTATGCTCGCAGCTTTCACACTACTCATCACTCTGCCTACCCAGATTGATGCCCAACCGGGTGGTGCACTATTTGAGAAGGATACTCTGACTATTAAAGCCGATCGACGACCCCCAACCCTTGCCTCTAACCCATTGCCCCATCCCCACCCACCCAACAAGCAAAAATGATAATATGTGAACTTCCAAAGTCATTTATGCATTATTACATGACGAACATGCCAACTGCCAACAAAAGTCTATCATCTACGATTTTGGGTCCACAAGAGAGGTTATGGCAAATCTACTGTTGTTTGTAAAAAATGCCAACACACATAATTGCTAATATGTCCTTCCAAGTTCTCTCCAATGACATGTGTGCAGCCAGTGCGGCAAATTATGCTACTATGGGGTGTTGTTACCCAGAATGACCCCATCTGTCAAGTTATTGCATGTTGAAGGATTCACGCCTTGTTAAACTAAAGTGTCCCCCCGCCAAGTTTGAGGGCCCCTAATGCATTTACTCTCTCATCTTCCAAAGCTTGCTACTTGTTCGAACGTTCTTTCGATTACCATGGGATACTCTGGCATGAATTTCTTGTGTATCAACTAAAAACATCATTTCCAACACCTCGAACACAAAGTGTGGCTAGACTCGACATTGTGCAGGGAAAATACCTAAAAGCCCCCTCTAGTTAATTGGTTTTGTATTTGCTACAAAATAAAATGAATCATTTCTTATTTTCTAGGAGGCGTATCACCTATTTTTTTTACCAGAATAGAGATGCATCACCCTTAACCCATCATCGTTTCCTTGGGTCCCCAAAAACAATGACACGATGAGGCACGATTTTCCACAAGACATGAACATAAAAGGCTTCCAAGGGAAAAATCAATGTCATAATCTAAAGTTTGTGTTATGTTTCTTACATTACTTAATTACATTTAGTAAAAAATGCAAGTCTCGCCATGAGAGGGTATATGGTATGCACTAGAACTTTTCCAAAGGTCATCATATATTTGATAATTATCAAGGAAAACAATTACTAGTACAATGGAAAGACAACTTGACAAAAAACAATCAATAAAAAATAAAATTACATTCAAAATCATATTGGGCATCTTTATCCTATGATCGTGCATTTTCCACTTAAAAATTGCACTGAGCTTACAACAAAGAAAATGAAGACCTACAAATTTCCTCGCTGTACCAGGCTTTGAAGACCGCAATAGCTCTTCAGTGCTTCAACCGAGATCTAGAAGTCACATAAGAAACATCGGTTGGGGCATCAGCCCGCACATGGTTAAAAAAATCACAACTAGTCGAGAGGGTTTTGAGAAACTGGACCATGACGTCAAAGAAAATCAAAAGAAGATGTTGAAGTCACTAATCGAACCAACTAATTTTCTTAATTGACACACCAACTGCCATGATCCAAAGAGGGCCAATGAATCTGGCAACAACTACCCTCACAAGCCCTCCTTCGACATTGGATCACACATCATCGATGAAGAAAGAGGCTGGAGAGACCTCATTTCAATGTGTCATTGCCGCCGCCACCACCTTGCTGATGCAACCAAGAATCAAAACCTAAGGTGGAAAATAATGTACTAGAACTAAGAGAAAAATGAAATGAATGGTTCTTCACTCCTCTTTCCACCGAGGAGGTTGTCGAACGAAAGAAAGGAGGGGGGTGGGGGCAAGGCGGCAACCTGGAGGATGGTTTGTATGGCGGCTAGGAGGAGAGGGGAGTTAAGCCAGTACTTGTTGGGCTGTAATTGTAGATTATTTCTTCTGCTTTGTGACTTTGACTTCGATCCTGCGCATGCACTAGACCTTTGAGATGTACTAGTGTGCTAGACCATTAAAAAGTATATTGCTACTTCTCGAGCTTGCGTTGTATTCCCTCGAAGAGGAAAGGGGGATGTAGCACAATAGCGTAAGTATTTCCCTCAGTTTTTGAGAACCAAGGTATCAATCCAGTAAGAGACCACGCGCGAGTCCCTCGCACCTGCACAAACAAATAAGAACTTCGCAGCCAACGCCATAAGGGGTTGTCAATCCCTTTACAGTCACTTACGAAAGTGAGATCTGATAGAGATGATAGTTTATATTTTTGATATTTTTGGTTTATAAGAACAGCAAATAAAAAGCGATAAAAGTAAAGTAGATGTAGATTGATATGTTGAGAATAGACCCGGGGGCCATAGTGTTCTCTAGTGGCTTCTCTCATGATAGCGATATTCTACGGCGGGTAAACAAATTACTGTCGAGCAATTGATAGAAAAGCGAATAATTATGAGACTATCTAAGCATGATCATTGTATATAGGCATCACGTCCGAGACAAGTAGACCGACTCCTGCCTGCATCTACTACTATTACTCCACACATCGACCGCTATCTAGCATGCATCTAGTGTATTGAGCTCATAAGAACAGAGTAACACCTCAAGCAAGATGACATGATGTAGAGGGATAAACTCAAGCAATATGATATAAACCCCATCTTTTTATCCTCGATGGCAACAATACAATACGTGCCTTGCTGCCCCTACTGTCACTGGGAAAGGACACCGCAAGATTGAACCCAAAGCCAAGCACTTCTCCCATTGCAAGAACTATAGATCTAGTAGGCCAAACCAAACCAATAATTCGAAGAGACTTTCAAGGATATTATGAGCACACATAAAAATTTCAGAGAAGAATCAAATATCTTTCATAGATAATCTTGATCATAAACTCACAATTCATCGGATCTCGACAAACACACTGCAAAAAGAGATTACATCGAATAGATCTCCTCGAAGAACGAGGAGAACTTTGTATTGAGATCCAGAGAGAGAGAAGAAGCCATCTAGATACTAACTATGGACCCGAAGGTCCGTGGTAAACTACTCACAACTCATGGTGAGGGCGATGATGATGATGATGGAGAACTCCGTGATGGATCCCCTCCGGTGGAGCTCCGGAACAGGCTCCAAGATGGGATCTCACGGGAACAGAAGGTTACGACGATGGAATTAGGGTTTTCTCTCTGTTCACGGAGGTTCTGGGGTACGTAGACTTATATAGGAAGAAGGAGGATACCGGGGGAAGCTCGAGGGGGCCACGAGGCAGGGGGGCGCGCCCCCCACCCTCGTGGGCCACCCCTTGATCCCCTGACGTGGTTCTCAAGATCCGTGTGCGTGATTTTCTCCAAAAATATCTCTCGCGAATGTTTCATTCCGTTTGGACTCCGTTTGATATTATTTTTCTGCAAAACCCTGAAACAGGCAAAAAACAACAATCTGGACTGGGCCTTTGAGTTAGTAGGTTAGTCCCAAAAATAATATAAAATTTAATGATAAAGCCCATTAAACATCCAAGACTTCATAAATAATAGCATGGAACAATAAAAAATTATAGATACGTTGGAGACGTATCATATATCTAAAAGTTGTAGAAACTCAAAATCATAATATAAAGATAATATACCATACTACAAAGTTTCAAGTCTATTCAATTTACAACTATGAATATTATCACATGCAAACATAGAGTGTCGAGTTGTTACTATTCACAATAAAACTTAACCTTTTTATTTCTTGAGATTATATTATATGATTGTCACATATTTTCACAAAAAAACAAGCCATTTTTCATTGTGTATACATTGTATAAGTGGTGTTTCGTATTATTATGGAATAGCAACAAATGTGGTGCACACCCTAGGACCGAAAACATCCTATAGGGAGAACACTAAAGCGAACCGATACGATACATCGTGTGCATGCATCTATGGCACATACGGTACAATTGTTTTATCATCTCTAGCATTTCTTGCAAATTGGAGAATAACTGAATACGGACAAATAGTCAAGTGCTGTTGACTACAACAAAAGGGGGGGGGGG
>LR738711.1:681723468-681754179 GCA_902687465.1 Secale cereale
AAGTCGAGAAGGTGGGTCAATCCAACTCAATTATGCAAGGGAATATTGGAAAGCTAAAGGCGAAAAGTTGTGGAACATTAAAGGTAAACATTCCCACTTCTGCTTGCAATTTTTCCATGCTTTGTTTTAGAAAAGATGTAAGATGTAATTAGTTCTCAATTGTGTAGCAAAGCATGATCTTGAATTCATTTTAGATATAGGTAAAGTTAAACTTTAAATCATTGGTCACTTTTTCTTAACTTTTTTTGTAAAACGTATATTGAAATAATACGTGTTTTTAGAAGTTCTTACATTTTAGTTGGTGCTTATGAACACCTTACAATATGAGTTAGCCGCCGAAATTTATTTTTTGACCTCCTGATAAAAGCAACATATCGTAATGAACTAGGAGTATTTTATTTCGACACACATACTCCATAGTAGTCAAATGGGAAACCAATGGCCTAGACCCACGCGTGCATCACAACACCCACTAGTTCAAACACGAGCTCAATACTGTAAATCCACTTGATGAAGGATGAGTGCATAATATGGTACATCAAGATTCAAAAGGACAGAGATAAAGGTGTATTCTGGTTGATGATAAAATATGATTTGATGGGGAATTAGGAATATCATTATCATTAAAATTATAAATAACAGGAGTGGTTTGGAAGCAAGAATTTTAGGATTGGTTGAGGAACCATAGCTTTTTGCTACCAATTGTAGCATCACGGTATAAAGGAGCCCCATTTGCACAAAAAAGTGTGTCTCTCTTTCGTTGTTGATGTTGGTGCACTAAGTATCCAACCATCTTAGTCGAATCTCTTCCACGGCTTCAGTTTTATCAATGTATGCTTAGTGTGTTTTGTGTGATTGCCACATGAACGTAATGGGCATGGACCATCTTTGCGTTGCAATTAGGATTGCACTAGCCACCACATTTTTGAGAAACCTATTTAGTTTATGTAGCGTCCTAAAATGCTTTGTTGTTACATACTTCTGAACCAGTGGGGCAACCCGCGCAATAGTGCGGCTAGATTTACTACGATATGTATAGTATACTTTCTAGCAGTGTGTAGAGTGGATGCACTTTTGGTAGTTCAAATATTTTTATTTGGCAGGAAAAATCTTGGCGTGATAACTAAAATATGTGGCATGGCGGTTCTGAGGTCCAAGTTAAGTCATGCGAGACAATATACATTAATGCTTGCTTGTAGCATTTATTATATGAACTTCGTCTAGGCCCTTGATTATTTATGTGCATTAATTTCTTGACAACTTTTTTATTACTACCAGCGTCTTGGTTTATTAGCCCCCATCGTATTCAGTGTCATATTTTGACCATGATTTTAACTAAGAAAATATTAGTTATACATAACAAAAATAATATTATCAGAAACTATGTTCAAATACGAATCCAATGATATAATTTTTAAAGACATGCAACGTTTTGTTGGTTAAATCTATGATCAAAATTTGGCACAAAATATGAAGGGGGGAAATAAACCAGGACGGATGTAGTAAGAGGTAAACCTGAAATGTTGTATTGACTCAGAAACTTTGTTTTCTCTTCCTGGTTCCATGTACCCGTTTTATCACAATCCTAGGCAATTGTTATTCACTTTGTGTGGTAAAATTAATTTCAAAATAAATATATGCCCAAATATGCTCTTATTTAAAACCATCATTTCAACTTTCCATGTGCATGTCTTATTCTCCTCTAAACATGTCTCCCTTTGAACATTATCCTCAAGCATGTACTCCCTTTGTTATTTCTACTCTATAGTCTATACTCCCTTTGTTAATCATTGTGCTTTGGGGCACATTTTTTTATTCACTACTTGACATGTTGTGCGAACTTGACCATGCTCGAACATAATATTTTTCATACTCTCTCACCATACTCATGTCTTGTTTTGATAAATCAATCATCACCACACTTCCTTTTATTTGCCATTCTCCTTGCTCTTTAGGCACCAGGCTATGATAATCCTCCTTGAGCGATACTAGATCCCATGGTTATTGGTCACTATGGAACAACTTCATTTGTTGTCATGGGTCACACAAGTCTACTTTTATCTTCTAATTTTTATTTGACATGTTACATTAAACGTTAATCTTGATAATAAGTTCTTCGTGGAATCATAATTTTACCTAATTTTGTAAACACTGACTCTTATGGCTAGGGTTTAGTAGCTGACTGTGAGGTCGGTCATTCTCTCTCAATCATGTATGAACACGAATGATTTATGGTTTCCATATCACAACAGTTTTTGTTCTCCTGGGTCAATATGTTCACTGAGAACAGTAACATGTTGTTGATCCACCTATATTCTTCCTAAACAATGGCATGCATGTTTGGTGCTCCCTCTGTTCCTAAATATAAGTCTTTTTAGAGACACTACAAACTACATATAGATGGTTATAGACATATTTTAGCATGCAGATTCACTCATTTTGCTCCGTATGTAGTCCATAGTGGAATCTCTAAAAAAGACTTATATTTAAAAACGGATGGAGTACATGCTTGTATGTATATAAGGTTTGATTGTTCCTATTCTAGAATTTATTTTCCACATTAAGCTGTTGTGAAACCTCTCTCATCGCTAATTCTTTTCTTTAGAGAGATTGACTGCTAATTCTGCATGACTCGGCTCATCTTTCTCCTGCACCGATTATTTTATTTTCTCGGCTAGTCTTATTAGGCACTGCCATACATGTCTTGTGCACGGTACTTACGTATATTTTTTTGTTGTTCTCCATGGTGTGCCTCTTTTCGTGCTATAAGCCACTATGATGTGCATGACCTTCAGTAGTTCTTTTGAAGAGAGAATGACCGGAAATGCGGTGGAGCCCGCGCTTGAGTGAACCTTTTTTTGTTGTTGTAAAATTCGAAAATACATGTTTGAACTGTCAATTTTCTTCTTCTGGAAAGCAATATACCGTGCGACGTCGCGCTAGCTGGAGGAATCGTATATATGCCGGTTCCATCCATCAGAAGCATAAAGCGCCCCGTCGCACTCGCCTCATCGTTCCATTCAGGTGATTCGACGGTACGGTGTGTGCATCCATGCAAGCTAGTTTGACAGGCAAATGTGGAGTGCGCACGTACATCGACCCATGGATTCTGAATATATACTAGCTTCCCCGCGTAACATCGGTCCCTCCCGCACTAGCTAGCTTTGCCTTCTGAAAGCTCTCCTTGTCCCTTCCCCTTTGTCTCGTATAGCAAAAGCACAGAGTATGTAGTTCAAGGAGTGCAAATTTCTTGATGCAAAATATCAAAAGCAATGATTTATAACCAAAAGTGAATATGATCGCCGGTGTAGAGTAGTTGTATTAGAAATGCAAGACAGCATCAAGCTATTAGGTGTAGCGACATTGATCACTGTATTGTTTTTTGTCAAACTAGGTTGAATAGTATAATAAAAATAAGCATGTGCATCGGTCGATACAGAGGCGAGGCGAGGGTTTATCCTCCTTTTCGACCTTTTTTAAAGAAATGCAAGACCCCCCCCCCAAGGGTACAAAATACAAACGTTTTTTTAAATGAATACATACGTTTTTCTTTACCAGAATTAAGTTACAGCGTCAGGTGTCAACGTACGTTTGTAAACCAATCTGTAATTCCTCATTACTCCTAGTTGTACAGAATCTACAGATCGATGGAATGCCCGTGACTTCACCATGGGTATGCATGTATGAGATACTTGTATACGAGGCTACTAGAGCCATGTAGTTAATTTGCTCAGTCAGAGCAACTCCAACGGGGCGACCCATTTCGTCCGCTGTCGTTAGTTTGGGTCGGCACGGACACAAAAGACGACCCAACGCGCCGACCCAAACGGATGCGCGTCCGCTTTTGGTCCGCGGACAATTCATTTCCGGCTCATTTTTGCGTCGGATTTACGTCGAAGCGGACACAAGACGAACGCGCGTGCGCTCGTCTTCTTCTCTCCCCGGGCCCTCTGGTCAGTGGCACATTGGCCTCCTCTCTCACCCCCAGCCAATAACAACCCTCGCTCGCCTCCTTCTTCGTCGCCGACGCCGCTGCCCATTTTTGCCGGCGACTTAGCCAGCTGCCGCCGCCCCAACATCCGCCCAGCAACGCCGCCCACCCCCCCCCCTCGCCTGCCACCGCCGTTTTGCCGTCGGGGAGCAAACTGCTTCCCACCACCGCTCCCCCCACCGCACAGATGCCCGCACGTAAAGAAGCCGTCTCATCCGACCGGCAAGCTCGTCGGACGCCGGATCACTCGTTGGACGCCGGCAGGGCAACTAGCTGGTCCGTGCACGCCGTGACTGCCCTTATCAGAAATGCACTGCCGCCATCCGAATGCTTGCATACAGAGTGCCCGGTGATCTAATTGATGAGTATGTCCGTATGAGCGAGTCTACAAGCCTAGAGTCTCTGTATAAGTTCTGCAAGGCTGCTATTGCTGTGTTTGGCCCTGAGTACTTGAGAGAGCCGACAGCTGAAGATACAGCCCGTTTGTTGGCGATGAATGCCAGAAGGGGCTTCCCAGGGATGCTTGGTAGCATAGACTACATGCACTGAGAGTGGAAGAATTGTCCTTCTGCATGACAAGGGCAGTACAAGGGCCATGTTAGGGTTTGCACTGTCATACTAGAGGCCGTGGCGTTTCAAGATCTTTGGATCTGGCATTCTTTTTTTGGCATGGCTGGATCACACAATGATATCAACGTGCTTCAGTGCTCGCCGGTGTTTGCTAGGCTTGCCGAAGGCAACAGCCCACCGGTGAACTTTACTGTCAACGGCCACAACTACGACAAATGATACTACCTGGGTGACGGTATCTATCCTCAATGGACCACTATTGTCAAGACAATACCCAACCCTGTCGGAGAGAAGAGGAATGATTTGCCCAAGAGCAAGAGAGTGCTAGGAAGGATGTCGAGCGTGCCTTTGGTGTTTTGCAATCTCGATGGGGCATCGTTAGGTATCCTGCTAATACCTGGAGCATGCAGAAACTGTGAAAGGTGATGACTGCTTGTGTGATCATGCACAATATAATCGTAGAAGACGAGCGCTCGTCTGTACGATCAAGGCTTCCAGTTTCAGGGTAAGAATGTTGTGCCTGAGCATGGAGTAGCGGCAACGTTTGAACAGTTCATCCAATTTCATGAAGACATGCGTGATTGGGAAACTCACGTGCAAGTGCAAAATAATTTGGTTGAGCATATGTGGGCTCATGTTGGCAACCAATAAATGTATTTTTTTTATTCGTTTGCAAAACTATGTGAAACATTTTTATTTGTATCCGGCTTGTAAAACTATACTATTTTTATTTGTATCGGTAAATTATTTTTTTAACAATATGTTTGAATGCAAATCAATGTAATATTGGGCGGTCAGCCGGCCACGTCGGCAAATATGGGTCGGCGCGTTGGGCGCGCTGCCGATCCAAATCTGAAAGAGGGCGGACGCCGGGCGGGCGGGCGACCCAAATGGACAAAAAGCGGAAGAAATCGTCGTCCGTTTCGGTCGCCCCATTGGAGTTGCTCTCAGTCGGTCTCCGTGATGATGACGACGATCAAGTATGATGAAATCATCAAATTATTAAACTAGGCAGTTCGAAGGTCACGGTGAAGTCAATTTGCTCGTACTAGCTGGAGTACTTGTAGCTTTCATCAAGACGGATTGATAGAGCTGTGACGAGTGCTAGGAGCTGTACATATATATCCACCTTATGTTGTGATGAAGACAGTAAAATAAGTTATCATATCCCTCAAGGTGATCAGATCAGCATGCATGCATCAACTATTCAACTGCCATTGTTCCATGGAACCTTAGATTTCCTTATAGTTTACTTCCTTCAGTTTTGGTTAGCTTTAGTCTCCCAAAGTAATTAAAGAACGCGAGTGAAGCTTGCACACTGCCAATCTGGCACGATTCCTGTAACAGGAGAGCTCTAGATGAGATCATCTAGCATGGTGTTTAGTTAGTCATCTTGCCCTCATCAGTTGTTTAGGAGATGAGTTCATGTCATTATTGTGTATATAACTAGCTAGAAGCCTATAACGACATGTTGGTGTGGGGGTATCACCACTTTAGGAGTATTGATTATAAGAGTGCAAGGAAAAGCAAAAAAAAAAAAAAAAAATGGAAGAGGAAAAGCTAATATTGATATGTGGCACTAAAAAAACCCACAGCAAGTTGAAATTATTCTAGATACTAATACAGGTAGTATCTGGCCAAAACTATAAACTACATAATGTACAATATCCTTCCCAACTGTAGGCTTCTAGAATTCTTGGGAAACCATAGTTCTGTAGATGGGTTTAAATACAAAAGCTGATGTATTATCAACAGAACTCATTTGCAGCTCTATATTTGAATGGGAATGTAACACTGTTTCTCCTTTAGCTCCTTTTTTAATGAATGCAGCCGTTGTGCTCTGATTGTGTATCATCTTCCTCTCTCATCCGCCGGAAAAGTCCTAGACGGTGGTAGGCGAGCGCGTGCGGGGGGAGGGGGGGGGGGTCTCCCTTCCCCGTGCACCCTTGTTCGAACTAGTTGCGCCACCTCCATTGGGTGTGCTCCTCCCGTTGCGCCATTGGCCGGCCAGGGTGAGGTGGCCGCAGACAGGATGGCTTGTGGCCGCCTTGCCCCACCCGTCATGGGAGCCTGCGCCTGCCCAGATCCATGGCATGGCGGGGGTAACGACCCGGGAAGGCAGTCGCGGTCAAGAGTGTTGTGTCGCTGCCTTCCGCTAGTGGATGAATCCCTGTCGCAGGGATTGCTCTTACTTGGCCGGCAAGTTGTGGGTTTGCTGTTGGCAAGATTTAGTCGAGGCCATGGCTGGGGCCAGACTGGGTTGGGATGGTTAAAGGTGTCATGGTGCGGCTCCTTTTGGTGGACGCCGAGCATGAGGGCAAGCTGTGGTGCAGGGGCTTGGGTTTCTCGGATGTCGGGGTGCCGACCCTGGAAGAGGGTTGCACGGCTTGCACTCCGACGAACAACATAGCGACAATTACCCCCTCCCCCTTCTGGTGAGGTGGGATCCATGCCCTAGGGACAATGGCGAGACGGCGGAGCTGCCTAATGCTTGCTGATGATATAACCAATGCAGGGTAGTTTATGCGTCTCAAATGTATCTATAATTTTTGCTTATTTCAAGCTACTTTTACATCATATATGCATAGTTTTGGGTAATTTGGTATTAATTTGTGGACTAATATATTAATTCATGGTCCAGTGCCAGTTGACGCTTTCTACTATCTTTTGGACTTTTCAGGGAAATCAATTTTTCAGGGACAAAAACAACAAAACGTATTTCACGAAGTTTCAAGAAAGGACGGGGCTAGAGCCACTTGAGCCTCCAAGGGGCTGTGGGGCCCATATGGCCTGGAAATGTTGTCCAAGTGGGGCCGCATGGTGGGGTGGAGTGAGCTCCTTAGGGATTTGCCAACAGACTCATGGATCCCCTACCTTTATATTCTCCCGAAAATGCCAAATTCATTTATCAAGGATTTTTAAGCCACCGTCACCTCATGTTCCATGGGGATCCAATCGGGAGGACTTTTCTGGTACTCTGCCGGAGGGGAAATCATCATTGGAGCTATATTCATCAATCTCACTGCCACCATGACTGTGAGTGAGTAGTCCTCCTTGGACTATAGGTCCATGACATTAGCAAGATGGAATCTTCTCTCCCTTCTTCAATACAGAGATTTCATGAGCTGCCCTACATGATTGAGATCAATCTTATGTAATTCTCAGTGTGTTTGTTGCAGTGTGATGAACTATCACTTTATAATCAGATGTATTCATGGCTTTCCTTTTGATTCCTATGGTTTCTTTGTTGCATGATTTATATACATATATGCTCTCCAATCCATTAGTGTAGCATTGATCATGTTTTGATGAATGATATCGAAGAGGGAATTGTGTATGTTGGTTGGGTTCATTCGTGTGGGTGATCTATCCAAGTGACAGAAGAGAAAAGTCATCTACCGCGGTGTTGCCACTAAGGATAAAAGGATAGTCGACTCTCGGAGATGAACTCAAGGTAAAGACAATATACTACCAACATTATGTCACCTTGCATAACGTTGTTGGGAAACGTAGTAGAAAACAAAACAAAAACACCCTAGGAACATCCAGGAACAATATGAAGATGCATAGATGGTTTGGATCACAATCGTTACCGACTCCGGAGTGCAGCGAAAGTAACTTTATTGAGCCACCTTATTGGGAGCGCTGATGTCTACTACACGCTTCTATTCCTGTAGACAGTGTTGGGCCTCCAAGAGCAGAGGTTTGTAGGACAGCAGCAAATTTCCCTTAAGTGAGTAACCCAAGGTTTATCGAACTCAGGGAAGTGGAGGTTGAACGTACCCCTTTCAAGCAACCCTGCAATCAAGATACAAGAAGTCTCTTGTGTCCCCAACACACCTAATACACTTATCAGATGTATAGGTGCACTAGTCCGGCGAAGAGATGGTAAAATATGGATGATAGGAGTGGCAAAGCAAAATAATATAAATCTGTAATAAAAAGTGCAGCAAGCAAACAAGTGGTAAACGTGAGCACAAATGGTATTGCAATGGTGGAAACAAGGCCTAGGCTTCATACTTTCACTAGTGGCAACTCCCAACAACATTAACATAATCGAATCACATGATATTTCCCATAAAACATGCAAGGGGGACGCACTCGGAGGTCATTCCTTTGTGGTCAAGAGAGGACGAGAATTATGTAGGGCTACAAAAGCACACCTCTAAGTTCGTAGTTCTCTATCTATGGATTTCCCAATGTCACCGCGGCCATCCAAAGAGAGTACCACAATCACCATAACATATCTCAAGGATAGTCAAAGACAAGCACCAAGAGACTCTCAATCTTCAATCCACACACAAAAGAGGAAATCACTCATGAAAATATTCTTCTAATCCATGTCCAATAGACCGCTGTCACCTTGGTCTCGGAGATTATACTAGATAAAGACAAGTGAGTACATCAATCCAATACATAGAGGAAGGGGAAATATCATGGGATCACCCTAGATTAACATAGCCTATGATCACAACGAAGATCACATCATGGGAGAGAGAATTGACCACATAGCTACTGGTAGAAACCTCAGCCCCGAGGAGGAACTACTCCCGCATCATGGAGGGAGGAAGCAACGTCGATGGAGATGAATCCGGGGGCACTTCCCCGTCCCGGCAGGATGCCGGCACAGGAATTCTGGTCCCCCGAAACTTGGTGGCGATGACGGCGGAGATCGGAATAGCTTCTGGAGAAAAGGGTTCCATCCTCGAGGGTTTCGGGACGCGGTGTAAATATATGCCAAAGGGGGTCGCCAGAGGAGCTAAGGGGGGCCCAGGCGGCCTGGCGGCACGGCCAGGAGGGGGGGCGCCCCCACAGAGCGCCTGGAGCCCCTGTGGGCCCCCTCCGGCCCTACTTCGGCCGCATGGAAGCTTCTGGAGCGCTGATTTTTTATATATTTTTCCCGGAATTTTTCTGGCAATTTACGTAATGGGAAAACCTGAAATACAAAAACAGCAGAAAACAGAAACTGGCACTGGGGTGCACTGAGTTAATAGGTTAGTCCAAATATGATCAAAAGTGTATGGAAGTGCATAAATATCATAGCAATATCACACAAAAGAGGCATGGAGCAAGCAGAAATTATAGATACGTTTTGGACGTATCAACATCCCCAAGCTTAATTCCTGCTCGTCCTCGAGTAGGTAAATGATAACAAGCATAATTTCTGTGGTGACATGCTATTAACCATATAAGAACTTTTCACAGTCACATGACAAATGCTTACTGAGATAATGAATCTGTAGTAATTAAGTTGCCTCATGAGAATATCACAAAGAACTGAAAGTTTTACAATATGATACTGAAACACTCAATAGATTTGTAGTGAGCATGGTGTGCAAACATGACAAAGTGATACCTTGCTTGCCCCCTTTAGTGAAGCAAAACATAAATGCAGGGGCACCTCCGAAGTTTAAGTGACGACTAGATACAATGATTTCAGAATAAACGATATCATAATCATGCAGAAGACAATGGTACTTTGGGACAATGCACATTACACTCAGAATGACAATCATGCTCTCAATAGTTGGTGCTTTGAAGAAAGAAGGTGGAGACTCTCGAACCATGGCTTTTGATGGCAAGGTTGAAAATCCGTGGTCGGAAACAAAGACTAAACATGTACCAGAGCTCTTGTTTTTTTTTAAAAAAACAGAGGTAAAAATTATATTTTTTTTGGGATATGCATATTTCGTTAACGAATGCTAGTAGATAACTCAATTACTTCTTGAGCTGGACAAGTTTCGAGGAACGGCTCCCGCACGGGGACGATCACATCCCCTTAATCTCCTTTGTTTATCACTGCCAAAGTTTTCTGATTTCTCATGAACAAAGCGTGAAGGAGGGTTTGTTTGTTGTATATTTTTTAATGAGCCGGGCGCACTCTTCGCCAGTTCCTTCTCGTATTAGGGGTTTGCAGATTAGACATGCAATCCCGGGGTGAAACTCGTCCAACTTAAAAAGATCATGAATTAACTACTACTTCCTCATGAGCTAAAACAGAGGCACAAAATAGAAATGCTTTTTTGAATAATTTCGAGATGGTACAAGATAGTCTTCGTTAGGAATGGCAAGTAAATACCATGTATAGGAAGGTATGGTGGACTCATATGGCATAACTGGTTTAAAGGATTTTTGATGCACAAGCAGTCAGTCCGCTTAGTACAGGCGAAGGTTAGCAAAAGACTGGGAGCGACCAACTAAGAGAGCAATGACGGTCATAATCATGCAGAGCGACAAAGCAACATTGAATCGGGCATGGAAGTTATATCGCTACTCAGAAATTAAAGATCATCAAGGCTTGATAGACTTTCTTTACAGTCTTAAATATGCGTGAGCATATGCCAAGTCAATCAAAATAAATTCTTGGAGGAAGATATCACTAAACCATACCACATCATAGGCAAACAAATCATGTTGGTACTTCAATAACACATTAAGAACCCCCCAGCTATTTGAGACCAACCATAAGAAAACATGAACTACTAAGCATCATTATGCACATAGCATTTTTATCATAGACATATCAACCAGTGTAACAGAAGCCAACTCTCTTAACAAGATAGGCATCATAACTCAAGAGAGTTCCAGCAACTAACTAAACAAAAGCTCTTTAAAAAGAAAAGCATGAAAACTAAGAGCTAAACATGACAGTAGCTATTGAAAAACAAAGAACATACAGAGCAAAGATAAACATGAAAATCCTATGTTGTGTTCGAGGTTGAAGTGGAGCGTGTTTCTCTCCCACACAAAGAAAGCTGGGTTCTAACTCGTTATGAACAGCAAGCAAAGCTAAAGAAAACTAAAAAGGAAACTAAAAGCAAGACGCTCCAAGCATAGCACATAACGCATGAAGTGATTAAAATATAGTGGAACGAAAGACGAACTGATAATTGTTGATGGAGAAGGGGATGCACGGGGGCATCCCCAAGCTTAGACGTTTGAGTCTTCTTGAATATTTCTTGGGGGTGCACGGGGGCATCCCCAAGCTTGAGCGTTTGACCCTCCTGAATCTTCTTTTATCATCTTCCCTCGCACACTTGAAAACTCCCTTCATACATAACTCATCATAATCTGATTAGCGAGGTTAGTACCCACAATAAAATAATTTTTCCCTACTGGAAATAAGGATAATCTTGAAGAGCTACTATTTCTCAAGATTGCGAAAAGGTTTTTGCAAAGAAAAAAAAAGCAAGCTCAAGGTTTGCAAAACGAAGAAAAGGCAAAACAGGACAGAATCTGTGAAAAACAGACCAGCAGGTAGTAAATAATTTTTTCGGGGCACTTCTGCAACTCAAATAAAAAAACTCAGAACAGACGCCCGAAAGCCAATTGTATAGAGCACGCTGTCAAAAAAAATTCAGATAAAAAAGATGATCTGGTGATTTTATAAGAATTTTTCTGTCCAAGGACATAATCTGTTTTCTGGACTGCACGTCACAACTTTTGAACTTTCTTGCAATCAGAGGCTAAACTTGGCACAAAGCTGAAAAATAAAGATACAATGATGTTGCTACAGTAGTAACAAACATCAAGACTACTAAAAACTGAAAGAACAAACTAAAAGCAAAGATAACAAGGGTTGTCTCCCTAGAGCTCTTTCTTTATAGCCATAAAGATAGGCTTAAGACTTTAATGATGCTCTCGTAGGAATAAGAGTTGAAGAACAAGAGAGCATCAAGAAGCAAAATACCAAACACATTTAAGCCTAACATGCTTCCTATGCATAGGAATATTGCAATAGAATAATTCATTGAAGCACAAAGCAATAAGCATAGGAAGACAAAACAAGTGCAGCTTCAAAACCTTCAACATAAAGAGAGGGAACTTGATATTATTGAAATATCTATAAGCATATGTTCCCTTCTCATAATAACTTTCAGTGGGATCACGAATAAACTCAACAATATAAGTATCACATAAAGCATTGTTACCATGATCCACATGCAAAAAGGTACTCTTACTCTCCACATAAGCATAATCTTTCTCATTGGTAATAGTGGGAGTAGGACTATCATAAACAACTTGAACACTATAGATTAATTGTGTATTAGGAAGATGGTGTTCAACAAGGGAGTAATTCCCTCTATGATTATGACAAGTTTCATAAGGATAATTTCTCCTTATGTCATAGGTACCTTTATAATCACTATAGATTGGAGTTATAACATCATCATAGTAGAGAAGAGCATTATCATTGCTAGCAACTATATTTGTAAACATGTTGTCTTTATTCTTACTAGCAAAAGAATTATCAATTGTCACATCACTAGTGGGTAAAGGATTTGCAATCCTATCATCCCCAAGCTTAGAGCTTTCCATATCATCACTTTCAGAGTTGGTACCAAAAAGATTTTCAAGATCATAAGTAGCATTATCATCATTTTCCCAATCACAATAAGTAACATGCATATCATAATCAAAATCATCTTCAATAGTACCTACGGACGTATCATCAAGATGATAATTAAGGCAATAAACTTCACCTTCTTCTTTAAACTTACAACCGTTAGGATAAAAGTTGATGGGAGGAATATGCTCAGGCCAGGTTGATACCCATTCTTCTTCCTTCTTGCTCCTCTTCCTCCTCCTCTTCTTTTTCTTCTTCTTCACCTTAGGAGGGAGTGGTTGGAGATGAAGCTTCTCCACATATCCTGGTTTATCATTAGAAACAATAGGGAAAACTTGGGAGAAACTCTCCTTTTTATTAGCAGAAATATAAGAGACATTTTTATACTTTGGTAAAGTTCCCTCCTTTCTAATCTTACTTATGTAATCATTTTCATGGCAATTAACAACACAATAGAGATGGCAATTTTGCAAAGTGTTTTTTATTCCTATGGCATTAACATCTAGCCAAGAAGTCTTTTCTGATAACTCCTCACACATCAAAAATAACATAAGCTCATCATAAAGATTAGAGGTGATCATGTTATCACACAACTGGTTAGCAGTTATGTTTTGAAAGTGCATGCATTGAAAATTAAAGTGACCCTCTATACAACAAAGTTCACAAGTAAAAGGATAAAGGTCACACAATTCTCTAGCAATTTCATTTAAATCTCTGACCCAAGTGATTGTTCTTTCATGCTTATGTTGCTTACAATACTTCTCTTCTTCAATCATAGGCCTTTCACAAGGTCTATCCACTCCACAAAAATTAACATGCTTATATAAAACTTCATTTGTAGGAATTGGATCATGCATGTTGCAATCATCATGAACAATTTCATTTTCTTTGCAAATCTCTTTAAAAGGCTCATGATGCTTGATCCAATCCTCCTTAGGCATATTAAGATGTGAAGCAAAAGATTTGAGGAAATCAACAAGGAGTTGAGAATCAAGCCCAAACTTAGCACTAAACTTATTAAAACTTGTAGTTTCAACAAAGGACTTAATGCAATCATACTCATAAATTATACCTGACTCTTTACCTTTGTCGATCTCCCAATCTTCAGTGTTGCGTTGAATTCTTTCAAGGAGTTCCCATTTAGCATCAATCTTTTTGTTTGTGAAAGAACCTGAGGAAGCATCGAGCAAATCTTTATCCTGTCGAGAAAGCCTCGCATAGAAATTAGTAATAATCATATCTTTGGGGAGCCCATGGTTAGGACATTTTAGCATTAACGTTTTCAGTCTCCCCCAAGCTTGAGCTATGCTCTCTCCGTCATGAGGATAGAAATTATAAACATAATTCCTATTCTCATGGACTTCATGAAGAGGATAAAACTTGGAGTAAAAGAGAGACTGGATCTCTTCCCAATCCAGCAGGTGAGAGTCATCTAGTAGCCTATACCATTCCAATGCTTTTCCTTTCAGTGCCAAGGCAAATAATTTCCTCATGACTCCATCTCTTGTCAAACCTGAAATCTTAAACAACTCACAAAGTTCTGTAAGTTTCAACAAATGAATACTAGGATTGACCGTCCCATCATAACAATTATTCAAAATTATTTCAATTATCCCAAGTGGTATTTGGAACGGGATACATTCAGTAGGTGGAGGAGACTTCTCTACCACGGGTGTGGTAAAGCGGCCTTCCCCAAGCAGCGAACTAAGAGTGCGGTTTTCCATAAACATAACTAGTGAAACTAAAAACAAGAAACGAAAAGATTTAATTGCAAGATCTAGAGAAGCTACCTTCACTTACCTCACTTCCCCGGCAACGGCGCCAGAAATATCTTGATGTCTACTACACGCTTCTATTCCTGTAGACAGTGTTGGGCCTCCAAGAGCAGAGGTTTGTAGGACAGCAGCAAATTTCCCTTAAGTGAGTAACCCAAGGTTTATCGAACTCAGGGAAGTGGAGGTTGAACGTACCCCTTTCAAGCAACCCTGCAATCAAGATACAAGAAGTCTCTTGTGTCCCCAACACACCTAATACACTTATCAGATGTATAGGTGCACTAGTTCGGCGAAGAGATGGTAAAATATGGATGATAGGAGTGACAAGGCAAAGTAATATAAATCTGTAATAAAAAGTGCAGCAAGCAAACAAGTGGTAAACGTGAGCACAAATGGTATTGCAATGGTGGAAACAAGGCCTAGGCTTCATACTTTCACTAGTGGCAACTCCCAACAACATTAACATAATCGAATCACATGATATTTCCCATAAAACATGCAAGGGGGACGCACTCGGAGGTCATTCCTTTGTGGTCAAGAGAGGACGAGAATTATGTAGGGCTACAAAAGCACACCTCTAAGTTCGTAGTTCTCTATCTATGGATTTCCCAATGTCACCGTGGCCATCCAAAGAGAGTACCACAATCACCACAACATATCTCAAGGATAGTCAAAGACAAGCACCAAGAGACTCTCAATCTTCAATCCACACACAAAAGAGGAAATCACTCATGAAAATATTCTTCTAATCCATGTCCAATAGACCGCTGTCACCTTGGTCTCGGAGATTATACTAGATAAAGACAAGTGAGTACATCAATCCAATACATAGAGGAAGGGGAAATATCATGGGATCACCCTAGATTAACATAGCCTATGATCACAACAAAGATCACATCATGGGAGAGAGAATTGACCACATAGATACTGGTAGAAACCTCAGCCCCGAGGAGGAACTACTCCCGCATCATGGAGGGAGGAAGCAACGTCGATGGAGATGAATCCGGGGGCACTTCCCCATCCTGGCAGGATGCCGGCACAGGAATTCTGGTCCCCCGAAACTTGGCGGCGATGGCGGCGGAGATCGGAATAGCTTCTGGAGAAAAAGGTTCCGTCCTCGAGGGTTTCGGGACGCGGTGTAAATATATGCCAAAGGGGGTCGCCAGAGGAGCTAAGGGGGGCCCAGGCGGCCTGGCGGCGCGGCTAGGAGGGGGGGCGCCCCCACAGGGCGCCTGGAGCCCCTGTGGGCCCCCTCCGGCCCTACTTCGGCCGCATGGAAGCTTCTGGAGCGCTGATTTTTTATATATTTTTCCCGGAATTTTTCTGGCAATTTACGTAATGGGAAAACGTGAAATACAAAAACAACAGAAAACAGAAACTGGCACTGGGGTGCACTGAGTTAATAGGTTAGTCCAAATATGATCAAAAGTGTATGGAAGTGCATAAATATCATAGCAATATCACAGAAAAGAGGCATGGAGCAAGCAGAAATTATAGATACTTTTTGGACGTATCAAGCACGCACCAATATGATGGTTCACCATAAAGTCTAATATTGGGACTTTTCCAAGAGGGGTGCCTCCCTTGTTGGGCCATGGTGGCCCAATTTCCCTTCCACTACCTCGCCTTTTAAGGTCCATTGATATTGAATTAACTATAAAAGACTTCTAATAATTACTAGAGCCTTTAATTATTAATTTAACATCTTCGGAAACATTTTCCACCTATATATTTTTATCGGTAATACCTTGTATTGCCCGATAAACTCCAAAACCCTTCCGGTGAACCCGAAACGCTTCTGGTTCCTCTCGAAACTATTCTGAATATTTAATGAAACAATTCCACAAATAAATCATCAATACTTTCATCCTACAAATACTCAGCAGGTTGTGATTACCTTAAATTTGTGACCCCGTAGGTTCGATAAATCATAGACATGAACGAAACCACTTTGTTTAACTGATAACGGAATCGTGGACGTCCATATCGATCCCTATGATTACATGAATGATATTCCAGTGAACCTTTGGATATCATGTGATGTTCCCTTCGCTTCGTGATACTTTACAAAACCGGAGATGCACCGGTATCCTCCTAAGTCATAGACATGCTCACTATACCATCATCCTCGTTACCGGTTTTGTTCTTCTTTCTCACTGAAGTGTTCTAGCACCCGTGTGACATAGTCACATGTGTTTGGCCAGCCAATGATGGATGATGTCACACCGAGATGGTAATAAGAATATCTCTCCATCGTCGAAGAATCAAATCCCACTCTCAGGCTATCTAGTCTCTTGTCAAACTTTCCGATGAACATGTAAGTTCTCGTTATGATCACCATGTTACGTATGACTAATACGTCCCAAACGTATTTGCTTTTCCAAACACTTTTGCTTTTGTTTTGGACTCTAATTTGCATAATTTGAACGGAACTAACTCGAATTGACGTTGTTTTCAGCAGAATTTCCATGGTGTTGTTTTTGTGCAGAAATAAAAGTTCTTGGACTGAGCTAAAAAAATTACTGAGAGTATTTCTAGAATATATAAAAAGTACTAGCAAAGAGAAATTCTAGAGGGGGCCACTAGGGTGCCACAAGCCCAGGGGGCGCCCCCCAGGGCGTGCATGGCACGCTTGTGGGCTCCTGACAGCTCCTGCAACCCTAACTCCAAATCTATAAGTACATATTCGTCCAGATTTTTTTAGGGAGAAGGAATCATCACGTTTTATGATACGGAGCCGCTGCCACCTCCCGTTCTTCATCAGGAGGGCCGATCTGGAGTCCATTTGGGGTTTCAGAGAGGGGGGTCCGACGCTGTTGTCATGATCAACCATCGCCCATCACCAATTTCTTGATGCTCACCACTGGGAGTGAGTAATTCATTCGTAGGCTTGCTGGATGGTGATGGGTTGGATGAGATTTATCATGTAATCGAGTTAGTTTTGTTAGGGCTTGATCTATAGTATCCACTATGTTATGATATTGATGTTGTTAAGACTTTTCTATGTTTAATGCTTGTCACTAGGGCCCGAGTGCCATGATTTCAGATCTGAACCCTCTATATTTTCATGAATATATTTGTGTTCTTGATCCTATCTTGCAAGTTATATGCACCTATTATGCGTTATGATCCGCATACCCCAAGGTGACAATAATCGAGAATTCTTTCTGGTGATTACCGTAGTTTGAGGATTTCATGTATTCAGTATGTGCTAATGCTTTGTTCGGGTTATCTACTAAAAGGCAGCCTTAATATCCCTTAGATTTCCTTATGGACCCCGCTGCCACGGGAGGGTAGGACAAAAGATGTCATGCAAGTCCTTATCGCAAGCATGTATGACTATATGCAGAATACATGACTACATTACATTGATGGATTGGAGCTAGTTCTGTGTCGCCCTAGGTTATGACAGTTACATGATGAATGTCATCCAACATAATTATCCATCACTGATCCAATGCCTATGCTTTTCGCATGTTGATCTTCGCTAAGTTACTTCTGTTGCTACTACTGTTACAATCGCTATAAAACTATTGTTGTTACTCTTACCACCACTATAAAATTATCATACTACTGTGCTACTAATCACTTTGATGCAAATATTTAGTTCTCCGGGTGTGGTTGAATTGACAACTCAACTGCTAATACTTGCAAATATTCTTTGACCCCCCTTGTGTCGAATTGATAAATTTGGGTTGAATACTCTACCCTTGAAAAATGTTGAGATCCCTATACTTGTGGGTCATCAAGACCTTTTTCTGGCGCCGTTGACGGGGAGCATAACTCTATTTGCCGAGTCACTTGGGATTTATATTTGTTGATCACCATGAGGGATCTGAAAGATGATAGAACCAAGATCGTTCCCTCTAAGACGAGGGGAGTAAAGAACCGCCATCTATCTCTACACTTGATTCACCTCCTGTTTTGAGTAGGCTTGCGACACTACCAGTTGCTATTAATTCTAATATGTCGCAAGTAATTGATGATGCTACTTCTGCTATGAATGTTGCTATTGATGAAGTTAGTAATATGCTTGATTAAACGGTGTCACTAGGTGAATTTCTTGATGAACAACTTGCTAAAGCTAGAGAATATGATAATGTTGAAACTGGTCAAATTTATGAAACACTTATTAGACCAACCTCTCTAAGAATTGAAATTCTAAGATACCTGAAGGCTAGGTTGAGGATGATGAGATAACTACGGAATTTCTTGCTTGTAATGATAAAGAAGATGTTAAGAAATTGCTATGTAAGCTGAAAGGAAAAACCTTGAATGAAAGAATGAAATATGATCCTAAATTTGCTACTTCACCTATCTTTGTTACTGATAAGGATTATGAATGCTCTGCCGATCCCGAGTTAATTACTTTGGTTGAATCGGATCCTTTTCATGTTATGAATATGAAACTGTCGTGGAACTCCTTACTAAATTAAATGATATAGCCACCCTACTTGCTCATGAGAAACAAATAACTACTATTATATTCTTAAGTTGTTTCCTTTCTCATTAAAGGGTGATGCTAAGATATGGTTTAATACACTTGCTCCTGTTTACGTGAGTAGTCTCTGATGGCTTCTCGCCCCTCGTTGGTTACCCCAAGTGGAAGGTTTGAGATGCAGTGTAGCGGAAGTTTTCCCTTGGCAAAGATACCAAGGATCGAATTCCCCTGAGACTCCAAGGTTCAACAAGAAGGTGTCAACTGCTAACGGCGCCAGATACTTAGCAATCAACTTGGACCTGCACACAGATACAAATAACTTTGCTCCCAACGAGTACAGAGAGGTTGTCAATCCCTCCGGCCTTGTCGTTTACAAAGGATCAAACGCAAGAGATAATAGTGATAGGTATTGCTGCAACTAGTAAGTAAAAGTAGAAAGTAAATAGCGGATGTGATCAGTGATGGTAATATGGACCGGGGTCCCATGATGTTCACTAGTGATGTCTCTCTCCCAAAAGACGATAAAACAGCTATGTGAGGTAAACGAATTACAGCTGGGCAATTGACAGAATTATGTGCGCAAACCAATGCTAACTATGCTGCAAGAAAGGTTGAGGCTCAAAAGCATGGGCGGTACGCCAAGGTAAGTAGACCAAAATCCATCTGCATCTACTACTAATCATCCACCTTGAGATATCTATCCAGAACATCTCGCTGGTATTAAGTTGCGAGTCCCACCCATAGTGTAAACTCAAAGCAACAGACAACTGCATTAAAAGAACTTTGCGTAAAGTAAACAATCCTTGCACCCGCGAGTACAAGCACCGTTGTTTTCCCCCTTGTGGCAACAGCACATCCCCTAGACTCATGTTTCCGTCACTCAAGCTAGTCATCGAGGGGCATGAACCCACAATCAAGCATAACATTCCCTCTTGGAGTCACTACCTACTACTCGGCCAAAGCAATAAATAGCAACGGAGAACATGCAAGAATTACTCAAGAACATAAATATAAAAGAGGTAAATCAAATATATTACTCACACACAATCTGAACATAATCTCACAATCCATCGGATCCCAGCAAACTCAACATAGCAACAGCATAAGGATTACATATGTGCCTCGATCATGTAGGGCAGCTCACGAGGTCTAATTAGTGAAGCACAAAGAGGGGAGGAGAACATCACATAGCTACTGGTCATGGACCCATGGTCCAAGGGAGACTACTCACAACTCATCCGGGAGGCGTCCATGGTGGTGGAGAGGCTCCCGGTGGTGGTTCTCCCCTCCGGCAGGGTGCCGGGAAGAGTTCTCCTGGCGCTCCCAATCTTGGAAGCGCGGCGGCGGCGGAACAGAGATGAGATCGCGAAAAAGGGTTCCGTCCTCCAGGGTTTCGGGACGCGGTGTAAATATATGCCAAAGGGGGGCATCAGCGGAGACCTGGGGGGCCCAGGCGCCCCCCCCGGCGCGGCCAGGAGGGGGGCCACGCCACCAGGGCGCCTGGAGCCCTGGTGGCCCCCCTCCGGCCCTACTTCGGCCGTGTGGAAGCGTACGGAACGCTGATTTTTTATATAATTTTTCCGGGATTTTTCTGGCAATTTACGTAATGGGAAAACCTGAAATACAAAAACAGCAGAAAACAGAAACTGGCACTGGGGTGGACTGAGTTAATAGGTTAGTCCAAATATGATCAAAAGTGTATGGAAGTGTATAAATATCATAGCAATATCACCCAAAAGAGGCATGGAGCAAGCAGAAATTATAGATACATTTTGGACGTATCAGTCTCCAGGATATGATATATTACTTTTTTGAAAAATATTTTTCTGCTCATAAGAAACAAGTTGCCTTACAGGAAATATTTAACTTTGTGCAAATTGAAGAAGATAATCTCCCTAAAGCTTGGGGGAGGCTTCTCCAATTACTTAATGCTTTGCCTGATCATCCTTTTAAGAAAAATGAAATACTTGATATCTTTTATAATGGACCAACCGATGCTTCTAGGGGCTACCTAGATAGTTGTGTTGGTTGTGTTTTCAGGGAATGAACTATTGAACAGGCTGAAGAACTATTGAATAATATTTAGAGGAATGATAATGTTTGGACACTTCCTGAACCACCACCTAAGCCAACTCCAAAGAAGAGAGTCATTCTATTTCTCAGTCGTGAAGATATGCAGGGAGGCAATAAATCTATGAATGAAAAAGGTAATAAAGCTGAAGATGTTAAGAATTTACCATCTATTGAAGAAATACATGGGTTTAACATCCCGAGACAGGTAGTAGAGGTAAATTCTCTTATTTGATGAAGGTGATATTCCTTACAATAAATATGCTAGCCAATGCTTGGATGAATTTGATAACTACATTGTTAAGAAAGAATATTTTAATGCGTATGTTATGAAACAATTGAAACACAATGCTTTTAGGATTGATCGTTTGAGTGACTTAATGTCTAGAGTTGCTAATGATGTTAAAGGTCTAGGAAAACATGTTCCATGGTTCAAACTCAGTTAGAACAAGTAGCTAAGTCATAAAAGGAATTTCTTAATGAGATGAATAATAATATGAATGATCATGTTGTTAGAGTAATGACTAGAGGACATAAAATGACGCATGAGCCACTATATATTGAAGGTTATCCTAAATTGAGCAAGATTCTCAGAAAATTAATATTGATAGACCTAGTTCATCTAAGAAGAAAAATAAAAATGATAGAATTTTGCATGCATCTTGTGAACTTGAGGTAGAAAAACATTTTGCGAATAGTAATGATGATTTTATTCTTGATGTCGAGACACAATCTAGTAATGAACATTCACATAATGATAAATAACCAGATAATGATGTAGAAACAAAACCTGTTGTGGATCTTGCTAACCACCTTCTAAGAATGAACATTATGATAAAAGATATTTCATCACTAGGAAACATGGTAAAAAAGAGAACCATGGGTTAAAAAAAAATCGCCCTACAAACACCCAGGATAAATATGAAGATGCATAAACGGCTTGGAACACGATCGTTACCGACTCCGGAGTGCAGCGGAAGTAAACAAGTCGGTGCAGACCATACTTGGAATCCATCGAAGCTTTGATGAATGACCTCGTGAACCACCCACGAACGATCCCTCGAACGAAAGACCTAAATCACGTCCTCTCTACTTGGTTGCAAGCGTACTGTCTTAACGATCCGACAGCGCTTTGCCGTCCAGAGCTAATCATCACTGGAGAATTAGAGGAAGGAGATTAGGACCACACTAGGCTGCTAATTATGAGGATCAGAGGATCTAGGTCAAGCTCTAATTGATCAAATGGGATCAACTCGAACTAGAACTAGAGGACTAGAGGAGGCTCCAAAAGTTGTGTGTTCCAAAGGGAAAATACTCTAGTGTATGTAGGTTTGAGAGGGGAGGAGGGACTGCCACCAAGGAGGGAATGTCCCTCCTTGGTGCTTCGGCCATGGGGGCAAGGAGGAGTCCTCCCCCACTCCAATCGGCCTCCCCACTTGGAAACGTTGCCTCCCTTATTGGGCCATGGTGGCTTAATTCCCCTTTCAGTACTTGGACTTTTAAGGCCCATTGATAGTAAATTAAATATAAAAGCCTTCTAACAATTAGTAGATCCTTTTCAATTTAACATCTCCAAAAACATTTTCAACATATATACTATTTATCGGTAATACCCGATAAACTCTGAAACGCTTTCAGTTCCTCTCGAAACTATTCCGAATATTTAATGAAACAATTCCACAAATAAATCATCAATACTTTCATCCTACAAATAATCAGCATATCATGATTACCTTAAGCTTGTGACCCCGTAGGTTCGACAAAAAATGGACATAAACAAAACCCCTTTGTTCAATAACCTATAGCGGAATCGTGGACGTCAATATCAATGCCTATAATTACACGAATGATATTTGAGTGAACCTTTGGATATCATGTGATGTTCCTTTCGCTTCTTGGTACTTTACAAAACCCAATATTCATCGGTATCCTCCTGAGTCATACACATGCTCACTATACCGCCATCCTCGTTACCGGTTTTATTCTTCTTTCTCACTGAAGTGTTCTAGCATCCCATGACATAATCACCTGTGTTTGACCAAACGATGATGTATGTTGTCACATTGAGATGTCCCTAAGAATATCTCTCCATCATCGGAGGATCAGATCCCACTCTCGAGCTATATAGTCCCTTGTCAAACTTTCCGATGAACCTGTAAGTTGCCATTATGATCACCATGTTATATATGACGTTTGAGCAACCCCAAAGTCCATCGTATGGTAGGAAGTGACTACTCTTGTGGTCTAAGGAACTAAAACACATGTTAACACTCTATTATAATAATTGATTTCAGACGATATTATCTCAAAGTATGACAAACAAGTTTTGGGTCGGTTCAATATAATTGTTCTTCTAACGTCATATTCTCAAAGTTGTTTTAGTACCATCATTACACTTAACGATATCCTAAGATCCGGAAAACATGATCACGAACAACAATTGAGCAAGTCTTGGAGGCAAGATTAGGCACCTATTCTTTACCGTTCATCATTCCACACGTGCATATGGGTTTTCCACTGAATCACATATTCCAGGATTATAGCAGTTATAACATGAAATATAAACTCTTAATTATGAAAATGGAAATATAACAATACAATAGTATTCCCTCTAGGACATATTTCCGACAAGCACAATGTTCTTTTTTAGTTAATACTTTGAGATGCATGCTAGATAGTGGTCCTAAGGTGGAGTATTAGCTATAAAGTAAGTTGGCTAATGGTATATTGATATAACGACGTAATATCTATTTGCAATCATGACATGAATAGTCATATTCATAATTATTGCCACCGATACTGAAACTATGTTTCTTACCACTTTTGACGTTGGTCCTCGTGATAATTATTGTTGCATTGAGGATTTATTTGGGACTAATGATGAATTTGTATTTGACTACAAAATTATTGAAAATGGGACTGCAGAGGTCATGTATTTAGGTAGTAATGGACCCACTATTCTGAAGAGTGTTAAATATGGTTGTGATTTTGATATAAGTGGGTTTAGATAGTCATGGCCTTAGTTATTGTTGATCTCACTCTATTGGAGAATGATAAATTATATGTGCATGTGGATCATTAGGAAAGTATCTTACATTGGAAGTTGTAAAGTTGCCCTCTTCTGTCTTGCCTATGTCAGGGATTCTTTGTGCTAATAATTTGTTTGCTTATAAGATGCATATGCATAGGAAGTAGGTTAAACTTACACTTGTTTGAGATATGTCTTTTGATGCTCTCTCGTATGTTTCAATTCATGTTTTCATGCGAGCATCATTATATGGCAATGTTGCCTTAACTCTATTTTTTGCACTTGCTGATAATAAATTGAATGTACAAGATACCAGGGGCCAAGGCTATGAAGGTGCAAACAACATGAGAGGGTTATGGAATTGATTGAAGGCTCTCATTCTCCATGTGTATATGTATGCATACTGCACTCATTGTATGGCTCATCACTTATAGTTGGCCCTTGTTGATGCATTACGGGAATTACATGAGGTGCACAACTTTATCACAATGAAGATTTTGTAATAAATGTTGTTAGTGCTTCTACAAAGAGCAATGATGAGGTACTTGTGAAATCCAGCAGTTGAAATTTCTCGTGAAATCGAGTTGGGAGAGCTTGATACATGTAGATGGAAAACCCAAATAAGCATCTTACACCAGTTGATACAACATGGAGTTCACACTACAAGTCCATACATAGCTTTACAAAGATGTTTGCTGCTACACTTGCTATCTTTAGATGTTGATTGTTCAAATTTCCCTTGAAGACATCGTTGGATCCTAAGAATTTTCATACCATTTGTTTTTGTGTTCATTTTACACATGATGGAAAATATTGTGAAGACCAGTGATGTGTTGTGTTAGAAACTCCAATGCAGATCATTGGATATTTTAAATGCCTTGGATTTTGTTTGTAACACAAAAGTCCTACTTAGTGAGCTAAGGGGCCATGGTTGGGAATCTATTTTCGAGGAGGTTAAATATTTATGCGTAAAGCACGATATTGATATCCTAGATTTGGACCGCAAGTATATTTTTCTACTCTCTAAAATTGCTCAATTTATAGTAAGCTATATCTTGGTTGTGTTTTATCTCGTGAATTGAGCTGATTTCGTAATGCAATTCATATGTATGTTGACATCAGCAAGTGCCAAAAAAACATGACAGCACAACAACGCTCCACCACTACATAGTAGATGTTTTAAGTGTTGCAATTGATCAACATGTGAGTGAATTGAATGGTTGATTTAGTACCCAAGCAACATAACTCCTTACACTTTGTTCATCGTCGGACCAAAGGTATGCATCTTTTGATATCCCAAAGATAAGCACACTCGCAGAACAATTATATTCATGAATTTCAAGTCAAGAAATAGCTCGGTTGGAAAGTTAGCTACCACATTTTTAGCTAGATGTGTGCATCCATCCATAACTAATGAGCTTACCATCAAATACTGGTTTTTACGAAAGGACTAGTTAAAACAGGTAAAGCTTTTGCATATCCAATGGTTGACATGTTGTTGCGACTAGTTGTCACTCTCCGAGTCTCAACGCAACCACAAAGCGGCCTTTTTCATCTATGAAAATTGTCAAGACATGTCTTTGAAGTAAAATAGAAGACGATTTCCTTCACCAATGCATAATTTTCATTGAAAAAGAATTAGGAACTAAGATATCTTTTGATAAAGTTAATAATATGTTTTATCTTGTTGGCAGTCATAAAGGTACCAATATATCAATCCGTGGAGGACACATTTCATACACCAATGATAAGTTCTACAACAAAAATAAACTTTATTTGTGTCCTAAGAATAGAACATGGTGTCAACCTTGCTAGCTTTGCTAGTTTTACAAGATAATAAAACAATCTGATACACAATATTTTTTAATTTTGAGAATAAATAATAATTGAAAATAAAAGTACAAGTAAGAATTAATAGTTTTATGCTATAAAAAACTAGACCGGGGTTCAAGGGCTCATCAAGAACAACTCTCCATAAGAGAAAATGTGTCGAAGTAAAATAGTCATGTGAGAAAGAGAGTATAATATTTGGTGCTCATGCTAGATTGTGTGTAATGTGTTGATCTTATATAGGCAATATGTCCATAAATCTACAAGTCGAGACCATCTCTACTCTATAGCTAAAATGCACTATTTGACTGAGATTCTCTCCACATCATCTAAGTATTAAGTATAAAATGGATAATTGCCTTAATCAAGATGACATATTGTTGATTGCATGATTTCATTATAGGCATCATACAAAGATTTATTCTTAGTGCCAATAGTACAATGCAAACATTTTTCATGTACTATCACCATGATAGGTTACATGTAAGATTAAACTCAACCAATGCACACCTTTTCCACTGCTTATTACTCTGTCCAACAGAAGACAAATAATCAATAAAACCCTGCATTTATAAATAAAATATAGGGCACTAACACAATCTTGACATAAAGAATTAATTCATCACTTGATCAACATCACTGCTAGGTTTACATCAGATGAACAATAATCACGATAGATATATCATCTATGCATTGCAATTATCAACAAAAGAGGGATTAATCAAGCCTAATGCCATGAACCCATAATACAGGGTATTGACTATACTCGCAAGATCGGGGAAGAAACATAAATTGCATCTGAATACGATGTGCGGGTGGAGAAAAAATGGTTTATAAATATGAGCTCCAACGAATGTATAAATCACCATGGCAAAGAGGGGGGCAAGGGGAATCGTAGCTAGTGGAGGCTCCCTGGTCATAGGGCACCTAAGGTGGGCTCCCCATACCCCTAGGCCCCTAGGTCCGTTGAAGTAGTGGCCCTTAGGGTATTTTAAAGTCCTCTGTTTTTTCCTGATTTTTTAAGTCCATAGATATTTTAGTACCTAAAATGTAAAAACAACAAAAAACCGAAAGGGATAACATTGTGGTATTCCTCCTCTATGTGAGGGAACTTTTTCTTTCATATATTTTGTAAGAGGGTTTGATCACTCCCCCCCCCCCCCAAAGATGGTTTGATGAATACATTATATCATTCAGTTGCATGGTGCTTTAACTATAAAATAGGGCGAAAGCCTATTTTTAAAAGGGAGAGAGGGTAGAGAAATCCAGGAGAAAATGATTTGTGTCCCACAATCTAAGAAGACACTAATTTGGAACGCATAAGAAAACCACGCAGATTTGTAGCTCACTCATCCGGTGACGTCTGATGTTTCCATCTCTAGCGGGCGTTGCTCCCCTTCCTGCGATGGAGATTCCGGACTGTGACTCGGTTTCCTCTTCTTCGAAGTCTACCCCGGTGACTTGTGATTGCTTCGACAAAGGACAAGGCGAAATACCTACTCGGTTTGCCGATGCTGGCAACGGCGACATTCGCGGGTGTTGTCTCTTGCTTGGAGACGTTGCCATGGCCTTCATCTATGCCCCTCTTCGAGCATCAGGGAGAACCCTATGTCCAGTTATTCGTACTGGACAACGACAGCGCCTGCGATGTCATTCCCTTCGTGAAGGTATTGTCTTGTTCGCTCGCGGCATCCCATCGATGGAGTTGGAAATGTTGGTTGTGTTTGTTTGGTTTGAGCTGCTTCTCACAACTAGGCGAGTTTTGCCATGTTATTTTCTATGTTTGGGCCGAGCACGCAATGTCTCTCTGCTTCAGAGACTATGCCATGCCTTCTTGCGTTCGTGCCTTATACTCATTATTTTTTTTCTATTAATAGAATACACAAGCTTTGCGTATTCGAAAAAAAAAATTTTACCACACAAATATCAGCTAGCCAAGTTCCGATCGGATATATCACAGCTGCGGCCTGGGGCCGATTACAACTGCGAATCGACACATGGTGATTAGTTTGTTGCTTCACTTTCGGTCAGCTTAATCTAAGATCTGGTCTCAACACTTGTCATACCAGCCAAATTTGTAAGTACTATGTTTACGCCATGGCCCGTTTAAGAAAGCAAGCACGTCCGTGTCATCACTTATTTATCAGTATCAGGTGTCAACCTCGCGACCAGGCTTTGCCAAGAAAAGAAAACCTCACGACCAGGAACGGGCCAACGCATCTAGAGATGACGGCAATTCAAGTTCGCCGTATTTTACGTGCTTCATCACGGTCGGGGAGGGGAAGACTCGGTTCGGATAGCAGCTGACACTTGTCCGTCGATCGACCCTATATTTGTATCGTTTGGATGCTCCATTTTGTATGCAGTGATAATATTTTGTCGTTAGTTTTTTCGGACAGTGGAACTAGAAGTTATTGTACACTGAGACTGAGAGCTTCTGGTATATGGAAATGGCTAGTTTGTCATGTCCTGATGTGACCATCTGATGCATGACAGTGACCTAGCCATTTCATTAGTTGGTGGTTTGTACCAGAACAGATCACAAAACACGAGTCACTAAGAAGTACGTGTCGCCCCCAGGTTGGTATTTGACGATGTGCTTAGTAGTATAGCATAGCGTAGTATTTGTTCTAACTTGTCTGGTACTCCAAGAAAATCATGTACTCATTATATATATACGCGTACGAGACTCAAGCAATAATCATTAATAACATCAATCCTTCTCTATTCCCTTCTTACATGATTATGAGCCTAACTGATCCAAACCCTAACCGCCGTCCGCCGCTTCCGCCCGGGGTGGTCGGCCTCCATGACCATCGTCAGGGGCCGCGTCGCCCGTACCTAGGGTTCGTCTGTCGGTCGTGTTGACCGATTGTCCTAGAGAGTCTTTTTCCTGATCATTTGATCCAGATTTTTCTCTCTCGTGCCGGTCCCTTTGATCGGCGTTTACTTTTTGGCTTTCCGATCTAAGATCAGTTTGCGTCACCCGCCGCCGCCGTGACCCTCGCGCCTCTTCTTCGTCATCGGCGTCGACTCTACACCGCTCACTTTGTCATCAACCGCACGGAAAGACTGGACGCGCCGCCCAAGGGGCGCATTCGTGCGTCGCTGCCGGCCCCTCGTCCTCGTGGTCTCCATTGCCGGTCCGTCTTCATCGTAATCGCCCGGGTCATCACCGATAACGACTCCGATCTGCGCATCGTATCTGCCTTGGCGCGTATAGCGCCGCCGTCAGTTTGATCACCCGATCACGCGCGTGCCTTCGTCAAGCACGTCCCCGAGCATGCGCCTACCGCCGATCGTGCCACGGGTTGATGCCAAGTCGTCCCTTCGAAGCGTTGCATCGCTGCCCCGAGGTCTTTCCACCGGATGCCCCAACCCGTGCGCCGCTCCCGCCGATGCCCTTTCGGACCGTCGCGCTGCAACACATGGTCCACGCCGCCTCCCATCGGGCCGCCGCCACCGGCCAATGGTTCTCCACGCGGCTGCCGCGACCTGCGAGCCGCCGCTACATCGCCCCTTCGCGTTGTAGCGCCGCGGCACGTGGTCCCCGCCGTGCGCGAGGCCATCCCCGTGGCTGCACCGACCCGCGCTCCGCCGCTGCGCCACCCCTTCGTGTTGTAGCATTGCGGCACACGGTCCATGCCACCACCCCGAGGTCTTCCCGCTGTTGCCTCGCCCTGCCTGCTACCACTATGTCACCCCTTCGGGCCTTAGCGTCGTTGCTCGGGTCCACTCTACCGTCCCCGCGTGGCGACTTCCCGTGGTATGCGCCGCGCCACCTCCTTCGAGGCTGGAACGCCACAACCCGAGCCGATCTTGGTTACGCTCTCGGGTTCTTCTTCACCTCTTCGAGCATCACCGTCACGCTCCTAACATTTGACCAACACCAGCTCATCGATAGCGTCATTGTCATCTTCCCCGACCAGTTCATCTACTCCGACAATGGCGGGCGATATCAGCCCCGCGCTGTCTTGCGCCGCAACCGTCGTCGAGTCCTTCTTTGATGCCCCCTGGACACAGCGCACAACTCGACATGGCGTACAACTCGTGCAGGTCCCTCGTCTATGCAAGCCCGATGGTGGCTGAGGGAGTCCTGGATCGAGGGGTCCTCAGGTGGCTGGATAAACTCTTGGTGGGCCGGACTGGTGAGCCGTGAAGATCATAGTTGAAGATCGTCTCTCATATCCAGATAGGACTCTTGTATTCGTATATTGGCAGGTTTTAGATTCGGGTGTAAGATTTCCTTCCTCTGCAAGGTGGTTATGTACAAACCCTATGTTGGGGAACGTAGCAGAATTCAAAAAATTTCCTATGCTTCACCAAGATCAATCTAAGGAGTCATCTAGCAACGAGCATAAAGGAGTGCATCTACATACCCTTTGTAGATCGCGTGCGGAAGCGTTCGAAGGAACGTGGATGATGGAGTTGTACTCGTCGTGATCCTCGTCACCGATGATCCCAGCGCCGAACGGACGGCACCTCCGCGTTCAACACACGTACGGTACAGCGACGTCTCCTCCTTCTTGATCCAGCAAGGGGGGAGGAGAGGTTGACGGAGATCCAGCAGCACGACGGCGTGGTGGTGGATGCAACGGGAAAAGCTGTAGGCCTTCGCCGAGACCCTGCGGGAAGAGTTGGAGGTGTGACGGGGGGGGG